>CM036539.1:320177-352677 GCA_020745685.1 Tautogolabrus adspersus
GCATGAATGAGGACGGTGGTGGTTGTGGGGACGACACGGTCCGATGGTGGTGGCTGGGCGCGGCACGGTCGTCCCTCAACAGGAGTATTTCCTGATAAGATGAAAACAGCCAAAGTGATTCCACCTCATAAAAACAGAGACAAACATATTTGTCTCCAGCTACAGACCAGGATATTACAGAAATGATTTGTAGCCAGGTTAGAAACATTTATAGACAAATATAAGATTTGAAGCAGCGGCAGTCAGTCTGGATTTAGGACCAATCACTCCACATCAAAGTGGAATCAACTGAAGAAAGATCCACGGCAATAGATAAGAAACGAGATCATTCCTCCCTTCTTCAAACACTCGGTATCAGAGGAGCGAGCACGTTACTAATCAAACAGGAAACAGTTTGATGAAATCAGATCTGTACATTATTAATTGTGGGGTACCTCAGGGGTCAGTCCCAGGACCACAACTGTTTATTTTGTACATCAATGATTTTGTTAAAGTATCCAAACTGCTCAGGTGTATTCTGTTAGCAGATGATACCACCTTCTTTTATTCTGGGAATAATATATCACACATGTTGGATGTGGTCAAACATGAATTAGAGAAAAGGAAAGAATAGTTTATTTAAATAAATGACTTCTGAATCTCTAAAAAACAAACGTCATGGTTTTTAGTAAGAGAGGGGGAAACATGGATGTTGACATTCACAGAGACAAACGAAGTTCTTAAGTGTCATGTTCTATAAAAAATCACACATACATTATGCAGAAATGATCAAAGAACTTGCTCTGAGCCGTAAGAATCATCAGTAGAAGTCGACAGAGCGATCCATCAAACCCGTTATTCATTCAGTTAAAGTCGTTGAAACTTCATGAATTAGTGGATTACAGGATTCTGTAAATGATGTAAGAAGCTCAGAAGAAAACGTTTCCGACTAACATCCAGAAGAAATGTGCAAAAAGGGAAAGTCGTTTCAAGTTAACCCATTTAGACGTAAGGACCCCTAAAGAAAACGCCCTCTAAAACCTAAGTAACATTTAGAATCAACCTCCCAGAACCTGAGGGTTTCAGAAAGACTGCACAGAATTTCAAAGTTGACTAAAATCTTTGTCTCTATATCAGATAGAGACCTTCAAAATAAAACATTTGCAAGCTTAAACCTATTGGCTTTAACTGTAAATTAAAATGTCCTCTGCTCTCATGTTCATGGCCTTATGCGACGTACACGTCTCATCAGGTCTTAAAGGGTTAAAAGGAACAGAGGTCTTTAATAAACTGAGGGGACGTTGTTTTTCTGTGAAAGGAATCAGTTATGGAACAATCTCATCAGAGAAACCAAAGAATCTAAATCACACATGATATTTAAAAGAACACTTAAAGCCAGTTTGAAGAAATGTGGCCCCTAGTGTTTAAATCGGTACTGCAGTCCAAATAATCTAAACATTGTAGAGAGCTGTCTCCCCCCCCCCCCTCCTCTCTAGAGTGGATGCTCACGCAGGTCACCATGTGGTGGACTCTGAAGCTTCAGTGTTTATCCAGCTCTGCATCGGTCTGTAAACCTTTCTGCGTTCTAACCTCTCTCCATATTTCAAAAGCATCTCCAATATTGATCCTAGTTTGAGCACGTTTCTGCTCGTGGAGCTTATTAGAAACATGCAGAGGCTTTTTAGGTCGGGTACAATCACTTCTAACTGAACCTGTTCTCTTGCCCGCTTCCATCGCTGCAACACCTGTTGGTTTGACCTGATAACTGCTCTCATATCTGGCAAACCGAGGGGCGTCCAAAACGGCCGTGTGGGGGGTGTCTTAAAACCGCCTACCTTCTCTGGTCCAAACAAATCCAGACCATTCAGGACCAGAATCTAAAGTTAGAAGGAGGACATACTGGCTGCTGCATTGTTGTCAGAGAAGCCAGCACTTCAACATAGCATGTTTCCTTAAAGGGATACTTCACCCGTTGAAACATGAATCTGTAGTGACAGTGGGTCATATATGTAGTAGAAATGTGAAATAAATTTTGAAATTGGTGCCTTCTTGGCCGAGAAAAGGCAAAAAGTGACTTTTTGCCTTTTCTCGGCAAAGACAACAACTCCCAGAATGCACAGCACCGCAGGACACTCCCGCTGAAGGAGAGGTGCATTCATGTGGTATCGGAAAAATGACATTTCGAGTTGTAAAATGCACATGAAACACCTGCTCAAGTCGGTTTTGTGTTTTGTTAACATACTTTTTATTCATGCACGTATTGCACATCAACTTTTTGCTTAAATATAACTTGACAATAAGATTTCTCCGAGTTGGGAAGTCGGAAGAACGACTTCCCAACTCGGAAACTTGGATCACCCGAGCAGCACCTGAATGCAGCATTACTCGCGGACATTTAATAATAATAATACGGCCGTTTCCACAACTGATTCAAAGATTTCTTTTAGAAGGAATTGGCATCTTGGAAATTCCTGGCAGCAAACAGACTCTATGTCTGTGTCCATAGACAAACAGTGACAGTACCGACAACACAAGTCTGCCCCGGCTCCTTCTTCCTCTCACAGCCGCGGACCTAGCAAGCTAGGCTAGCTAGCCTGCCTGTCGGCACCAGCAGCCAGCTCGCCGCTATATTGCGGCTTGTATAAGGGACCACAAACATCCGATTCGAGCACAAGACCTTCAAAATCCCCTTCAGTCATATCAGTTTGAAGTTGAAACATACGTTTTTCGCCATTCTCGGTCCATATTAGCTTATCCGTAGAGACACCCAGCTTGAGTCTGGCTCAGGCTCACTGTACAGCCGCTGTCTGTCTGCAGAAGCCGCCTGGCAGATATTGCAGCTCGTAGAAAGAGCTACGAACATCCGATTACGAGCACAAAACCTTTAAAATCCCCTTCATCCATATCAGTTTGAAGTTGAAACATACTTTTTTCGCCATTCTCGGTCCTTCAGCTTTATCCATAGAGACACCCAGCTTGAGCCGGCTCAGGCTCCCTGTCTCACAGCCGCTGTCTGTCTGCAGAAGGCACAGTCTGGCAGCGATATTGCGGGCGGCTCGTAGAAAGAGCCACGAACATCCGATTCCTTCAAAATCCCCTTCATCCATATCAGTTTGTAGTTGACTTTCCGCCATTGTCGGTTTTACTCAGCTTTCTCCACAGAGCCTGTTAGCACAGCTTCCAACTAAGCAATATGGCGGATGTTAAGTTTCGTTTTTGGGAGTGAGGTCCCGCCCACTGATCTGTGATTGGTCTGTAGCTTCAGTGGTTGAAAACATGAGGAACTAGCAATGTAGTTTCACCCCTGCTAACCACAACAGCCGCCAGTGACGCAATATGACGATTTTTGCATCACTGGAGGCAGTTTGTCAGAAAAGAAATTACAGATATTTCTCATCTTAGGGGGGAAATGAGGGCTGGATGCAAGACCATTCAATAAAAACACAAGTTTACTACTGATACAAAGCTTAATGCAAATGGATGAAGTATCCCTTTAATGTCTGATCATAGAGTAAGGTCACTTTATCATTTCAGTCTTTACACATACTGATAATTCTTTAATTCACATTAAAGGAGAAGGACCTGCTGTTGTATTTAACAGACTGTCTGTCATCTGCTGCCCCCTGCTGTTCACTGCAGGTATAACTACTTACAGATGTTTTCACACTCTGTCTCTCTGTGCATCACAGCTGGATGGTGTACAACTGCTGTTGCCATAGTAACTGCTGTGTGTGTGTGTGTGTGTGTGTGTGTGTGTGTGTGTGTGTGTGTGTGTGTGTGTGTGTGTGTGCATGTGTGTGTGTGTGTGTGTGTGTGCTGCAGATTGGTTGCAGATGAATGTGATCCAGTCAGTAGACTAGACTAGAGGACAGTTTTACACCCTGACTGACCGAGATGGACAAAGAGTGAAACACTAACACAGTGTTTAAATGAGGCAGGAGATACTTCAACTCCACAGAGAGACAGTCAGGGCCCTTTTCTCCACAAGTAACACTAAGACAATATTAAAACTGCTTTAGTCCTGAGGTTCAGACTTTTTCTTTATTAAACATCTGATGTAAATGTAAGAATCATCTCCAAGCTCAGTGGGACATAATCTCATCATATTTGAGATATCTGAGGGTGTTTGAAGTAAAAAGGTTTAAGCAGCTCAGCTGTTACAGTTGTAGAGGTGCACCAGGTGATAAAGGAGTGATACAGAATCTGCTGTAACAGGGCACACAGTGGTGTAACAGTGCACAGTGCTGTAACAGTGCACAGTGCTGTATCAGTGCACAGTGCTGTAACAGTGCATAGTGTTTATTTGATGTATCAGTGCACAGTGCTGTAACAGTGCATAGTGTTTATTTGATGTATCAGTGCACAGTGCTGTAACAGTGCATAGTGTTTATTTGATGTATCAGTGCACAGTGCTGTAACAGTGCATACTGCTGTATCAGTGCACAGTGCTGTATCAGTGCACAGTGCTGTAACAGTGCACAGTGGTCTAATAGTGCACAGTGCTGAATCAGTGCACAGTGCTGTAGCAGTGCACAGTGGTGTAACAGTGTACAGTGCTGTCACAGTGCACAGTGGTCTAATAGTGCACAGTGCTGAATCAGTGCACAGTGGTCCAATAGTGCACAGTGGTCTAATAGTGCACAGTGCTGAATCAGTGCACAGTGCTGTATCAGTGCACAGTGCTGTAACAGTGCACAGTGCTGAATCAGTGCACAGTGCTGTATCAGTGCACAGTGGTGTAACAGTGTACAGTGCTGTATCAGTGCACAGTGCTGTATCAGTGCACAGTGCTGTAACAGTGCACACTTCTGTAACAGTGCACAGTGGTCTAATAGTGCACAGTGCTGAATCAGTGCACAGTGGTCCAATAGTGCACAGTGGTCTAATAGTGCACAGTGCTGAATCAGTGCACAGTGCTGTATCAGTGCACAGTGCTGTAACAGTGCACAGTGCTGTATCAGTGCACAGTGCTGTATCAGTTCACAGTGCTGTTTCAGTGCACAGTGCTGTTTCAGTGCACAGTGCTGTAACAGTGCTCAGTGCTGTATCAGTGCACAGTGCTGTAACAGTGCACAGTGCTGTATCAGTGCACAGTGCTGTATCAGTTCACAGTGCTGTTTCAGTGCACAGTGCTGTTTCAGTGCACAGTGCTGTAACAGTGCTCAGTGGTCTAATAGTGCACAGTGGTCTAATAGTGCACAGTGCTGAATCAGTGCACAGTGGTCTAATAGTGCACAGTGGTCTAATAGTGCACAGTGCTGAATCAGTGCACAGTGCTGTATCAGTGCACAGTGCTGTTTCAGTGCACAGTGCTGTATCAGTGCACAGTGCTGTAACAGTGCACAGTGCTGTATCAGTGCACAGTGCTGTATCAGTGCACAGTGCTGTAACAGTGCACAGTGCTGTATCAGTGCACAGTGCTGTATCAGTGCACAGTGCTGTATCAGTGCACAGTGCTGTATCAGTGCACAGTGCTGAATCAGTGCACAGTGCTGTATCAGTGCACAGTGCTGTATCAGTGCACAGTGCTGTATCAGTGCACAGTGCTGTTTCAGTGCACAGTGCTGTTTCAGTGCACAGTGCTGTAACAGTGCACAGTGCTGTATCAGTGCACAGTGCTGTATCAGTGCACAGTGCTGTATCAGTGCACAGTGCTGTAACAGTGCTCAGTGCTGTAACAGTGCACAGTGCTGTAACAGTGCACAGTGCTGTATCAGTGCACAGTGCTGTTTCAGTGCACAGTGCTGTAACAGTGCACAGTGCTGTAACAGTGCTCAGTGCTGTATCAGTGCACAGTGCTGTAAAAGTGTACAGTGCTGTAACAGTGCACAGTGCTGTAACAGTGCACAGTGCTGTATCAATGCACAGTGCTGTTTCAGTGCACAGTGCTGTATCAGTGCACAGTGCTGTATCAGTGCACAGTGCTGTTTCAGTGCACAGTGCTGTAACAGTGCTCAGTGCTGTCACAGTGCACAGTGCTGTAACAGTGCACAGTTACTTTATCAGTGCACAGTGCTGTATCAGTGCACAGTGCTGTCACAGTGCACAGTGCTGTAACAGTGCACAGTGCTGTAACAGTGCTCAGTGCTCAGTGTGAGAGTGTGTGTGTGTGTGAGTGTTGTATACACTGGTGAACCTTCAGCTCAGGTTGGAGATAAACTCAGGTGCCTTCGACAGACTGAACGACTGTAACTGCACTGACTTCATGGACAAGCATTGATAACTTTTCTCTGGTTGATGCTCTCCACTGACTGAATCTGATCGTTGAAATGTTTAATTTCAACTGTGCTGTGCACTGTGCACTGATACAGCACTGCTGTATCAGTGCACAGTGCTGTAACAGTGCACACTTCTGTAACAGTGCACAGTGGTCTAATAGTGCACAGTGCTGAATCAGTGCACAGTGGTCCAATAGTGCACAGTGGTCTAATAGTGCACAGTGCTGAATCAGTGCACAGTGCTGTATCAGTGCACAGTGCTGTAACAGTGCACAGTGCTGTAAAAGTGCACAGTGCTGTAACAGTGCACAGTGCTGTATCAGTGCACAGTGCTGTAACAGTGCACAGTGCTGTAACAGTGCACAGTGCTGTATCAGTGCACAGTGCTGTAACAGTGCACAGTGCTGTATCAGTGCACAGTGCTGTATCAGTGCACAGTGCTGTATCAGTGCACAGTGCTGTATCAGTGCACAGTGCTGTAAAAGTGCACAGTGCTGTATCAGTGCACAGTGCTGTATCAGTGCACAGTGCTGTATCAGTGCACAGTGCTGTTTCAGTGCACAGTGCTGTAACAGTGCTCAGTGCTGTAACAGTGCACAGTGCTGTATCAGTGCACAGTGCTGTAACAGTGCACAGTGCTGTAAAAGTGCACAGTGCTGTAACAGTGCACAGTGCTGTAACAGTGCACAGTGCTGTATCAGTGCACAGTGCTGTATCAGTTCACAGTGCTGTTTCAGTGCACAGTGCTGTTTCAGTGCACAGTGCTGTAACAGTGCTCAGTGGTCTAATAGTGCACAGTGGTCTAATAGTGCACAGTGCTGAATCAGTGCACAGTGGTCTAATAGTGCACAGTGGTCTAATAGTGCACAGTGCTGAATCAGTGCACAGTGCTGTATCAGTGCACAGTGCTGTAAAAGTGCACAGTGCTGTATCAGTGCACAGTGCTGTATCAGTGCACAGTGCTGTTTCAGTGCACAGTGCTGTAACAGTGCTCAGTGCTGTAACAGTGCACAGTGCTGTATCAGTGCACAGTGCTGTAAAAGTGCACAGTGCTGTATCAGTGCACAGTGCTGTTTCAGTGCACAGTGCTGTAACAGTGCTCAGTGCTGTAACAGTGCACAGTGCTGTATCAGTGCACAGTGCTGTAACAGTGCACAGTGCTGTAAAAGTGCACAGTGCTGTAACAGTGCTCAGTGCTGTATCAGTGCACAGTGCTGTAAAAGTGCACAGTGCTGTAACAGTGCACAGTGCTGTATCAGTGCACAGTGCTGTATCAGTGCACAGTGCTTTTTCAGTGCACAGTGCTGTAAAAGTACACAGTGCTGTATCAGTGCACAGTGCTGTAACAGTGCTCAGTGCTGTAACAGTGCACAGTGCTGTAACAGTGCACAGTGCTGTATCAGTGCACAGTGCTGTTTCAGTGCACAGTGCTGTAACAGTGCACAGTGCTGTAACAGTGCTCAGTGCTGTATCAGTGCACAGTGCTGTAAAAGTGCACAGTGCTGTAACAGTGCACAGTGCTGTAACAGTGCACAGTGCTGTATCAGTGCACAGTGCTGTATCAGTGCACAGTGCTGTAACAGTGCACAGTGCTGTAACAGTGCTCAGTGCTGTATCAGTGCACAGTGCTGTAAAAGTGCACAGTGCTGTAACAGTGCACAGTGCTGTAACAGTGCACAGTGCTGTAACAGTGCTCAGTGCTGTATCAGTGCACAGTGCTGTAAAAGTGCACAGTGCTGTAACAGTGCACAGTGCTGTATCAATGCACAGTGCTGTTTCAGTGCACAGTGCTGTATCAGTGCACAGTGCTGTATCAGTGCACAGTGCTGTTTCAGTGCACAGTGCTGTAACAGTGCTCAGTGCTGTCACAGTGCACAGTGCTGTAACAGTGCACAGTTACTTTATCAGTGCACAGTGCTGTATCAGTGCACAGTGCTGTCACAGTGCACAGTGCTGTAACAGTGCACAGTGCTGTAACAGTGCACAGTGCTGTAACAGTGCTCAGTGCTCAGTGTGAGAGTGTGTGTGTGTGTGAGTGTTGTATACACTGGTGAACCTTCAGCTCAGGTTGGAGATAAACTCAGGTGCCTTCGACAGACTGAACGACTGTAACTGCACTGACTTCATGGACAAGCATTGATAACTTTTCTCTGGTTGATGCTCTCCACTGACTGAATCTGATCGTTGAAATGTTTAATTTCAACTGTGCTGTGCACTGTGCACTGATACAGCACTGCTGTATCAGTGCACAGTGCTGTAACAGTGCACACTTCTGTAACAGTGCACAGTGGTCTAATAGTGCACAGTGCTGAATCAGTGCACAGTGGTCCAATAGTGCACAGTGGTCTAATAGTGCACAGTGCTGAATCAGTGCACAGTGCTGTAACAGTGCTCAGTGCTGTAACAGTGCACAGTGCTGTATCAGTGCACAGTGCTGTAACAGTGCACAGTGCTGTAAAAGTGCACAGTGCTGTAACAGTGCACAGTGCTGTATCAGTGCACAGTGCTGTATCAGTGCACAGTGCTTTTTCAGTGCACAGTGCTGTAAAAGTGCACAGTGCTGTAACAGTGCACAGTGCTGTATCAGTGCACAGTGCTGTATCAGTGCACAGTGCTGTAACAGTGCACAGTGCTGTATCAGTGCACAGTGCTGTATCAGTGCACAGTGCTTTTTCAGTGCACAGTGCTGTAACAGTGCTCAGTGCTGTAACAGTGCACAGTGCTGTAACAGTGCACAGTGCTGTATCAGTGCACAGTGCTGTTTCAGTGCACAGTGCTGTAACAGTGCACAGTGCTGTAACAGTGCTCAGTGCTGTATCAGTGCACAGTGCTGTAAAAGTGCACAGTGCTGTAACAGTGCACAGTGCTGTAACAGTGCACAGTGCTGTATCAGTGCACAGTGCTGTATCAGTGCACAGTGCTGTAACAGTGCACAGTGCTGTAACAGTGCTCAGTGCTGTATCAGTGCACAGTGCTGTAAAAGTGCACAGTGCTGTAACAGTGCACAGTGCTGTAACAGTGCACAGTGCTGTAACAGTGCTCAGTGCTGTATCAGTGCACAGTGCTGTAAAAGTGCACAGTGCTGTAACAGTGCACAGTGCTGTAACAGTGCACAGTGCTGTATCAATGCACAGTGCTGTTTCAGTGCACAGTGCTGTATCAGTGCACAGTGCTGTATCAGTGCACAGTGCTGTTTCAGTGCACAGTGCTGTAACAGTGCTCAGTGCTGTCACAGTGCACAGTGCTGTAACAGTGCACAGTTACTTTATCAGTGCACAGTGCTGTATCAGTGCACAGTGCTGTCACAGTGCACAGTGCTGTAACAGTGCACAGTGCTGTAACAGTGCACAGTGCTGTTTCAGTGCACAGTGCTGTAACAGTGCACAGTGCTGTATCAGTGCACAGTGCTGTATCAGTGCACAGTGCTGTAACAGTGCACAGTGCTGTATCAGTGCACAGTGCTGTTTCAGTGCACAGTGCTGTAACAGTGCTCAGTGCTGTCACAGTGCACAGTGCACAGTGCTGTAACAGTGCACAGTGGTCTAATAGTGCACAGTGCTGTAACAGTGCAGAGTTAAAGAGATGACGTCCACCTTATGCATGTACAACTGCTGTTTATTCTCTTTTCACACAAACACAGCAGAACTGTGTGTGTGTGCAGAGCTCCATTTCTGCTGAGGGAGGGCAGCAGAGAGGCAGCACATGGAGGGACAGATGTGGAGGGTGGGGTGAGAGAGAGAAAGAGAGAGAGAGAGGGAGGGAGGGGCTGCTGTTGTGAACAGATGTGGGCAGAGAGGCTAATTTTCCAACAAGAAGGAGCAGCAGATACCGACCTGTGACTGAAGACATGAGGACATGACAGACGGGTTGTTTTCTTTAGGATTTAAACTTTTCCTTCATCTTTGTGCCGTGATCAGTGAGGACAGGGTTAAAGTGAGCTGCGTGTCGCTCTGGCCCGTCTCTCTGAGGCTGTAGATAATTAGAGGGACAGAAATGTTTAGTTTTAGATGATCCTTCAGCTCTGGAAACTGCTGCTCGTGCTCGGATGATTTTTTTCGCGCTGGGAGCTCCACCCTGAGCTGGTGTTTGTTTTAGTGACGGAGCAGCAGTGATGGTTCAGTGTGTGTGTTAACACGTCTGCTGCTGCAGCATGTACGACAGACACAGAAGGAGGTACAGCTTCTGTGCTAAAGGAGAGACCACTGTGGATGTGGTGCTGATTAAGGTACGACTGTGTGTGTGTGTGTGTGTGTGTGTGTGTGTGTGTGTGTGTGTGTGTGTGTGTGTGTGTGTGTGTGTGTGAGTGTATGAGTGTGTGTGTTGTACAGCTGTAGAGACTTTGTAATGTCGTCTCTTTTTAAACTTTCTATCTGCAGCCTCTCAGCTCTGATGCTAACATCTCTCTTTAATGTTTTTTTCTTTCAAGCTTTATTCAGTCGTCTCCGGCTCCAGCTGGGTGTGCCGTGGGTTGTTGTTTTCAGGAGGAGCACTTTGGTCCGTCAGTGTGATCTTTACTCACTAACACAGTTTAAAAAGTGCAAGCAAACTAATGTTGAGTGTTATATAAGTGTATTCATGCTTTGAGGATTCACACTCCTCTTTTCTTTTCTCTTCATGCTGCATGAAGAGTTTCTGAGTTTTCAAACTTCAGTTCCCAGCATGCTCGGGGCAGACACACAGGAATTAGAGTGTTGCTATGGAGACAGTGGGTGTTGTCTGTTTGGCAAACGTGGCTCCTCAGAGAGAGAGAGGGATGAGGAGAAGACACACAGCAGCTTCTACACTGTGAAAACTTTATAATCCACCTGATGTAAGTTCCTTGAACACTAAAGAGACCGAGATTATAAGCAGCACTGAGTGTGAGAGCTAGGGCTGATAGCAACACTGATGTTTCAAGACTTCTTCCGGTGTCAGGCTTACACACGGCCAACATGTTCTCTCGTGTTTGACTTAAAAACAGGTCAGAGTTTGTCCAACAGGTGACTTCTTCTAACCAATAAAAACCTCTCCTCTGAATCAGCAGTGAGGTAAAACAGCCTGCAGTATCAACTTGAAACGACACAGCAGAAACACATGAAGTTCAAATCCAACAAGCAACCTGTTGAAAAATGAAGCTGATGCTGAAGTGTAAAATCCTGCAGTTCCTGGAGTGTCCACTAGAGGCTGGCTGCAGAAGCACAGGAAGTCACATACACACCCATTCTAAAAAGCCTGTTTTTATAGCAGACATTAACATGTTTACAGCCTGGTTCATAAAACCAAATAGGTCTGATTAGCTCATGTCTCGATCAGCACACACTGTACGGGGGGGGAATGTTTTGATGACTCATCAGTTTTGATTTGATGAAGGATAAGAGTTATTCACAATAAGGCGTGTAGCTGACCTGATTGACAGGTGGGCGCGGTGTAACGGTTTGTCAGGAGGCTTAAAACCCGCCTCAGCTCCAGCTCTCAGCCTGTCGTTAGGTTGACTGAAAGTTAGGCTGAGACAGCATTTCCAGCATGGAGACCGCTTAATGGGACTACAGCGCCCCCTGCAGGAACAGACGGGGGAGCTTCGTCCATTCATATTTACAGTCTGTTCTGCCTCGTCATTTGCTGATGGGCCGATGTTTGTCAACAGGGCCTTTAACAGCTGCTAACAATGTTAAAGCGTTGTTGCATCCCCGATTACGGCCTGTTTATTAATAAGAAGATAAACATTCAGTATGACATCATTAATCGTCTGTGACTCTTTCACTTGGGATGCATTTTTATTTTATATGATCGGATTGAGGGGTGTCAGCTCTCTCCTGCACTTTAAGATAAATCTGATTTTTATTAAGACTTTAGTGCAGTGCTGCATTCAGGTGCTCCTCAGATGGTCCAAGTTTCTTCTGACTTCAGTGTGTTCACAAAGAAGAAATAGAATATTACAAGTTATATTTCAGTAAAAAGTTGATGTGCAATACGTGAATTAATCAAAAGTATCTTAACATGAACTAAACATCTTTGCCCCCATGTTGATGACGAATATGACATCAAGTTGTCTAGTCGGGCACCTCATTCCTCTCCAACTTGTTGTTCCGCCCTGAGCAGGCATGGCTGCAGCGTCTAGTTAAAATGTAACCCTGACATTGAATGATGTTTTTTACAGAAACAGTCTAATCGACAGTCCTGAATGATATCAAGCTGTTTATAAAGTCTGAGCGACTTTGAGAACAAGATTCTCTTTAGCCGTTTTCACGTATGCACTCCGAATAATATCTAGATAATGACGGGAGGACTGCTCCGGAGATTCTCCCGACCTAGCCAGTTCACATATAGCCTTCTCCTCACAGCTGGAGACTATCTCTGTCAGACGAGAGGGGGTGCGGGGGATTTCCTGAGGTAAGATGTGACGTAAAAAAACAACGCAGAACGCGGACGAAGCAACAGAGTCCGCTACACGACGCTATAATGACAGTATTTACATTGATATCAATGCTACGTGTAGTCCAACGGAATGACAACATCAACAGAAGAGCTGAGAACAACATACGGGCGAACAGAAAACTTATTGCAGCCGTTTAATTACGTGCACGGAGATCGTAGTGGTCGCGTACAGACACTCCGTGCACCGTGCAGCGATCACAGGGAATAAAACGTCAATCCACTCCTATTAGCTGGAGGTGAATTATCCGGAGAATATCCTGCTGCGTTCTCACATCAGCCCACTCTGACTTTCTGCGGAACTCCGGGTAAAATCCGTATTAAAAATTCGGCTGTTTGCTTTCACATATACAGCCCCTCCGGATAATCTCCGAGTTTTTCAGGAGATTTCCGTATGTGTGAAAAGGGTTTAAATAAGTCATATTCATACAATCATCGGACCAGGTCTGAAAGGGACAAAGATTCATCAACAAAAGTTCAAGTAAGAACAATGCTGTAAACAAAACAGGGCAAATAAAAAAATAAAAGTCCAAACACATGCTGGTTAGGTTCACTGGTGACTCTAACTTGTCCGTAGGTGTGAATGTGAGTGTGGCTGGTTGTCTGTCTCTACATGTCAGCTCTGTGATTGGCTGGTGACCAGTCCAGGGTATAACCCCGCCTCTCGCCCAATGACAGCTGGGATTGGCTCCAGCGCCCCGTGACCCAAAACAGGAAAGCGGTATAGATAATGGATGGATGTAATTCACTCTTTTGATCAGGTTGTTTAAAGGTCAACCAGATCAGACTTCCTTAAAATCCTTAACACCATTTACAAAGAGGCTTCTGGGAGTTCCACTTCCTGTCTTCCGTCAAACAAGGCTCAAATTAATAAAATATTGGTATATATGTATATGTACAGTACATCCCTCTGGGACTGCAGGAAAATGTAGTCCCTTAACATAAAAAGAAGGGAGTCATGTACATAGGGCTAAATACTGTCCCAGGCTTTCTGGAGCTTGTCTCTTTATATTGATGAATACTTTGTTCAGAAGAATGTCAGCTCAACAGAAAATCATATTTTAGGTACCAAAAATAAAGCTTCATCTATCTGAGATAAAATGTCCTCTATGAATGATGTGCCTAAAGGACGTGGGATATATATTGAAACTGGGTCAGTAAATAAACATGGACGAAACCTGAGTGATGTCACTGATTGGTTTCTAAAGGGATGTTTTGGAAGCCTATCTGTGGAGGTTGCCATATTGGAAATGCTGAATGTTTAGAATGAAAGAAGATGCAAAGCTTTACATTGTTGTTTATCTCTGTGCAGAGAGAGGACAGCTGATGTCAGCTGATGTCTCCTCTGGGGTTTGATTGAACATCCTGACCTGATGTCCTCCTCAGTGCTCTGACATGAGATGAACTGTGAGGATGGTGTCAGAGACAGATGATTACTAGCAGGCCTCTTCACGGATCTGTGTGAACCTCGACGTTACGCTCAGTTCTGAGCTGTGTGACTGCAGCTTTAACCCCTATTCTCTCGTGATCTTGTAGTTCTCCCGTGATCTTGTAGTTCTCCTGTGATCTTGTAGTTCTTCTGTCGTCTTGTAGTTCTCCTGTGATCTTGTAGTTCTTCTGTCGTCTTGTAGTTCTCCTGTGATCTTGTAGTTCTTCTGTGATCTTTTAGTTCTCCTGTGATCTTGTGATCTTGTAGTTCTCCTGTGATCTTGTAGTTTTCCTGTGATCTTGTAGTTCTCCTGTGATTTTGTAGTTTTCCTGTGATCTTGTAGTTCTCCTGTGATCTTGTAGTTCTCCTGTGATCTTGTAGTTCTTCTGTGATCTTGTAGTTCTCCTGTGATCTTGTAGTTCTCCCGTGATCTTGTAGTTTTCCTGTGATCTTGTAGTTCTCCTGTGATCTTGTAGTTCTCCTGTGATCTTGTAGTTTTCCTGTGATCTTGTAGTTCTCCTGTGATTTTGTAGTTTTCCTGTGATCTTGTAGTTCTCCTGTGATCTTGTAGTTCTCCTGTGATCTTGTAGTTCTCCTGTGATCTTGTAGTTCTTCTGTGATCTTGTAGTTCTCCTGTGATCTTGTAGTTCTTCTGTCGTCTTGTAGTTCTTCTGTCGTCTTGTAGTTCTCCTGTGATCTTGTAGTTCTCCTGTGATCTTGTAGTTCTTCTGTGATCTTGTAGTTCTCCTGTGATCTTGTAGTTCTTCTGTGATCTTGTAGTTCTCCTGTGATCTTGTAGTTCTCCTTTATCTTCTTGTAGTTCTCCTGTGATCTTGTAGTTCTCCTGTGATCTTGTAGTTCTCCTGTGATCTTGTAGTTCTCCTGTGATCTTGTAGTTCTTCTGTGATCTTGTAGTTCTTCTGTGATCTTGTAGTTCTCCTGTGATCTTGTAGTTCTCCTGTGATCTTGTAGTTTTCCTGTGATCTTGTAGTTCTCCTGTGATCTTGTAGTTTTCCTGTGATCTTGTAGTTCTCCTGTGATTTTGTAGTTTTCCTGTGATCTTGTAGTTCTCCTGTGATCTTGTAGTTCTCCTGTGATCTTGTAGTTCTCCTGTGATCTTGTAGTTCTCCTGTGATCTTGTAGTTTTCCTGTGATCTTGTAGTTCTCCTGTGATTTTGTAGTTTTCCTGTGATCTTGTAGTTTTCCTGTGATCTTGTAGTTCTCCTGTGATTTTGTAGTTTTCCTGTGATCTTGTAGTTCTCCTGTGATCTTGTAGTTCTCCTGTGATCTTGTAGTTCTTCTGTGATCTTGTAGTTCTCCTGTGATCTTGTAGTTCTCCTGTGATCTTGTAGTTCTCCTGTGATCTTGTAGTTCTCCTGTGATCTTGTAGTTCTCCTGTGATATGTGTACAGCTGCTCATGGCTGCACTACGCTCACGTTCCAGGAACTGAATCAGTGGGACAGGGCGCAACATTTGACAGAGCAAAACCGTGATGCTGACAGACCGCGGCACGCAAGGAGTATCAGTAGGAAATTGGGGATAAGAGTTCAGATAGCCGACTGACTAAAAGAGCATCAGTGCGCATACAGCTCGGCACAAAAACAACCTAAACACACACATACATGTGGCTGTATTCAAATCATGATAATTAGGTCATACATTTTTATTTCAATTCATTTTGAATTTCCCTCGGGATCAATGAAGTATCTATCTATCTATCTATCTATCTATCTATCTATCTATCTATCTCTCTATCTATCTATCTATCTATCTATCTATCTATCTATCTATCTATCTATCTATCTATCTATCTATCTATCTATCTATCTATCTATCTCTCTATCTATCTATCTATCTATCTATCTATCTATCTATCTATCTATCTATCTATCTATCTATCTATCTATCTATCTATCTATCTATCTATCTATCTATCTATCTATCTATCTATCTATTCATGGTACGTGTTGGCGAGTCTTTGCAGCACTCTGCAGGACTGCAGTGAGAGAGATCAGACTCTGTGAGGACACAGAAACAGCAGCTGGATCTCTGAAGTGTCTCTACAGTGTTTGCTGTACGGCTTGCTGAAGGTTTGAATGTGTTTGTCATGTTTTCAGTGACATTCAGGAAGGAGCAGCTTGAGAACGTGTACATTAGAAGAGGATGAAAGTGTTCACACAGACGTCAGCCTGAGCTCAGCTAGGCTCTGATAAAAGCTGCCTGTTGTCTCTCTGTGTGCTGGATGTCGATAAAAGACGGAGCATGGACACATCACAAACGATCCTTTCAGTCATGAACACAAGGGAATAAAGGAGTCTTTGGCTTCGCTGATTAACATCACACTGATAAATATGAGGTCATGTTGGCGGCTTCGCCTACAGTCAGACAGGATGTTCATGAACGAAAACACCAAGAACATGCAGAATATTTGTATAATGAGCGTCTTTCTGTATGATCCATTAATCACAACATCCAGAGCACACTTCTTCTCCCTGTTCTTGTCCTTTCCAAAGACTTGTTCTTCTGGTGTGTCCCTTCAGAATAAAAGCTTCTCTGTCACTTAGTGAGGAGAAGAGGAAATGACTCCAAATGACAGACAAGACATTAAGTGATCAATAATCTAAAACCTCCTCACATTAGTAGGATGTAAGATATAACCATGAATGTTTATTATCTGCGTCTCTTACTTCTGTCTCGCTTTCTTTTTTCACTAACAGACCCATAACTCGTCTTTTTCCTTCGATGACTTTTATCGACAAACTTTCAGATGGGGCCCCCTGAGGGAGGTGTCCTACTGTCATTGCAATTTTGTACATTTTATGCACTGCTGTATTCAAACTTTGTCAGTCCTGGGGGGCCCCTTACTGGCATGGGGCCCCAAGCAGTTTCCTGCCTTTACCTGTTGACAAGCAGAGAGCAGTTCTCGGTATTTTACTGTATTCTTGACATTTAAACAGTATCGCTGTAAAATCAATCAATCCTTATTTGTATAGCGCAAAAATCAGAAGGAGTGTTATCTCGAGACACTTTACAAAAATCAGGTAAAAGACCTTACTCATTGTTATGTTACTTAATCCATCATGAGCACTTTAGCAACATTTACCAAAAGTTACAGTGGCAAGAAAACACTTTAACATGCAGAAAGCCTGGACAACACCAGGCTGATGACCAAACAGCCATCTGCAGAAACTGCACCGGGCTTGAAAATGGGATAGGGGGAGATGGGATAGGATGCAGGAAGAGGGATAGGGAACGGGGGGGGGGGGGGCACTTGTTGATAACGGTGTCCCACAGGGATCAATATTCAGCCTTCTGATATGTGTTTTATGTATGTGCCTACTGAACCTGCTGATGAAACCTCAGGCCTTCTCTAGCCAATGACAGGATACTTGTGTGGTCCATAACCTTCGTCATGTCTCCAATGTTAAAGTATATACGGCACTGACAACAACACCTTTGTCCAGATAACTTTTGACTTGTTCAACTAAAAAGCATTTTTTTATGTTATGACTATTCGGTCTAGAATTGGATGGAGTAGTTCTTCACCTTAGTCTTCCAGTGGCCTGAATACATCACACTTGATGCACAGGTATATTCAGACCAGGTGAGCATTACTGTTGGCTGAGTTACATGAACAAGTGTTTGAAGCGGTTCAAACCTCTCGCAAGAACATCCCTCCTGGCTGATCTGAGAACAGCTTATAGTGTTAATGCTAAGTGTGAATGCACCCCCATTTGTCCTGAGTGAACTGGATTCGTTGGGGAACTGGGAGCCAGTGGAGGTTCTGGGGGACAGTTCAAATGTTCTGATTAATTAATGTTCATCAGATGATCTCCGTGCTGTATTGATGAAGCTCATGTCAACGGCCTGTAACGGTTCAACGTTCACTGTCACCATGAGCGGAAATGAAAGAAGGAACAATGAAAGACTGAAGGGATCCAGAAGAATGATTTCAAGTTGAGTGAAGTGGATCTGATAAATGCTGCTGAAAGATGTCGTCGTATCTGAAACGGTTGTCTGTTTGTACCTCCATGAAAAGAAACAGTAGACTGGTGCTGCTGCAGGGAGTCCACAGATGTTAAATCTTCTGCTGCTGTAACTGTGATCAGGACGACATCTTTGTTTCACACACACATGCATCAGTCAGAGGGCGAGAGGCTGAGCGCCATGCTGCTCACAACTGATCAGAGCTTTGTTTGTTAACAAATGAATTCAAATCAGCTGTTTCAGTACAATGTGACTGTGTGTGTGCGTGTTCACGTGTGTGTCAGATTCCCTCCTACGTCTCTTTGCCTTCACACCGGACTGTGTGTGGTCGCAGGGCGGAACAATGTCTGTGTGTGTGTGTGTGTGTGTGTGTGTGTGTGTGTGTGTGTGTGTGTGTGTGTGTGTGTGTGTGTGTGTGTGTGTGTGTGTGTGTGTGTGTGTGTGTCTGTGTGTGTGTGTGTGTGTGTCTGTATGTGTGTGTGTGTGTGTGTGTGTGTGTGTGTGTGTGTGTGTGTGTGTGTATGTGTCTGTGTGTGTATGTGTCTGTGTGTGTGTGTGTGTGCGTGTCTGTGTGTGTGTGTGTGTGTCTGTATGTGTGTCTGTGTGTGTGTGTGTATGTGTGTGTCTGTGTGTGTGTGTGTGTGTGTGTGTGTGTTTATGTGTCTGTGTGTGTGTGTGTGTGTGTGTGTGTGTGTGTGTCTGTATGTGTGTCTGTGTGTGTGTGTGTCTGTGTGTGTGTGTGTGTGTGTGTGTGTGTGTGTCTGTATGTGTGTCTGTGTGTGTGTGTGTGTATGTGTGTGTGTGTGTGTGTGTGTGTGTCTGTGTGTGTGTGTGTGTGTGTGTGTGTGTGTTTATGTGTCTGTGTGTGTATGTGTGTGTGTGTGTGTGTGTGTATGTGTCTGTGTGTGTGTGTGTGTGTGTGTGTGTGTGTTTATGTGTCTGTGTGTGTATGTGTGTGTGTGTGTGTGTGTGTGTATGTGTCTGTGTGTGTGTGTGTGTGTGTGTGTGTGTCTGTGTGTGTGTGTGTGTGTGTGTCTGTATGTGTGTCTGTGTGTGTGTGTGTGTGTGTGTGTGTGTGTGTGTGTGTGTGTGTGTGTGTGTGTGTTTTATGTGTCTGTGTGTGTGTGTGTGTGTGTGTGTGTCTTATTAGAGACACATTTAAAAGACTGTGGAAACACTGGATTGAGAACATATCGCCAATTAGGAATCTTGGAGGTTTGAAGAGTTTACCCCGGCTGTGGCTCAGTGGTAGAGTCGTCGTCTCTCAACCGGAAGGTTGGGGGTTCAATCCCCAGCAGCTGCAGCCACATGTCCGATGTGTCCTTGGGCAAGACACTTAACCCCAAGTTGCTCCCGCTGCTTCGTCAGCGGCGTATGAATGGATGAGTTACTACAGAGTGAACTTCAGTGTGTGAACGTGGAGGTGTGACCTGCAGTGTAAAAGCGCTTTATAAGCTCAAGCCCATTTACCCCTGAATGCCCGCTACACTTTTGGTATGTTTTTTTTTTTCTTGGTACAGGAGGCACAGTGCATGTTTGACATGACTGAGGTTGAGGTGAGGAGGTTCATGTGTGAGTTCACTCACCATATATCGTAGAGCATCCTGTAAGTGACTCAGTAATCAGGTTAACACTCTCAGAGTTAAGAGATCCATTTAGTTTAACTTTTCTCTTTTTCTTCTCTTTCATGTAAACAAAGGAGAACAGGCTTGATAACATGTAGAGATGTTTAAATGTTAATACAAAGATTCTGTTCTTTGAATGATGAGAATCAAAAGGAACAGAGCTTCTTTTTAAACTACACCTGTTCCATCAGACCAGTGTGTATGAGAGGGAAGAATCAAACATGGCCGCTCTGAATCAACAAAAACAAATGGTTCTGCAAAAACATTTCCCCACACACAAAGATATGACTGTAAGTGTCTAATGAAATGTAAATGATATGAAACACATTGTTATCAGATATTTCATACTTTCACGTATCCAGAGTGATTCTCTGGGCCATGTTTGTGCATTTCTTCAATATTTGTACGTTTTGTGAAATGTAATTGAGTTGATCGGGTTTTGTCTTCCATGAAATGTTTCTCTGTCTTAGTAGAATGTTTTTGCGGTTCACCTTGAGGGCCTCCGTGTGTTTGCCTGCAACTTTTTTACATTTAAAACATTGAATTACACAATCCAGGATGGTTTCTATCTTTGTTGCCGTGGTATCCAATCTTATGGTAAACATACGTTTATAACTGGCCTCATCGTGACGACACCTTGGGGTAAATTAGTCATAGGTCATATCTGAATGTTCGCTCTGCTGAAGGTCCTATAACAACAATAACAAAGCAGTGATTGGATCAGGTGATTGATTGTCTCTCTTCTCCGTCTGCGTCTCAGATCCAGAGGGACAGAGAGGTCTTCTGTCCTGCTCAACCCCGCCCTGAACCCAGCACGCCCACATGTACAGGTAAGACTGACACACCTGAAGCAAACACACGCACACACACACACACAGCATGAACTAAATGTTTAAAGCACACACTCACCTTCATACCTTTATATCTGACCAGGTAACGTCTCTCTCTCTCTAACAGACGTCCTCCCAGAAACAGACGAGTGTGTGTCGCTGTGTTTGACGCACACAGACAAAGACAGAGTGATGGGCCGTCCTGAGCCAGATGACTGTTTCTTTAAAAAGGTTTGACCACCTGAAACACACACACCCTTTCTCTCTCTCTCTCTCTCTCTCTCTCTCTCTCTCTCTCTCTCTCTCCCTCTGGTGTCTGTGGTTTTTGAGTGGGAAAATGTGTGGAGAGTCGAGCATTATGTAACAGACGTGGAAACTCTTTCCCCTCGGCATCTCGAGGAGAGTCAGAGGAAAACCAGCCGACTGCACCAACGCTGTCTCATAAACCCTTTGAAACACTGTCACCTCCAGCAGCAGCTCAAAGTGAACGCTTCAGACTGCAGGAAGAGTATGACATGTTTATCTGCCTCTCTTTGTCCTAAATGTACATCTTATTGTGAGGATATTCTTGCAGAAATACTTTCACTCGGAGGCGTGGCCAGCCAGATGGCAGGGGTGACCACTTAAAATCTGATTGGCCACCTCCGATGCCACACCAAAGTCCTAAACTATGATTGACTATTTGCCTTTTCAGAGGCAGGACTTGTGTACCCGTGAAGTATTGCATGCTAACTGCGTGAACATCGACTCTAGAGAGGAGGGGGCGGGAGAAGTGCGTGTGTGTGTGTGTGCGTGAGTGTGTGTGTGTGTGTGTGTGTGTGTGTGTGTGTGTGTGTGTGTGTGTGTGTGTGAGTGTGGTGGGGGGGGGGGTTATGAACAGCATGAGTGTGAGCGACTGTTAGTTCAGAGCGTCATGGTCATGACTCATTTGTTCTGGAAGAGTCTTTTCCATTCTGCTCTCTCAGAACGCTGACATGTGGCAGACTACATCAGGCTGCTGTTCCCCCTGAACTCTCTCTGACAGGAGCCTTTCAAAATAAAAGCTTAATATGACACCACAACACTGTGAAAAAGAGAGACAACAGGAGCGCTTCTAGTATCCCTCGAACCACCAGTGCTCATGGAAGGAAACAGGTGGAGAAAAACTTAAGACTAACAGACATCAGTATGAATGATCCAGGTCCAGGCTGTCATGGTTTGAAAAGTATAGAAGGCCTTTAATTCATCAGGATTGATGTAGTCTTCTCTACACACTGGAGAAGGCAATACACGCTGGTGTATTTGAAATGTTCTAGCCATATTGCATCGAGTTATTTACCCGCTGTTAAAGCTAAAGTCTAACTCTCCAACTCTGCTGTCTCTCGCTCCCCTCCAGCCTGCAGACCCTCCCTCCCGTGGGGGACACAAGGACAGAGGGGTGTGTGTCTCCTGGTCCTCGACAGATGAAGCCCGTCTTGGTCAGGACGTTCTGTCAGTGGGCTCTGCAGACCCAGCGGCCCCTCGGAGTTCCAGGCTGTCCTGGAAGTCAGAAACAGAGGACCGAGGTAAATCACAAAAGGTTTCATTGCTTTGACTTTCAATAATCACACTGACGTCAGACTTCTCTTTTTAAAGACTTAACAGTTGAACAAGTACAAATGGACTGGTTTGATTGGCAGATTGTTTTATATTTAACTAAACACAGAACACAACAACATTTCATTTCCATGAAGTCACTTTTCTACAGAGATCTCATTCAACACAACCTCTCAGTAGATTACATTTCTGCATGCATGAGGAGAGGTGGAGCCTGTCATCTCTCCTGTGACTGTCAGAAAAACAAGTGAAAAACATTTGTTTGCAATGTCAGGAGGAGGAGAACCAGGAGGAGGGGGAGGAGGAGAAGAGGAGGAGAAAAATGACCAGCTCACAGAGAATCCCGTCTCCTCCGCCATCATGCGAGCATCCGTCCGTTCTCTCTCTCCGCTCCGACGTCACAGCTGGGAGCCGGCCGGGAACAACGCCGCCGCTGAGATTGATGTCACAGCCAGCGGGTACAGGATGTTTGAACACGAGACGATCAATCTGAGTTTGAGACTGAACTTTTCCTCCCGTCTTTGGTTCACCTCCTCTCACCGTCCCTTTGTCTGCTTTCAGCCCTCTGAAGAGCCAATCAGGAGAGACCAAGAGAGCCAAGACCCCCCTGCACAGGAGAAGGTACACCTGTCAATCATCACTGTGTGTGTGTGTGTGTGTGTGTGTGTGTGTGTGTGTGTGTGTGTGTGTGTGTGTGTGTGTGTGTGTGTGTGTGTGTGTGTGTGTGTGTGTGTGTGTGAGGATCATATTATATCACTGCTTTCATTCTCTTCAGGGTGTTTGGGTTTAGTTTTAGGAGTGACTCAGCCTGCTCACATGACTGTCTGGACACACACACACGCACGCACACACTATGGGGCGCGGAATGGTTCAGCTGCATGCACACCGCACGCACGAACGCACGTGTGATTATTTCATAAAAGTCAAACACGTACACACGCGCGTGCGGTGTGTAAGTACTACACGCAGCTTGACTTACAGACGCACGTTCGTGCGTGTGTGTTTTTTTTCAGTCACTTCAGGCGGTGTTATCTATATGATCAGGAAGATTTGATCAGAGAGTTTAGCAGGGCTGTTAGCGCAGCGATTATGAGTTTATCATTTGGCAGAGCGGGGTTCATGAATCATATGGATCATAGTATTTTCTAGTTCATATGTGCCAAACTCACGGCCCGCGGGCCGGCTCAGCTGGTTAAGCAGCCAGCTGTTGTGCCTCCATCACCAGCTTTCATCACACTGTATATGTCATTATAACGGAACATTTCCTTATATCCCAAAACAATATCCCTCACAGGCGGCCCGATCATACAGAGGTCTGCTGGTCAAGCCGCAGAGCAGCGCTAAAGTGCTTCCTTGAATGACGCACAGAGAGATAAAGTCAGTGACAGCGTTAGATTCTGATAGTATGGACCGGTAGAAGAACGGACTACCAGGCTCATATTAAAAGAGAGCTGATCAGACTGCAGTGAGCAACGCTGAAGGAAAAGTTCACGTCTGTTGGTTTGGAAACATTTGATCATGTTTTAATGTTGGCACTAAAATACGTCTCTTTAAGGCTCTCATGGTTTCTGATGCTTTGAGAATCAGAGGATAAATCTGAAATCTGCTGTTAATATTTTCATTCTATCTCCGATTTTTATTCAAAGCAGAGAGAAGGCTTGTTGTCAATCGCCTTGCCTGGTTTAAGAGTTTGTAGTTTTATTAGTTTAAAACGATGCACGTTCCGTTTGACTCCGGGGAGGACCGTAGCGAGGTGCCGGGCTTGGCTCCAGGCATACCGGGACTGCGGTCACTGAATCCCCGCCGAGGTCTCGACAGATGGACGCTCACAGATGCGGGAGGACGAGGAAGTGGATTTATTATCATACCCCATACCGATCAACATCACCGGAGCAGCGTTTCTCTGGGGCTATGCCCCGCTGTCTATTGTCCACAAACACGACTTTATAACATGTAGGCTATAAAAAACCACACAACTTTGAGAAAGGAGGTCTGGTTGACCGGTGGCTTTGTTGAGTTGGCTGCCCGGCTATCGGTACTGTTGCCCGGCTTGAGTACGGGACTTCAGTCTGCCAGGATTTATTCAACTTGTCAGGTCCGGGGCATCAACGTCCTGTTGATATAGATAACACCGCCTGAAGTGACTGAAAAAAAAAACACACGCAAGAACGTGCGTCTGTAAGTCACGCTGCGTGAAGTACTTACACACCGCACGCGTGTGTGTACGTATGTGACTTTAATGAAATAATCACACGTGTGTCCTTCTCTTTACCTCTCCTCCTCTTCTCCTCTTCTCTCTGCAGCATGAGCTGGTGTCCATCCAACCTGCACCTCCCTGATCCTCAGCTGCAGCACATAGACAACAGGAGGTAAAATACACACAGAGCAGGAGGTGATACACACACACAGCAGGAGGTGATACATACATTCACACAGCAGGAGGTGATACATACATTCACACAGCAGGAGGTGATACATACACACACACAGCAGGAGGTGATACATACATTCACACAGCAGGAGGTGATACACACACACAGCAGGAGGTGATACATACATACACACAGCAGGAGGTGATACATACATTCACACAGCAGGAGGTGATACACACACACAGCAGGAGGTGATACATACATACACACAGCAGGAGGTGATACATACACACACACAGCAGGAGGTGATACATACACACAGCAGGAGGTGATACACACACACACAGCAGGAGGTGATACATACATTCACACAGCAGGAGGTGATACACACACACAGCAGGAGGTGATACATACACACACACAGCAGGAGGTGATACATACACACAGCAGGAGGTGATACACACACACACAGCAGGAGGTGATACATACACACACACAGCAGGAGGTGATACATACACACACACAGCAGGAGGTGATACATACACACAGCAGGAGGTGATACACACACACACAGCAGGAGGTGATACATACACACACACAGCAGGAGGTGATACATACATTCACACAGCAGGAGGTGATACACACACACAGCAGGAGGTGATACATACACACACACAGCAGGAGGTGATACATACACACACACAGCAGGAGGTGATACATACACACACACAGCAGGAGGTGATACATACACACACACAGCAGGAGGTGATACATACACACACACAGCAGGAGGTGATACACACACACAGCAGGAGGTGATACATACACACACACAGCAGGAGGTGATACATACACACACACAGCAGGAGGTGATACATACACACACACAGCAGGAGGTTATACATACACACACACAGCAGGAGGTGATACATACACACACACAGCAGGAGGTGATACATACACACAGCAGGAGGTGATACATACACACACACAGCAGGAGGTGATACATACATACACACAGCAGGAGGTGATACATACACACACACACAGCAGGAGGTGATACATACACACAGCAGGAGGTGATACATACACACACACAGCAGGAGGTGATACATACACACACACAGCAGGAGGTGATACATACACACAGCAGGAGGTGATACATACACACAGCAGGAGGTGATACATACATACACACAGCAGGAGGTGATACATACACACACACAGCAGGAGGTGATACATACACACAGCAGGAGGTGATACACACACACAGCAGGAGGTGATACATACACACACACAGCAGGAGGTGATACATACACACACACAGCAGGAGGTGATACATACACACAGCAGGAGGTGATACATACATACACACAGCAGGAGGTGATACATACACACACACACAGCAGGAGGTGATACATACATACACACAGCAGGAGGTGATACATACACACACACACAGCAGGAGGTGATACATACATACACACAGCAGGAGGTGATACATACACACACACAGCAGGAGGTGATACATACACACAGCAGGAGGTGATACATACATACACACAGCAGGAGGTGATACATACACACACACACAGCAGGAGGTGATACATACACACACACAGCAGGAGGTGATACATACATACACACAGCAGAAGGTGATACATACACACACACAGCAGGAGGTGATACATACACACACACAGCAGGAGGTGATACATACACACACACAGCAGGAGGTGATACATACACACACACAGCAGGAGGTGATACATACATACACACAGCAGGAGGTGATACATACACACACACACAGCAGGAGGTGATACATACACACACACAGCAGGAGGTGATACATACATACACACAGCAGAAGGTGATACATACACACACATAGCAGAAGGTGATACATACACACACACAGCAGGAGGTGATACATACACACACATAGCAGAAGGTGATACATACACACACATAGCAGAAGGTGATACATACACACACATAGCAGAAGGTGATACATACATACACACAGCAGGAGGTGATACATACACACACATAGCAGAAGGTGATACATACACACACATAGCAGAAGGTGATACATACACACACATAGCAGAAGGTGATACATACACACACACAGCAGGAGGTGATACATACACACACACACAGCAGGAGGTGATACATACACACACACAGCAGGAGGTGATACATACATACACACAGCAGGAGGTGATACATACACACACACAGCAGGAGGTGATACATACACACACACAGCAGGAGGTGATACATACACACAGCAGGAGGTGATACACACACACAGCAGGAGGTGATACATACACACACACAGCAGGAGGTGATACATACACACACACAGCAGGAGGTGATACATACATACACACAGCAGGAGGTGATACATACACACACACACAGCAGGAGGTGATACATACACCTCTGATTATGGTCCAAATCATTCATTTCAAATGAATATTCACTGATTTTATTTACAGAAGGTTCATTTTTAGGTCACCGAGAGGTGAAAGTTTGCTGATGATCACTTTTTTAGTTTCAGTGTGACATCACTCCCATCAGGGTGTTTGGGTTTAGGGTCAATTCTAAATAGCCTGCTGTTGTGCCTTTACCACCAGCTCTCATCCGGCTATGTCATTATTACTGAATATTTCCTTCTTATCCGAAAACGATATCACGCATAGGCTGTCCCATCATACAGAGGTCCGCTGGTTTAGCCGCGGAGCAGCGCTAAAATGCTTCCTTGAATAACGCACAGAGATGGTACAGATTCATGGCGCATAAAAAGTCAGAGACAGCGTTAGATTACGATGGTACGGACACTTAGCAGAACGGACTGCCGGGCTCATATTAAAGTGGTTTAACTGAGTTTACTCAGTTGAGAAAGTGGAACCCAACACGGAGCTGATAGATGTGTGTGCGTCAGCACACACATCTACAGTCTCTTTCTCTCTCTCTCTCTCGCTCTCTCTCTCTCTCTCTCTCTCTCTCTCTCTCTCTCTCTCTCTCTCTCTCTCTCTCTCTCTCTCTCTCTCTCTCTCTCTCTCTTCACTGTACTCTGTATTATTAATGCACTGATCCCAGGTCAGGTAGAATAACCCTTGTGTCAAGGTTTCTATTTAACATCAATATTAAAAAATAAAGTACAGTTTGCAATGACAGAGATTTTGTGTTTTAAATCTGAGTCCTGCAGTCTTATAAACTCATCTTTAGTGGATGCCAAAAAAAAATCAAAATTCAAACTTTTGATCACATGATGCGAGGATAGTATGATTCATGCCTGACCTAATTTGTTGTTAAGTTATCAGTACAAGAAGCTTATTTTGATTTGTTTTTTAATCATACAGCCGCCTACATAAACATGTTCTGAGTTATAGTGATGTTGGCAAAATGAGTCCGGCCCACTGGAGGTCTCATTGGAACAAATCCAGCCCCCGACCCAATATGAGTTTGACACCCCTGCTCTAAAACTTCAACTTTAATGTCAGACATGTTTATAAAGTTGTGTGTGTGTGTGTGTGTGTGTGTGTGTGTGTGTGTGTGTGTGTGTGTGTGTGTGTGTGTGTGTGTGTGTGTGTGTGTGTGTGTGTGTGTTTGTGTTTGTTCTGATTTGAACAGCTACAGTCTGGAGGGTCTGGAGGAGACAGGGACACTGCAGACTCAATGTCCCAGCATCCTCTCTGATCAGCTGGAAAGGAGCACAGGGAGGAGAGAAGAGAGAGGCTCCCTGCTGTCCCTCACTGAGGAGGAGCAGGAAGGAGACGCCTGCAGCCTCCACAACCAGGTGTGTGCTTGTGTGGGTAAATATATGGTACTACAGTATAAGGCTTACCTGTTGTTTTGTGAGCAGCCTACAAGCAGCGTCTGACGGATTTACAAAATCTGTCCACGCGGCGCACTCCGGAGCTGATGGCATCCTCTCTAGTCAATGCCCATGTTTCAACTGCGGGCACTGCAGTCGGTCTCCGGTGTGTATCCCTGCAGTGCCCTACCCCACTGCGTGAGTGCAGCCATAAACTTGACCTCCATGTTACGCCTACAGAGAGCCAAACAGGAGACAGTCCTGTTTAAACTTCACCTCGATGTCACACCTATAGAGCACCAAACAGGGAGCAGCAGCACATTCCGCCGTATTTTCAGCCCGCTTTTCATGACGGGACGCCACGTTTGGTGTTTGCCGGTCAGCTGTTCTATAAAAACAACAGTGCTGATGTCGTGATGTATTTGATATCTTTATAAATGTTATGCGTTTGTGTTTAGTCGTCACATCAGGGGCTGTCAGTGAGCAACAGCTGTCCCGCCATGTTTCACCACCAAACCCTCACCAAGTCCATCTCCATGGTAACCATCAGTCACAAAGACATAGGTGGTGAGTTTCTGTTTTCTTCATTGTTTCCTTCCATCTTTCTTTCGTCCTTGTTTCCTCCCCTCACTCCGTCTTAAGTGTGATGTCACATTTTCTCTTTTGGTTCATCCTCCCATCCACACCCTGCAGTGATTGGATGTTCTCCATCAAAGCGACGAATCAGCTTCTCCCTCAGTATCCCCTCTCTCCTCCCTAAAAATAGACGTTTCTTTTCTATTGGCTGCTCCTCCAGTGCTGATGAGGATGAGGAGGGAGGGAGTAAGTATAATGCAGGTAGCTGTGTGGCAGTGTGGAGTCCTGTAACACCTTCTCCCTCCCCGCCCAGATGTTTCTGTTTCCTGAAGCTTTTTCCAGCTGACTCTGACAACTTCCTGAGGTTTAAACGTGACCCTCCCCCAATAAAAAGACCACCAATAACGGTGCTGCTTATGTTGGGTCTAACATTAAAAGATTTTAACTACAACTAAACCTGCCTACTTGCAGGGAGCATTGTGGGAGACAGGGTGGGAGCAGGGCGGGAGACAGGGGTGGGAGCAGGGTGGGAGACGGGGTGGTAGCAGGGTGGGAGACAGGGTGGGAGCAGGGCGGGAGACAGGGGTGGGAGCAGGGTGGGAGACGGGGGTGGGAGCAGGGTGGGAGACGGGGTGGTAGCAGGGTGGGAGACGGGGTGGTAGCAGGGTGGGAGCAGGGCGGGAGACAGGGGTGGGAGCAGGGTGGGAGACGGGGTTGTAGCAGGGTGGGAGACGGGGTGGGAGCAGGGCGGGAGACGGGGTTGTAGCAGGGTGGGAGACGGGGTGGGAGCAGGGTGGGAGACGGGGTGGGAGCAGGGCGGGAGACAGGGGTTGTAGCAGGGTGGGAGACGGGGTTGTAGCAGGGTGGGAGACGGGGTGGGAGCAGGGCGGGAGACAGGGGTGGGAGCAGGGTGGGAGACGGGGGTGGGAGCAGGGTGGGAGACGGGGTGGGAGCAGGGCAGGAGACAGGGGTGGGAGCAGGGTGGGAGACGGGGTGGTAGCAGGGTGGGAGACGGGGTGGTAGCAGGGTGGGAGACGGGGTGGGAGCAGGACGGGAGACAGGGGTGGGAGCAGGGTGGGAGACGGGGTGGGGGCAGGGTGGGAGACGGGGTGGGAGCAGGACGGGAGACAGGGGTGGGAGCAGGGTGGGAGACGGGGTGGGGGCAGGGTGGGAGACGGGGTGGGAGCAGGACGGGAGACAGGGGTGGGAGCAGGGTGGGAGACGGGGTGGGAGCAGGGTGGGAGACGGGGTGGTAGCAGGACGGGAGACAGGGGTGGGAGCAGGGTGGGAGACGGGGTGGGAGCAGGACGGGAGACAGGGGTGGGAGCAGGGCGGGAGACAGGGGTGGGAGCAGGGTGGGAGACGGGGTTGTAGCAGGGTGGGAGACGGGGTGGGAGCAGGGCGGGAGACAGGGGTGGGATCAGGGCGGGAGACAGGGTGGTAGCAGGGTGGGAGACGGGGTGGTAGCAGGGTGGGAGACAGGGGTGGGAGCAGGGTGGGAGACGGGGTTGTAGCAGGGTGGGAGACGGGGTGGTAGCAGGGCGGGAGACAGGGGTGGGATCAGGGCGGGAGACAGGGTGGTAGCAGGGTGGGAGACGGGGTGGTAGCAGGGTGGGAGACAGGGGTGGGAGCAGGGTGGGAGACGGGGTGGTAGCAGGGCGGGAGACGGGGGTGGGAGCAGGGCGGGAGACAGGGTGGTAGCAGGGTGGGAGACGGGGGTGGGAGCAGGGTGGGAGACGGGGTGGTAGCAGGGTGGGAGACAGGGGTGGGAGCAGGGTGGGAGACGGGGTGGTAGCAGGGCGGGAGACAGGGGTGGGAGCAGGGCGGGAGACAGGAGTGGGAGCGGGGTGGGAGACGGGGTGGTAGCAGGGTGGGAGACGGGGGTGGGAGCAGGGTGGGAGACGGGGTGGGAGCAGGGTGGGAGACAGGGGTGGGAGGAGGGTGGGAGACGGGGTGGTAGCAGGGCGGGAGACAGGGGTGGGAGCAGGGTGGGAGACGGGGTGGTAGCAGGGCGGGAGACAGGGGTGGGAGCAGGGCGGGAGACAGGAGTGGGAGCGGGGTGGGAGACGGGGTGGTAGCAGGGTGGGAGACGGGGGTGGGAGCAGGGTGGGAGACGGGGTGGGAGCAGGGCGGGAGCAGGGTGGGAGACGGGGGTGGGAGCAGGGTGGGAGACGGGGTGGGAGCAGGGCGGGAGACGGGGTGGGAGCAGGGTGGGAGACGGGGGTGGGAGCAGGGTGGGAGACAGGGGTGGGAGCAGGGCGGGAGACGGGGGTGGGAGCAGGGTGGGAGACGGGGTGGGAGCAGGGCGGGAGACGGGGTGGGAGCAGGGTGGGAGACAGGGGTGGGAGCAGGGTGGGAGACGGGGGTGGGAGCAGGGTGGGAGACGGGGGTGTAGTGATTGAATATCACAATGTGCGTTGGTAGCAGATATGTTGGGTTACATGCTTGTTGTTGTAGAGCCCTTTATTAAACACACACTCTGCACGATGCAGGACTTCTATCCAGGGGGTCTGGTTATAGTGGCTCTGTTCAGTCCAGCTCTGCTTACATCTAAAACATGCAGAGTCTGTGAGGTGACACTCATCATTCACTGAGATCACAGACTGAAGTACAACCTAACTCTTCTACTGAACATCTTCCTTCTTCTTCTTCTTGGCCTCAGTATGTCAGTTTGAGCTCAAGAACATTCAGCTTTTGACATCCACATGGTGTTCGTTTAGACGTAACGTTTCTGCTTTACCAGCCGAACAAAGAAACAGGAGACCAAACTGTAGCTTCTGTGGTCATAACAAAGAAAATCTACATGAAATGTTTGATTAGGATAAGTGCAGAGCACAGAAAGTATTAAAAGAATAAATCAAAGTTCTTCCTGTTCAGAAACTGCTTTATCCACATCAATCCGTCCTGAACATAACAACTTGACAACATCTTACTGCTCACCCTCTGAACATGATTCTCTAACAATGCGATGCGTTTCTTAGCTTCAAGCAAACTCATTCTGTGTCTCTGGATGTAAGACCAACAGGCAGAGCTTAGGCTGGAATAGGGCTCAGCAGTGTGGTTCCTTAAGTCAAAATCTTGTTCATTTTCTCCATAGTGGATTTGATTATTAGCCATGATGTCATAACCATCCCAGGTAGACTGACCACGAGCTACCTGAGTGTGAAACGATGGTTTATGCTCCTGTAGGAGACGCACGTTCGTCTGATATCGACCTTGTTTAAAGACAAACATGGTTCATTCACGATATCGGGAAAAAGAACTACACTACCCTCGATCATAGAGTGTCACAGCGACATCTCTGATTGGTTAAGCTTGCTGTTACCATGGTAATGTTTCCCGCCCCTCTGCTCCATATACCAATGGATAGTTTTGCTAGCAGGCTAGCTAGTTCGTTAGCTGACAGTAAATGTGCTAATAACTTTGTTATGCTGCAGTGAATGTAGTTTATATTTTCCACAACACAAACGCTTCTGTTAACAGTATAAACATGATAACAACGAATAAAGTTACGTTAAAGAAGAAGAGGTATCATTCGCAAAGGATTGTGGGATAGGTAGTTCCTGACTTTCGGAGAAGAAATATGTACACAGTCTTGTACTGTTCTTCTTTAACGCTGTTTTGTCACCAAACCAAATGTACTTTAGTCACGAGTACTGGGGGAGCTG
>CM036539.1:360177-362677 GCA_020745685.1 Tautogolabrus adspersus
AGTGCTTTAATTTTGAAGGAGGACAAACTGAAGTGTGGTGCTTTTATTTTGAAGGTGGACAAACAGAAGTGTGGTGCTTTTATTTTGAAGGTGGACAAACAGAAGTGTGGTGCTTTTATTTTGAAGGTTAAGAAACTGAAGTTTGGTGCTTTATTTTGAAGTTGAACAAATAGAATGGTGGTGCTTTTATTTTGAAGTTTGACAAACAGAAGTGTGGTGCTTTTATTTTGAAGGTGGACAAACAGAAGTGTGATGCTTTTATTTTGAAGGTGGACAAACAGAAGTGTGATGCTTTTATTTTGAAGGTGGACAAACTGAAGTGTGATGCTTTTATTTTGAAGGTGGACAAACAGAAGTGTGGTGCTTTTATTTTGAAGTTTGACAAACAGAAGTGTGATGCTTTTATTTTGAAGGTGGACAAAATGAAGTGTTGTGCTTTGTATTGACGAGCTGTTGAATCAGTTCTCAACACTCAGGCTCGTCAATAAATGACTCGCAGTGAGCTGAATAAAGTTTTTCTCTGGTGTTAACACAGGTCAAAGGTCAACATTTCAATGATGATGGGGATATTATTAATGCACCACTATCTCCACTTAGTAAAACAAGCTAACAAGCTAAGGAGCTCTGCTGAGTGAGGAGAGAGAGGGGCAGTGCCTCGTAGAGACCCCTCGTTCCTTGTCCAACAATACGACTCAATCTGATTTGTCCCTGACGCTCATTCGTGCGGCGTGCTTTTAGGACAGGCTCCGCCCACAAATGCCATCATCACAGTGAACAAACACCAAAGTGTTGGATAAGAAAACAGGAAAAGTCGTATTTAGAACACATGAGTCTGAGTGAACAGAGTCTGAGGGAGCGATAACGTGTTGTTCATAGTTGGAGTAGGAAGTCTAATACAGCTAAACTTGACGCCTGTCTTACAGCTGTTAGAGCTGCTTATCAGTACATTTCTTGACGCCTGTCTTACAGCTGTTAGAGCTGCTTATCAGCACATTTCTTGACGCCTGTCTTACAGCTGTTAGAGCTGCTTATCAGCACATTTCTTGACGCCTGTCTTACAGCTGTTAGAGCTGCTTATCAGTACATTTCTTGACGCCTGTCTTACAGCTGTTAGAGCTGCTTATCAGTACATTTCTTGACGCCTGTCTTACAGCTGTTAGAGCTGCTTATCAGCACATTTATTGACGCCTGTCTTACAGCTGTTAGAGCTGCTTATCAGCACATTTCTTGACGCCTGTCTTACAGCTGTTAGAGCTGCTTATCAGCACATTTCTTGACGCCTGTCTTACAGCTGTTAGAGCTGCTTATCAGCACATTTCTTGACGCCTGTCTTACAGCTGTTAGAGCTGCTTATCAGCACATTTCTTGTTGCTTAATTCTGCTAAGACAGAAATGATGGTTATCGGACCAGCAAAATTTGGTCATCTTTTTGATCACATTACTTTGTCTCTCGGTGATTGTGCAATCAATCGCAGAGACCAAGTTAAGAATCTTGGTGTGCTTTTCGATCAGACACTTTCGTTTGATTTACAGATAAAGGAGGTGACCAGAGTTGCTTTTTTCCATCTTAGAAACATCTCCAAGATCAGATCAATACTGCCGTTTAAGGACGCTGAGGCCCTCATCCATGCCTTTGTGCCATCTAGGCTAGATTATTTTAATGTCCTTCTGTCGGGTCTGCCAAAGAAAAGTCTTCGGAGCCTCCAGATATGAATATATGACGCCGGTGTTGTCCTCTTTCCATTGGCTCCCTGTTCATTCCAGAGTAGACTTTAAGGTGTTGCTGCTAACCTATAAAATATTAAATGGCAGCGCACCATTATACCTTAAAGACCTAGTGAACCCCTATGTGCCTGCCCGAGCCCTGCGTTCTCAGGGGACGGGTCTTCTGAGTGTCCCAAAGGTCAAAAAAGAAGACAGTTGGTGAGCGGGCTTTTTCTTTCCGTGCACCGACATGGTGGAACAGTTGACCTGTAGACATCAGGCAGGCTTGTTCTGTTGAGGCTTCTAAAGCAAAGCTAAAGACCGTTCTGTTTACTGTTGTGTATGAGTCCTCATTTCTCCGTATGTTTCCCTGAGAGTCCGAGTGAGTGTTTATTTTTCTTTGACTTATTTGAACTGTTTTGAAACTGTGTTTTCTATGCTCTGTACAGCACTTTGACCTGACAGCGCTTTACAAATAAATGGATTATTATAGTTAGTGTCTGAATTAGGCTCTTTATGTTTCCATGCAGCGACATCTTCAGCATCGTCTGTATCATCGACATCCTCCTCGTCGTCACGGGAACGCTGGTCCACCACCACCACGCCTGACGACCAGTTTCCTGTGCTGTTTCCACGGAGACACCCCAGCATCTTCAACACACACAGCAACCTGTCCAAGAGCATCTCCACCAGCAACATAGCAGGGTGAGACCCACAACACAGCAACAATATAAAACAACGCACACAGCAACACAACAACACACACAGCAACACAACAACAACACACACAGCAACA
>CM036539.1:367677-372677 GCA_020745685.1 Tautogolabrus adspersus
TCTTCTGAATGTGTGTTTGCTTCCAGTTTTCAGGCTGCAGCGCTGATCGCATGAAGAAGGTCTACGGAAAGTTCTGCAGTCGTCATAGCGAAGCTGTGAACCTTTACAAAGATCTGCACGCCAAAGACAAACGCTTCCAGGCCTTCATCAAGGTCAGAATTATGTAACACCTCTGTCTGCATATCATCATCCTCATGTGCTTTTATCCTCAATACACTGTGTGTGTGTGTGTGTGTGTGTGTGTGTGTGTGTGTGTGTGTGTTTCTGTTTGTGTGTGTGTTTCTGTTTGTGTGTGTGTGCAGAGGATGATGAGCAGCAGCATCGTGCGCAGGCTCAGTATCCCAGAATGCATCCTGTTGGTCACTCAGAGGATCACCAAGTATCCTGTTCTAATCCAGAGGATCCTGCAGCACACCAAAGGTGAACACGCACACTGACACACACACACTTACTGTAGTGTAACAATATAAACTGTGCTGTCAGACTGTAGACACACCGTAAGAGGAGAACCACAGAGGGAATGTCTTAAACTTCTGTGTGGGGAGATGAGCAGCTTTAAAATGTTGCTTTTTCATTTACCCAAAAGAGGTCACTGTGTTGTGTGGACAGGACCTAAGTTTGCAGTTTGAATCTGACATGTTGACACAGAATACTTTGAACTGTTTCAGTCACAACACCATCTCTTTCTAGAACCTGCTCATATAAAACTTCTGTAAAAGATTTCTGCCACCTGACGTCTGGATGTGAGAGAACAAAGCTGAGCTACACTTAGCAGCGGTTCGTCTCACAGTCCCTGAATCACCGTCACAAAGCATCAGAGGACAAGATTTTTTATACTAGGTCAGGCCGCTGTGTTATTGACCTGCCAATCACAGGTAGCCCCGCCCTAACTCCTAAGTCACTCGCAGCAGTGACCATATTTGGATAAGTATGGTTACTTCCTTCGACAAAACCATTTTACTGAAAACATGACCGGCATCTTTTCCGAGCTTCTTTAAGGTGTGGTAGCAACTTGTCACTCACAGGTAGCCCTGCCCCTAACTCATAAATAAATCAACATCTATGAAAGACTTCTGCACGATCAGGCTGATGATTACTATCAGTGGAGTCGCCCCATGGTGGGCGTTAGAGAGACACTTTCAGATGCTGCATTCATGTCTACGAGACGTTATCTTTGAAAGTCCTTCATACCTCATTGTGTCAAAGCTGGACTGTAGCCACAGCATCAGTGTGTGTTCATGTGTGTGTGTGTGTGTGTGTGTGTGTGTGTTACAGAGTCAGAAGAAGACCACAACAGTGTGTGTGAGGCTCTGCGCTGTGTGAAGGAGCTCATCACTTCTGTGGACAGCAAAGTCAACGAGCAGGAGAAGAAGCAGAGACTGAGGGAGGTGTACAGGTAAACACACCTCAGTACACACTGAACACTACACACTGAACACTACACACTGAACACTACACACTGAACACTACACACTGAACACTACACACTGAACACTACACACTTTACACTACACACTGAACACTACACACTTTACACTACACACTGAACACTACACACTGAACACTACACACTGAACACTACACACTGAACACTACACACTGAACACTACACACTGAACACTACACACTGAACACTACACACTGAACACTACACACTGAACACTACACACTTTACACTACACACTGAACACTACACACTGAACCCTTCACACTGAACACTACACACTGAACACTACACACTTTACACTACACACTGAACACTACACACTTTACACTACACACTTTACACTACACACTGAACACTACACACTGAACACTACACACTGAACACTACACACTGAACTCTACACACTGAACACTACACACTGAACACTACACACTGAACTCTACACACTGAACACTACACACTGAACACTACACACTGAACACTACACACTGAACACTACACACTGAACACTACACACTGAACACTACACACTGAACACTACACACTTTACACTACACACTTTACACTACACACTGAACACTACACACTGAACACTACACACTGAACACTACACACTGAACTCTACACACTGAACACTACACACTGAACACTACACACTGAACTCTACACACTGAACACTACACACTGAACACTACACACTTTACACTACACACTGAACACTACACACTGAACACTACACACTTTACACTACACACTGAACACTACACACTGAACACTACACACTGAACACTACACACTGAACACTACACACTGAACACTACACACTGAACACTACACACTGAACACTACACACTTTACACTACACACTGAACACTACACACTGAACTCTACACACTGAACACTACACACTGAACACTACACACTGAACACTACACACTGAACACTACACACTGAACACTACACACTGAACACTACACACTGAACACTACACACTGAACTCTACACACTGAACACTACACACTGAACACTACACACTGAACACTACACACTGAACACTACACACTGAACACTACACACTGAACACTACACACTGAACACTACACACTGAACACTACACACTGAACACTACACACTGAACACTACACACTGAACACTACACACTTTACACTACACACTGAACACTACACACTGAACTCTACACACTGAACACTACACACTGAACACTACACACTGAACACTACACACTGAACACTACACACTGAACACTACACACTGAACACTACACACTGAACACTACACACTGAACACTACACACTTTACACTACACACTGAACACTACACACTTTACACTACACACTTTACACTACACACTGAACACTACACACTGAACACTACACACTGAACACTACACACTTTACACTACACACTGAACACTACACACTGAACACTACACACTGAACACTACACACTGAACACTACACACTGAACACTACACACTGAACACTACACACTGAACACTACACACTTTACACTACACACTTTACACTACACACTGAACACTACACACTGAACACTACACACTGAACTCTACACACTGAACACTACACACTGAACACTACACACTGAACACTACACACTGAACACTACACACTGAACACTACACACTGAACTCTACACACTGAACACTACACACTGAACACTACACACTGAACACTACACACTGAACACTACACACTGAACTCTACACACTGAACACTACACACTGAACACTACACACTGAACACTACACACTTTACACTACACACTGAACTCTACACACTGAACACTACACACTTTACACTACACACTGAACACTACACACTGAACACTACACACTGAACACTACACACTGAACACTACACACTGAACACTACACACTGAACTCTACACACTGAACACTACACACTTTACACTACACACTGAACACTACACACTGAACACTACACACTGAACACTACACACTGAACACTACACACTGAACTCTACACACTGAACACTACACACTGAACACTACACACTGAACACTACACACTGAACACTACACACTGAACACTACACACTGAACACTACACACTGAACACTACACACTGAACACTACACACTTTACACTACACACTGAACTCTACACACTGAACACTACACACTGAACACTACACACTGAACACTACACACTGAACTCTACACACTGAACACTACACACTGAACTCTACACACTGAACACTACACACTGAACACTACACACTGAACACTACACACTGAACACTACACACTGAACTCTACACACTGAACACTACACACTGAACACTACACACTGAACACTACACACTGAACACTACACACTGAACACTACACACTGAACACTACACACTGAACACTACACACTGAACACTACACACTGAACTCTACACACTGAACACTACACACTGAACACTACACACTGAACACTACACACTGAACACTACACACTGAACACTACACACTGAACACTACACACTGAACACTACACACTGAACTCTACACACTGAACACTACACACTGAACACTACACACTGAACACTACACACTGAACTCTACACACTGAACACTACACACTGAACACTACACACTTTACACTACACACTGAACACTACACACTGAACACTACACACTGAACACTACACACTGAACACTACACACTGAACACTACACACTGAACACTACACACTGAACACTACACACTGAACTCTACACACTGAACACTACACACTGAACTCTACACACTTTACACTACACACTGAACACTACACACTGAACACTACACACTGAACACTACACACTGAACTCTACACACTGAACACTACACACTGAACACTACACACTGAACTCTACACACTGAACACTACACACTGAACACTACACACTGAACTCTACACACTGAACACTACACACTGAACACTACACACTGAACACTACACACTGAACACTACACACTGAACACTACACACTGAACACTACACACTTTACACTACACACTGAACACTACACACTGAACTCTACACACTTTACACTACACACTGAACACTACACACTGAACACTACACACTGAACACTACACACTGAACACTACACACTTTACACTACACACTGAACACTACACACTGAACACTACACACTGAACACTACACACTGAACACTACACACTGAACACTACACACTGAACACTACACACTGAACACTACACACTGAACACTACACACTGAACACTACACACTGAACACTACACACTGAACACTACACACTGAACACTACACACTGAACTCTACACACTGAACACTACACACTGAACACTACACACTTTACACTACACACTGAACACTACACACTGAACACTACACACTGAACACTACACACTGAACTCTACACACTGAACACTACACACTGAACTCTACACACTGAACACTACACACTGAACACTACACACTTTACACTACACACTGAACACTACACACTGAACTCTACACACTGAACTCTACAC
>CM036539.1:378913-386413 GCA_020745685.1 Tautogolabrus adspersus
TAATATATTCATTATATAAACTCAGTCACATCATGATCTATATTATATATTCATATATAAACTCAGTCACATTATGATCTATATTAATATATTCATTATATAAACTCAGTCACATTATGATATATATTAATAATTCATTATATAAACTCAGTCACATCATGATCTATATTAATATATTCATTATATAAACTCAGTCACATCATGATCTATATTAATATATTCATTATATAAACTCAGTCACATCATGATCTATATTAATATATTCATTATATAAACTCAGTCAATCATGATCTATATTAATATATTCATTATATAAACTCAGTCACATCATGATCTATATTAATATATTCATTATATAAACTCAGTCACATCATGATCTATATTAATATATTCATTATATAAACTCAGTCACATCATGATCTATATTAATATATTCATTATATAAACTCAGTCACATCATGATCTATATTAATATATTCATAATATAAACTCAGTCACATCATGATCTATATTAATATATTCTTATATAAACTCAGTCACATCATGATCTATATTAATATATTCATTATATAAACTCAGTCACATCATGATCTATATTAATATATTCATCATATAAACTCAGTCACATCATGATCTATATTAATATATTCATTATATAAACTCAGTCACATCATGATCTATATTAATATATTCATTATATAAACTCAGTCACATCATGATCTATATTAATATATTCATTATATAAACTCAGTCACATCATGATCTATATTAATATATTCATTATATAAAACTCAGTCACATCATGATCTATATTAATATATTCATTATATAAACTCAGTCACATCATGATCTATATTAATATATTCATTATATAAACTCAGTCACATTATGATCTATATTAATATATTCATTATATAAACTCAGTCACATCATGATCTATATTAATATATTCATTATATAAACTCAGTCACATTATGATCTATATTAATATATTCATTATATAAACTCAGTCACATCATGATCTATATTAATATATTCATTATATAAACTCAGTCACATCATGATCTATATTAATATATTCATTATATAAACTCAGTCACATCATGATCTATATTAATATATTCATTATATAAACTCAGTCACATCATGATCTATATTAATATATTCATTATATAAACTCAGTCACATCATGATCTATATTAATATATTCATTATATAAACTCAGTCACATCATGATCTATATTAATATATTCATTATATAAACTCAGTCACATCATGATCTATATTAATATATTCATTATATAAACTCAGTCACATCATGATCTATATTAATATATTCATTATATAAACTCAGTCACATCATGATCTATATTAATATATTCATTATATAAACTCAGTCACATCATGATCTATATTAATATATTCATCATATAAACTCAGTCACATTATGATCTATATTAATATATTCATCATATAAACTCAGTCACATCATGATCTATATTAATATATTCATCATATAAACTCAGTCACATCATGATCTATATTAATATATTCATCATATAAACTCAGTCACATCATGATCTATATTAATATATTCATTATATAAACTCAGTCACATTATGATCTATATTAATATATTCATTATATAAACTCAGTCACATCATGATCTATATTAATATATTCATTATATAAACTCAGTCACATCATGATCTATATTAATATATTCATCATATAAACTCAGTCACATCATGATCTATATTAATATATTCATCATATAAACTCAGTCACATTATGATCTATATTAATATATTCATTATATAAACTCAGTCACATCATGATCTATATTAATATATTCATTATATAAACTCAGTCACATCATGATCTATATTAATATATTCATTATATAAACTCAGTCACATCATGATCTATATTAATATATTCATTATATAAACTCAGTCACATCATGATCTATATTAATATATTCATCATATAAACTCAGTCACATCATGATCTATATTAATATATTCATCATATAAACTCAGTCACATCATGATCTATATTAATATATTCATTATATAAACTCAGTCACATCATGATCTATATTAATATATTCATTATATAAACTCAGTCACATTATGATCTATATTAATATATTCATTATATAAACTCAGTCACATCATGATCTATATTAATATATTCATTATATAAACTCAGTCACATCATGATCTATATTAATATATTCATTATATAAACTCAGTCACATTATGATCTATATTAATATATTCATTATATAAACTCAGTCACATTATGATCTATATTAATATATTCATTATATAAACTCAGTCACATCATGATCTATATTAATATATTCATTATATAAACTCAGTCACATTATGATCTATATTAATATATTCATTATATAAACTCAGTCACATCATGATCTATATTAATATATTCATTATATAAACTCAGTCACATTATGATCTATATTAATATATTCATCATATAAACTCAGTCACATCATGATCTATATTAATATATTCATCATATAAACTCAGTCACATCATGATCTATATTAATATATTCATTATATAAACTCAGTCACATTATGATCTATATTAATATATTCATTATATAAACTCAGTCACATCATGATCTATATTAATATATTCATTATATAAACTCAGTCACATTATGATCTATATTAATATATTCATTATATAAACTCAGTCACATTATGATCTATATTAATATATTCATCATATAAACTCAGTCACATCATGATCTATATTAATATATTCATTATATAAACTCAGTCACATCATGATCTATATTAATATATTCATTATATAAACTCAGTCACATCATGATCTATATTAATATATTCATTATATAAACTCAGTCACATTATGATCTATATTAATATATTCATTATATAAACTCAGTCACATCATGATCTATATTAATATATTCATTATATAAACTCAGTCACATCATGATCTATATTAATATATTCATTATATAAACTCAGTCACATCATGATCTATATTAATATATTCATTATATAAACTCAGTCACATCATGATCTATATTAATATATTCATTATATAAACTCAGTCACATCATGATCTATATTAATATATTCATTATATAAACTCAGTCACATCATGATCTATATTAATATATTCATTATATAAACTCAGTCACATCATGATCTATATTAATATATTCATCATATAAACTCAGTCACATCATGATCTATATTAATATATTCATTATATAAACTCAGTCACATCATGATCTATATTAATATATTCATTATATAAACTCAGTCACATTATGATCTATATTAATATATTCATTATATAAACTCAGTCACATCATGATCTATATTAATATATTCATTATATAAACTCAGTCACATTATGATCTATATTAATATATTCATTATATAAACTCAGTCACATTATGATCTATATTAATATATTCATCATATAAACTCAGTCACATCATGATCTATATTAATATATTCATTATATAAACTCAGTCACATCATGATCTATATTAATATATTCATTATATAAACTCAGTCACATCATGATCTATATTAATATATTCATTATATAAACTCAGTCACATCATGATCTATATTAATATATTCATTATATAAACTCAGTCACATTATGATCTATATTAATATATTCATTATATAAACTCAGTCACATTATGATCTATATTAATATATTCATCATATAAACTCAGTCACATTATGATCTATATTAATATATTCATCATATAAACTCAGTCACATCATGATCTATATTAATATATTCATCATATAAACTCAGTCACATTATGATCTATATTAATATATTCATTATATAAACTCAGTCACATCATGATCTATATTAATATATTCATTATATAAACTCAGTCACATCATGATCTATATTAATATATTCATCATATAAACTCAGTCACATCATGATCTATATTAATATATTCATCATATAAACTCAGTCACATCATGATCTATATTAATATATTCATTATATAAACTCAGTCACATTATGATCTATATTAATATATTCATTATATAAACTCAGTCACATCATGATCTATATTAATATATTCATCATATAAACTCAGTCACATCATGATCTATATTAATATATTCATTATATAAACTCAGTCACATCATGATCTATATTAATATATTCATCATATAAACTCAGTCACATTATGATCTATATTAATATATTCATTATATAAACTCAGTCACATCATGATCTATATTAATATATTCATTATATAAACTCAGTCACATTATGATCTATATTAATATATTCATCATATAAACTCAGTCACATTATGATCTATATTAATATATTCATTATATAAACTCAGTCACATTATGATCTATATTAATATATTCATCATATAAACTCAGTCACATCATGATCTATATTAATATATTCATCATATAAACTCAGTCACATTATGATCTATATTAATATATTCATCATATAAACTCAGTCACATCATGATCTATATTAATATATTCATCATATAAACTCAGTCACATTATGATCTATATTAATATATTCATTATATAAACTCAGTCACATTATGATCTATATTAATATATTCATCATATAAACTCAGTCACATTATGATCTATATTAATATATTCATCATATAAACTCAGTCACATTATGATCTATATTAATATATTCATCATATAAACTCAGTCACATCATGATCTATATTAATATATTCATTATATAAACTCAGTCACATTATGATCTATATTAATATATTCATTATATAAACTCAGTCACATTATGATCTATATTAATATATTCATTATATAAACTCAGTCACATTATGATCTATATTAATATATTCATTATATAAACTCAGTCACATCATGATCTATATTAATATATTCATCATATAAACTCAGTCACATCATGATCTATATTAATATATTCATCATATAAACTCAGTCACATCATGATCTATATTAATATATTCATCATATAAACTCAGTCACATCATGATCTATATTAATATATTCATTATATAAACTCAGTCACATCATGATCTATATTAATATATTCATTATATAAACTCAGTCACATCATGATCTATATTAATATATTCATTATATAAACTCAGTCACATTATGATCTATATTAATATATTCATCATATAAACTCAGTCACATCATGATCTATATTAATATATTCATTATATAAACTCAGTCACATCATGATCTATATTAATATATTCATCATATAAACTCAGTCACATCATGATCTATATTAATATATTCATTATATAAACTCAGTCACATTATGATCTATATTAATATATTCATTATATAAACTCAGTCACATTATGATCTATATTAATATATTCATCATATAAACTCAGTCACATTATGATCTATATTAATATATTCATCATATAAACTCAGTCACATTATGATCTATATTAATATATTCATTATATAAACTCAGTCACATTATGATCTATATTAATATATTCATTATATAAACTCAGTCACATTATGATCTACTGAACTAAAATATATATATAACATGGGTTTAGTCCATTTTAATTTAAGTTAGATATTTGAATGTAAACATTAGCATGCAATCTTACATACTGTACCTTTAAGGCATCCCGTCTTCCCACACTAAAATAACGTACTGATCAGTTTGTTAGCCTCTTAAAGGTACAGTGTACCGACACACAGCTGTTACTGTTCACTCCCTGTATGCATCGGTTCATTTCAAACATGATTTATTCAGCAGATTCTTTCTAAAGCATGTTTATTTGTACTGTGGTGTTCACTTGTCATGGTCCTCTCATTAGAAAGCACCAGAAACAGAACATGTGATAAAAACTATAAAGTGCAGTTCCATGCTAACCCCCATCTGGAAGACTGAGGATTCTGTTCCCTCTGCGCTGAGCTATAGTGAAGTATTGAGGTCCACAGAAAGTGAAATATACAGAGTATAAAGGTCATCTTGGGCTCAAACTGAAGCTTATAAATGAGGGTAGTTCTTTAAATAAAAATAAGACAGTGATTTAAACAGTGAAGTGCTTAAAACTAATCATATTCCATAAGAGTTTGTGCCGCAGAAGCTGTTTTTATTGTCTCTTTGTGAGTGTTAGTGATGATAACTTCAAATGTAATGGCAGAAAGTACCAGAATCTTCTTCTGCTACTTTCCCCTATATGTCAGGATACTCTGTGCCAAATATCATATTTGTATGTCTATTGATGACATTTGAACAAGATCCTTTGTGACTTTACATTATCTTGAATAAAGCATTTTTCAAAAAGGGGGTTTGTGGCCCCCCAGGACCAAACGGCCCGAGTTGGGAGTGGTCGTTATCCACTTGTGATGGCCCGAGGTATGGGCTAACTAAAAATCATAGTGAAAAAAAGGGAGCAAAAACCATCCTGAGGGAGGAACCTGGCTAATTGTTTGTGGGTGGTGTAAAACGACATAATGATGAAGTGCCACACAAAGTTTAAAAAGTGAGTCCATGTTTATTTTCACCAGTAAAAACATTCAGTATCCAACAGTTTGTTCCTTTAAAACCATCACGTCTTTAAACTGTGAAGAGCAGCTGCAGAGTATCCAAACACGTCTGAATCCATGTGAGACGTGCGTCTGCTCACGGCAGCTCTGAGAACAAGTGGACGAGTGCAAAAGACTACAAACACCAGCAAACACTGTACACAGACATTACACCGTCTGAGCCACGACGCACCGTGTCCTGCAGAAACCTCCAGCATTAATGTTGCTGCTGTTCTTTATTAGTCTAACAGCTGATGGAGCCTCAGCATGCAGGAACACTCCTCTGTTAGTGAATGCAGAGATCCGTATAAAAGTGCATAGTGTTGTTGTAGAAAAGTCTGTTTGAGTTGAGTGATCGCTCTGCAGGACACGCTGTGCAGCAGGCTGCGCTGTGCTTCTTAACGTTTATCCTAATAACATCAAAGTGTTACTATGAGTGCATGTGAAACTGTCACACGTGCACCTTGAGCTCACCCACAGGCTGTGCTTTCCTAACGCTTTTTAAAAGAACTAGAGTTTAAAGCTTAACAGAGGTCTCTTTACACTTTCACTGCAAAAAGGCAAAAAGAAGAAGTGAGTTGTGTCGTTTGGACCACAACACACAACCGAGTCTCAACATGAGACTCGTGTTGTCATGATACCGCAATGTTAAACTTCCACCTGATTCTAGTACAAATCTAATAACGTTAATTAGCGTTTGACACCACGGCAACATGAAGAGAGGTCCCAGACTCTGTATGTTGGGTCATTTGTTGCAGATAATCTCCTGGACACTGACTCAATTGCACAAAAACATTGGCACCATTTCTGCACATGATTTAGACGTTCCGTGCAGAAATGTTGCCGGTGTTTTTGTGCGCTTCAGACAGGTGTGCAGGAGTTTGTCTGTGATGTTTGATGGG
>CM036539.1:391413-413913 GCA_020745685.1 Tautogolabrus adspersus
TTTAGGTTTGATTACTCTCCGTTTATTTACACACACGAGCATGTCTCTGAACAGACGCACGTTTGATCAGTGTGAAATCTTTGTACAGGACGATTCAAGTCCATCTCTGAAGGACTCACCTTAGAGGCCTTGTCTCTGTGAATGGTGGTCCCTCCGAACACAAACAGTTTGAGTTTGGCACTGACCACGGCTGCATTGCTGACTCCGTCTCTGAGAGGAGCCATCATGGTCCATTTATTACTCAGCGGGTCGTAGCGCTCCACCTGCACAACATCACATCTCAGTCAGGGCTCACAGGTTCTGATCTTTCAGTTTAAACACAATCTGAACATTTAAAGACATGACGTTGTTGTGACCTGCTTCAGAGAGACAGACGGAGAGGCAGGAAACACTCCAGCGATGGCCGTGTGACCTCCGACAACATAGAGACTGTTTTCCAGCTCAGCGGAGCCGTGGCCAAACCTGGAGGAGCAAACATACTCGTTATGTTTCTTTTTGTGTCAATGATTATTATTATATTCACTTTAAAACAGCTGGACCACAGTTAACCAGTGTGTGTTAAAAGTCCAATAATGCTCCGTGTCCACCTGCCGCTGGCCGTGCGCTTTGGAGCATTTGGATGAAACGCTGGTGCTCAAGTTCTGTACACTTCCTTAGACCTGGCACGCTTTGATGAGGTGTGCTTCGGCGCGGTACAGTTCATGCACGAGCACAAGCACGGCTACACAACGTGCACAGTCTTCATTATGGAGATATCCCGGCGTGTATCTGACTAATAATGACCTAAAAAAGCCACAAAGTCAGTTAAGTAGCTGTCATGTTGTCTGTTTTGTTCTTTAATGTGCGGACGCAGACTCGACCGCACGTTCCTTTGATTTATTTATGCAGGTCAGTAGGGGAATGGGGGAGGGGGGTAATGGTGCTTCAGTACGGTACGGGATAACTTTGCATAGTGCAGGGGTGGCCAACAGGTGGGTACAGGGCAAGGGCGTCAGCAGCATTTAAAATGTGGGGGGGACAGGTTCTGGCGGGGGGTCTGGGGGTACTCCCCCAGAAAATTTTGAATGAAGTAGATGCAATTTCCCACATTCTGGTGCATTCTAACATAGGTTACTTGTCTCCCTCCTTTATTGGGTTTCCTTATAGCTGGCGCGTCACTGACTACATTGCATTATGTTAACTGAAGGCTCTACCTCCCATAGTACATTTAGAGACTGTAGGTACCACGAGCAGGCCTGATAACTGAAGGCTCTACCTCCCATAGTACATTTAGAGACTGTAGGTACCACGAGCAGGCCTGATAACTGAAGGCTCTACCTCCCATAGTACATTTAGAGACTGTAGGTACCACGAGCAGGCCTGATAACTGAAGGCTCTACCTCCCATAGTACATTTAGAGACTGTAGGTACCACGAGCAGGCCTGATAACTGAAGGCTCTACCTCCCATAGTACATTTAGAGACTGTAGGTACCACGAGCAGGCCTGATAACTGAAGGCTCTACCTCCCATAGTACATTTAGAGACTGTAGGTACCACGAGCAGGCCTGATAACTGAAGGCTCTACCTCCCATAGTACATTTAGAGACTGTAGGTACCACGAGCAGGCCTGCATTCTGGGAGCGTAATGTTCTCGACAGGTAGTACGGCACTATTAGCTCTTTAAGATAAGATGGTGCCTGACCATTTAGAGCTTTGTAAGTGAGAAGAAGGATTTTAAATTCTATTCTAGATTTTATAGGGAGCCAGTGCAGAGAAGCCAAAACAGGGGTAATGTGGTCCCTTTTCCTAGTTCTGTCAGTACTCGAGCTGCAGCATTTTGGACTAGTTGGAGAGTCTTCCAGGTACAGAGGAAGAAAATGTAGAGCTTTAAGCGGCGCTAAGCACTGTTGCTGTTAGAGTTGCTCAAATTAATAAATATGGTCGTGTTTGAGAGAACAGAAATCAGATTATTTTAGTGGTCTGAGATGTGTTGACACCTAGTTCTGAGCCTTTTCTGAGAACTGAAGGGGAAGTTATTTGGTGAGAATGTGGGTATCATCATGTGCCAATGTGCATGTTAGTGGTTGGAAAGTATCTTAACTCTTATCTCTAGTTGGCGTCAGCAGCATTTAAAATGTGGTACTCCCCCAGAAAATTTTGAATGAAGTAGATGCAATTTCCCACATTCTGGTGCATTCTAACATAGGTTACTTGTCTCCCTCCTTCATTGTGTTTCCTTATAGCTGGCGAGTCACTGACTACATTGCATTATGTTCTGGTGCAGGTGGAAGACTGGACACTGACGACTCTTTTTGGCACTTCATTCTGTATATCACGAGAGCAAAAGATGAGGATTTCAAAAATCAGAAAGTCATATAGAAAAAAAATATTATGGAAAATAAATACATCGCATAAGGCCTGTGCATTACCCAAGTATATTTCCGACGTTTTTTTTAATTTAATTTTTCATTTATTCATAAAATTGCTGCTAGAGAGAGAGAGAGAGAGAGAGAGAGAGAGAGAGAGAGAGAGAGAGAGAGAGAGAGCAGGCGTGCGCTCCGAGCAGGCTCCGTGCAGGCTTCATGCAACCAGAGTCTCTGTATAATAAGAGCCCTCTTTCAGCATAGCAAAACTCGCGTTTAAAAATCCCTCTCGGCTCCTGCGGAGAAATGAGACACAGCAAAAGAGAGCAGAATCACATCAGCTTCAGAGAGAGAGAGAGAGAGAGAGAGAGGGAGCGATAAGGTTCACTGTCCGTACACCTCTCTTGTAAATGCATTCAAACTGAAGCTTCTAATGGCTTAATTTTAAAAATGTTAATGTACAACTGCTTGCTGCTAAAGCTGAACTCCTCTAAATAACGGAATCTCGAGAGGAACTTTTAAAACGGGAGGCGTTAAGAACATGTGTAGGCTACCTGGGCTTGTCAGTGCCTTTCATTGCTTTGTTGAAATGAACAACAATCTAACATGACCTGACGCTAACATACAGGCTACATATCTAAACAAGAATGCATTTTCAGCAAAAGCTGACGTTATCTCGTTGATCAAACTCTACAGAGGCTTGCTTCGGTAGCCTACATGTGACTGTGAGTGCGTGCTGCGGGTGTGTGTGGAGGAAAACGTGTAGTGGATTTCTATTAATGTGGGTATTCTCTTACCGATAAAGTGGAACGGATTTGATCAGGAAGCAATGGAAAGAGCGCTGGACAAATAGACCTGTCCTGCACTAATGTTTCTTATGGCAAATGTGGAGGGGTCCAAACGACTGTTTTTAAAAGGTGAGGGGGACTCGACCCCCCCCCTGGTTATATGGTGGCGACGCCCATGGTACAGGGCACTATCCATACAAGACAAAAATAGGGGGAATATCTTATATTTTGAAAAGAGTGCCGGTGACATCAACAACACCTTTCTGAAAAGTGAAAAGACTTTCAACTCAAAGCGCTCGGAGATGCCGCACAAAAAAGGTGGAGCGCTCAGAGAAAAAAGACGCTGGGCGCTGTGTGGGAGAATCGCTAGTTCTCCAAAGAAATACGAACACGATGTGATATGATTCAGGAACCTTTTATACGTGATCACGGAGAGAAGACATCAGACATGGTTCTCTCCAGAAGGGTCGCTCACACTGACTTTAAATAGAGACAAACTCTCCTCCAGTCTCCATCCATCAAAGAACATTTAAAACAAGAACACGACAGAAAGCAGCCACACCCACAGACAATCAACAGCAGCACATCTGCCCGAAGGCACCCACACCTACACACAGTAGAATCATTCATCAAATAGCAAAGCATCTGCTTAGAGGAAATCACACCTTTCTTAAAAGATGCTAATTACCAGGTCAAAGAGAGGACAGGCCAGCAAACCACAGAATGAAGATCCAGTTGCTCTTAATGACTTCTGTTGTAAAGATACTGTAAGTTTACCAACATTTCCCTTACAGCTGCCCTTTTTCTCTGAGCGGCCGCCTGGTGCTGCAAACGCTCTCTCCTCATTGAAAGCAATTGGACAAAGACACTGCTCAGAATCAAACGCTAGTTGGACCCGCGGCCTAAGGTTGTCAACATTAGAGATACTTTAGATGTTTTAAAACAAAACAATCTGTTATTTAAAAAAATGCTTGTATCTCAAAGTACCCAAGTTTTAGTAAAAGCTAGGTCGTTTTCATAACACCGGTGTGTAGGAGAGAAATGAGTCCATCCAGAAATAGCAACAGAAACGTCCTGCTCATTGGAGACTTTGCAAGAAAACATTGGCAATGTTTTTGTGTAATTTAACATCTTCAGCTGACCTGGCTATCAGCATGGGGGCTCCTTTGGACCACTCTTCATGGACGGTGTCGTAGATCCAGACGTCTTTAGACACGCCGTTCTCCGACCCTCGTCCTCCCGTCACGTAGACCTTGCAGCCGATGGCACACGCGCTGAACTCCTTCCTGGGGCTGGGCAGGTCTGCTTTAGGAATGATCTCTTTAGCTTTATGGTCCACCTACACACACACACACACACACACACACACACACACACACCATAGAGGTTATTACTTTAATAACATAATATGAGATGAAGAGAATATAAGGACTGAATGTTGTGTCCCCATTGGCTTTGAGAGAACCATAAATAACCCTGGAGCCGCTTAGAGTGATGGCTGAAGAGATTATAAATAACATTGAGCTGTGTCTCATTGAACCATCTCAGAGAGAGAGTAGAAGAGTCGCCAATGAGACGGAGAGGAGACATTTTGCACTCTGGAGCCGATCCCAGCTGTCATTGGGTGAGAGGCGGGGTTACACCCTGGTCTGGTCGCCTGTCAATCACAGGGCTGACATATAGAGACAGACAACCAGCCACACTCACATGTGTTTGGAACCCAGGCATGCACAGGGAGAACACATAGAGAGGCCCTCTCCAGCCAGTTTCATCTTGCTGGTCATGTTCAATGTCTCGCTGTGAGTCAAAGCGAAAACCACTGCACCACCGTGCAGCCTCTAATACAATTTTACTGCTCTATCCATAATCCTGCAGTTTTACTCCATACAAAGATATGACGACCATCTGCAGGGTTTATAGGCTCTGTGTATTTCATGGGTTTGATAAAAATAATAATTTCTAAGCAGAATCCTGCAGAGCTAGGATTTAACCCAATGAAGTGCATAAAAAAGCTGCAGTTCCTCCAGTGTCCACTAGAGTCTGTCTCCTGCAGTGAGTCAGTCCCCATAGAGCCCCATGTTAAAATGTCCAACTTTACAGCTGCAGTTCCTCCAGTGTCCACTAGAGTCTGTCTCCTGCAGTGAGTCAGTCCCCATAGAGCCCCATGTTAAAATGTCAAACTTTACAGCTGCAGTTCCTCCAGTGTCCACTAGAGTCTGTCTCCTGCAGTGAGTCAGTCCCCATAGAGCCCCATGTTAAAATGTCAAACTTTACAGCTGCAGTTCCTCCAGTGTCCACTAGAGTCTGTCTCCTGCAGTGAGTCAGTCCCCATAGAGCCCCATGTTAAAATGTCCAACTTTACAGCTGCAGTTCCTCCAGTGTCCACTAGAGTCTGTCTCCTGCAGTGAGTCAGTCCTCATAGAGCCCCATGTTAAAATGTCCAACTTTACAGCTGCAGTTCCTCCAGTGTCCACTAGAGTCTGTCTCCTGCAGTGAGTCAGTCCCCATAGAGCTCCATGTTAAAATGTCCAACTTTACAACTGCAGTTCCTCCAGTGTCCACTAGAGCCTGTCTCCTGCAGTGAGTCAGTCCCCATAGAGCCCCATGTTAAAATGTCCAACTTTACAGCTGCAGTTCCTCCAGTGTCCACTAGAGTCTGTCTCCTGCAGTGAGTCAGTCCCCATAGAGCCCCATGTTAAAATGTCCAACTTTACAGCTGCATGGCCTGCGTGGCCTCTTTGAGAGACAGGTTGGAGCTGCTAGCTGTCTAATTCAGTCACTGACTTTTAACCTCAGGGCTGTGTTTGTGCTGTTTCATGTAAATATCAGACTAATAATCTGTCTCTCTGCTTTTTGACATCGTCAAGCCTTTCACTCTTCATGAACCCTGGTAGTTGTGCCAGAAAATCCCACTCTACCTGGTAGATCTTGTCACACATGAAGGTCTGGCCTCCCAGTATCAGCAGCGTGTGTCCAGCTTTTCGTGGTCGAGCACAGGGACTGGTTACCACGCCGTCGTTCTGAAGAATCTTCTTCTTACACTGCATGGCCTCCTCTACTATGGACCTGCAGAGGAGACACACAACATGACCAGAGAGATGAAGACTTGTTTATTTAACATCCTTACTAAAAGCTTGGCGTGATTCTCCATCAATAGCCACGCTGCTCGCACTGCTCCGCCCCCAGTAGTCTCATTCAGAGAGCAATTTAAAAAGGATTTGGAAGCTGAGCAGGAGGAGCAGATGGAACAGATCTGGATGACAGACAGATCAGTGTGTCTGTCAGTTTTACTGGCAGTATCACCGACTGTCAGCCTCTTGTTGGACAGCTGCTCTTTTAAAGCAGGAAGTCCATCACTGCTCAAATCAGCTCCTGTGGAATAATTCAGTGTTTTCACGACTTAACCAAAGAAAGGTTTAAATTTATATTCAACTGAAGCAAACAACCTGTGGGAAACATAAAGTTACATCTATGACGCGTTTTGTCTGACGAGCTTTACTCGGTTTAAACTGAACATGTACACGCACGCACGCACGCATGTGTGGCTTCAATAGTCTTGTGCTCTGGGCTCTAAGTTTGGTCCAGGGTTCTAGAACTCATCTGTGCATGTGATGGAGGAATGCACAGTGCATGTAGGGGGCGTGGCCTCAACACCCCTGCAGTAAGCAGTGTGCTCTGTACATGTGATTGAGGAATAGCATAGATATTCAAGATTATGCTTAAATACATTTTCACCAACTATATTTAAGTTTCCTGTTAAGTGCCAACCTTCAATTTTGTTAATTCCCGGTTTATTCCCATAAACTCCCATGTTTCCAACTTTGAAAATTTCCAGAATTTTGTAACTCTATGTATAACAGCTGTATTGTAAATGTGTAACACCATATCTTGTCCTGACAGACAGCAACAATGAGAAATAAAGACACATAACTCAGAGGTGTGTTTGGATAAGTCGGCGTACCTGCTCCTCTTGTCGGCCATCACCAGCTCTTCACAGGCCACGGCCTCCAGCAGACACTCAGACGGCAGCAGAGCCAGCCTGATGCCCCGCAGCAGCTCAGGTAAGTGGTGACGCCGACCCTCCAGGTCGTATCGAACCCACCGCATCACCGAGTTAAACACGACCTGCAACAAGTCAACGTGACAACCACACGGTCAGCAAGGATTAAAGAACAGGGCTGTATACTGTTACTTTACTCTTTACTACAGTGGACTTTCTACAATTGATTACTGTTCTTTTAATAAAAGTCCTTTATATCAGCCATGTGATTGTTATTACTAATCACATGTAAGAAAATCAGGGTTAAGTGGAACCCCTCAGGTCTGGTACTGATCTCTCACCTGTTCATCTTCTATCTCCAGCTCATCACTAAGAATCAGCTCCAGCAGTTTGTCTTTATTCAGACTGTAGAAATCCTCCGACTCTCTCACCTGAATGACAAACAAACAGGTCAGTCACATTCCTAAAACTACACCTGTGAAGTACTTATACATGTAATATATACAGTACATCTAGGTCTCAGCTGCTACAACCAATAAGCTTTGATTAATGCATCCATATACTGAGTTTGAAATAAACACAAGGTACTTGCGCCCTCAAGAAAGTAAAGTTGTTCGTTATCTTACTGATAAGTTACATCACCTAACCTATGGCCCTCAGTCGCCACCTTCAACAGACCCAGTCTCCGTACATGCGAGCACCAGGTAGTGACAATTCCGATACTACCGACCCTACCACATGGCCCCTTCTGGCCCCCAACCATGTAGGGTGATGGACAGAACCAGGACATCCTCGTGGTTAACAAGTGAGAACCTCCGTTCGCCGGGCTTTGTACGTTTAGTCCCACAACACTTCAGAAAGGCGTGACAGTGAGCTTCAGTCACTCCGTCCATGCTAGGGTTAGGGTTAGGGTCATCGCCCACCCCACCCACACACAGAACTTCTATAACTTACCTACTCATCCACATGGCCATCGCAGCCCAAACAGCAACGCCATCTTCAACAGACCCAGGCTCAATACATGCTCCAGGTAGTGACCACAATTATGCTAACTACCCGACCAAATGAACCTTAATGACCCCCACAGACAAAGCAGAGCCAGGGTGAGGTGCACTCACCCCTGCAGGTCTAGTCTTTTGGGAAGAGAGGAGAGTCTGTTCTCTCCTGCTGTGTTTCTGTCCACACACAGTTTATGATGAACATCACCTCCCTCATCAAGAAAGGACAGCAGAGGATGTACTTCCTGCGGCAGCTGAAGAAGTTCAACCTGCCAAAGACCATGATGGTGCACTTCTACACTGCCATCATCGAGTCCATCCTCTCCTCCTCCATCACAGTCTGGTACGCTGCAGCCACAGCAAGAGACAAGTGCAGGCTGCAGCGCATCATCCGCTCTGCAGAGAAGGTGATTGGCTGCAATCTTCCATCTCTCCACGACCTGTACACCTCCAGGACCCTGAGGCGTGCAGGTAAGATTGTGGCCGACCCCTCTCACCCCGCACATGGACTGTTTGAGACTCTCCCCTCTGGTAAGAGGCTGCGGTCCATCAGGACCAAAACCTCTCTCCACAAGAACAGTTTCTTCCCCTCTGCTGTCAGCCTCATGAACAATGCCCTCCCCCCCCCCCTCCTCCCACATAACACAGACTCTCATCAGCCCCACAGTCAGAAAACATCACAGTGATGTGAAGGCTGGAACTGTTTTTATGAGTTACATTAACGCTCACTGGACTTTACATTCTTTACATGCACATCACAGCTTGTAGATTTTGTTATTTATTTTTGACATTTTGTAATTCTATTTTATATATTTGTAATTGCTTCTTATAGTTTATTATTTAAGTTCTTGCTAGTTCTGTTTTAGCTCCTTTGTTAAATGTTTTGCACCAACACACCAAGTCAAATTCCTTGAATGTGTAAATGTAGATTAGATTACAGAGTGGGTAACCTGCAGTGTAGGATGAAATCTGCAGCAGTGGTGTTGGTTTTAGACTGAGCTCTGCAGCAGAAAATAAACTGTTTACTCAGCCTGTAAGCTCCAGCTCTATGATGTCATACTTTAAATGAAATATATCACAGATCTAATTAATCAAACAATATTTCTCTGGCAGGGAAAAGCCCTGTCAGCACCAACTCAATCCAATCAAACAACTAAAGCTGGAGAGTTTCAAAGAAGTTGACAGACTGTTCCTCCCAAAGCTTTCACATCCTCACACACAAAGTTCAACTTCAATCCATCATCCAGACCTGCTCCAAAGAGCCTCTCACAGCTGCAACATGCTCTGTTTAAACAATCCTTTCAGTTGATGGACATTACGATGCTTTAAAGGTCCCATCTTCTCCTCCTCTTCAGTGTAAATAAGTCTCAGAGCTCCTCTAAACATGTGTGTGAAGTGTCTTGTTCTAAATCCACTCTGATCCTGTATTTGATCATGCCTATAAACCCCTCTATTTCAGCCCTGCTCAGAACAGGCTGTTTCTGTGTCTGTAGCTTTAACCCTTAAAGACCGAGAACGCCGGCCACGACTAAAAATAGCTTCTGTGCTAAAATGTTTAATAACTTTTGAACCGTTAAACCTATTTACACGCTTTAAAAAGTTTGAGAAACTGGAAATTCCCAGCTTTCCAGTGGTACCACAAATGTCTCATTCAGAAGATCAGAGGCACAATCGCGATCTGCAGCATTGATTTGTCAATGAGATCTGTGTCCCCAAACGGCCTGTTTGAGCACACATTTTCTGAAAAGTGGATGATTGGGGGGTTTGTAGACAGACTAGAGACACATATTAGAGGAACATGGTGAAGTGTGTTTTACAGAGCATGTGACCTTTAAGAAGGATGTTTTAGGCCTTAAAAAGTAATCAGGGGTGTATCTCTGTTTCATTCAGTCCCTTCAGACTTCAGGCGTTTAGTAGAAACTGTTCAGAGAATGTTCTTTTTTCAGTATAAGCCCAGAAACAGGAGCACAGCTAGTTATGCCTCCCTCTGTATAAAGTATAAAGTACATGTATGTCCCAGCTGCAGGCTCTCAGTAATAATACAGGAACAGGCTGATGCTGTGTCTACTTTACCGTCTCGTAGTGAAGCAGACACATCCTCCATGACAGCTCGTACAGCCTTTTACACTGATGAGCGTCTGACAGCAGCATCATCCCCAGGCAGTTAGACGAGTGCAGGTTCTTCTCTAAAAACTCTGCAGCAGCGTCACGGATGTCATGAAACTGCAGCATGTCGCCCGCCTCCAACAACGACTCGGCATTCTCCTCGTTTATGATTAATCTGGAAGAATAGGCAAAGTCCAACAGGAGCTCCAGGACCTGAGGAGAGAGATAGTTATCAGCTGTCATGCTGTACCGCATGTGCTCGACTCTAACAGCTACACTCATACAGTATGAGGAGTTATAAAAGATAGAGATGAGTATTTTGTTAATATACAAACATGGGGATGTAGTCTGGAGAGTGTCTCACTGGCATGGCTCATATGAGAAACTGAAGTGAGCAGGTTCGTCTGCAAACAAGTGTCCATGTTTCTTCATTTCACAGCTCGTTTCATCTGTCTGCTGGAGGAAATGGTCCAGAGGCAGCTTTTGGGAAATGTTCGAAACACACCTCTTTGAATGTGTTCATGCAAAGAGCTTTCTGATGCATTCATCACACTCAGGCAGCATCTGTCTGAATCACATCACTGAAGGAGGGCATGAACCCAAACCCACTTTAACAAGCTTATGGACTTCATACCACTCTGATGTTTGATGCATCTCAGTAGGTGTGTTCAGGATGCTGCTGTGGTTGTTAACTCTCACTAAAGTTCTGTCTCTGTTTGAGATGACCAAAGACCACAGGCTTTAGACAAACTGTGCAGAGTACAGAGGTTTGTTTGTTCAAAGCTGCAGAACTGAACCGACATCAGAGGAAACAAGCTGCTCCATCTACCAGAGCTGATGCATGCAGCCATGTTTTACCTGTCTGAAGAGGACGCTTCACTTTGAAATACATGGTTGCTATAACCCAAGTTAAAGTGATATATGATCATTATTTGAGCCCAGTGCTGATACAGCCTGTGTTTACTCTGACACACAGCTAGCTGTATGCTAGCTGCTAGCTGCTGACACACAGCTAGCTGTATGTCAGACAGTGAAAATCAGGTAAGAGGAGAGAATAGTTCACAAACATGTTCAGGGTAAGATCAGCACAATAATAAGACGTATAGCTTTGTCTGCAGGGAACGCAACATTTGATTCAAGAAAAAAATCCTCAAAGCTGCTTTAATTAAATGGTTTTATTGCCCACACAGAAGCTTTAGTGTTAGCTCCTGTTTAGAGCGTGTGTGTGTGTGTGTGTGTGTGTGTGTGCATGTGTGTGTGTGTGTGTGTGTGTGTGTGTGTGTGTGTGTGTGTGTGTGTGTGCATGTGTGTGTGTGTGTGTGTGTGTGTGTGTGTGTGTGTGCATGTGTGTGTGTGTGTGTGTGTGTGTTTGTGTGTGTGTGCGTGTGTGTGTGTGTGTGTGTGTGTGTGTGTGTGTGTGTGTGTGTGTGTGTGTGTGTGTGTGGATAAGCATCAGCACCTCGGGGTGTATACTGTCTCTGAAGTTGACGTCACTGTCCAGACTTTCTCGCAGTCCTCCGCTGAACATGGCCTCAAAATATCGACTGCAAGCTGCCAGGACGGCCCTGAAACACAGAAACATCAGTGAGACAAAGATGTCACTTTAACGTGAAAGCCCAGCACAGAGACTGACGGAGTCTCTGGGAGGGATGTGTGACCACACTGTTAAATGCCATCACCCTCGCCACCCTCAGCACTAGACTAACTAGTCGGTTAAACAAACTATTTCTATTTTGGCTTTTGATGACGGTCAATTGTCATACACAAACGGTAACGCAACCTCCCACCACTAGTTGGGGCTGTAGCCACAGACTGTCTGTAGCTCTGGTTAATGGTCCTGCTCTTCTTGCTCTCTAGTGTCTGATCACCTTATCGGTTATTTGGAACCTCTCTAGTCTCCGATTGGTTACCTGTGACAGGGGAAAGATCGGTCTCCGGCCCACAGAGTGACGTCAGTGAACATGCACTGCTTCCTCATGGAGTTCAGGTGAGTCAGCACACTGTCCGGGTGTGAAGGCTTGTGGAACAGTGAGATGTTCATGGAGCCCGTGCTGGTGCGGGATTTTCGATTCTCATGAACAGTCACAGACATGGCCGCCTTGTTTGGCACCTCCAGCGAGTCCCAGGGATCGATCCCTCCGACTGTAAAACAAGGACACACAATAAGTAAGAATTTAAACTTGTATTTTTAAAACAACCTGACCTCTACATGTATCAGTATGAGCTGGAGGAGAAGAGAAACAGTCTCTTGCTAGCGTTCGATGTGGCCTCTCATCGTACACATTCGCAATGCTCGCTGTCCACACTGAATCCGTTAGATATTTAATCCTCTGCTCTGTGAGTTTCAGTTTCTCCTTTTAAACATTATAACATGTGGTGCTTTTATTTTGAAGGTGGACAAAGTGAAGTGTGGTGCTTTTATTTCGAAGGTGGACAAACTGAAGTGTGGTGCTTTGTATTGACGAGCTGCTCAGATCGGCTGTGGCTCAGTGGTAGAGTCATCGTCTTTCAACCAGGAGGTTGCTTCATGCTGCAGCGACATGTCCGATGTGTCCTTGGGCGAGACACACTCCCGCTGCTTCGGCGGGATTAGTTACTTCTGATGGTCTCACTACACAGCAGCCTCTACCATCAGTGTGTGAATGTGGAGGTGTGACCTGCGGTGTAAACGCACTTTGAGTCGTCAGAACACTAGAAAAGTGCTTCATAAGCTCAAGTCCATTTACCAATTAAGCTTATGTTGTCGCTGACGCTCACTCACGTCGCATGCCTGTTAGGAAACTGCTCCAGGTCTCATGAACTACTAATGTGGGTATCGTCTCTGAAATCAGTCGACCCCTACTTTGGGATATAATATCTGGGAGACTCTGGTCCATTTGAAAACATTGAATCTTAACATAAAAGACCTCAATGGAAATTGCCCCTGCAGAAGGAGGGGCGAACCTGACCCTAAATCTACATTATTACATCACATGACTCTAGTGGATGATTGAGGGTGAAGTCTGAACTCTTTCTTTTCTTAACCTGACCAGGCGGTCTATCTCAGGCTAATACGAGGCTTCACACGTCAGGTGATCATCTCCTCGACGTCTATTAGTACAGATTCATGTTATTATTTTCTGTGTGTGTGTGTGTGTGTGTGTGTGTGTGTGTGTGTGTGTGTGTGTGTGTGTGTGTGTGTGTGTGTGTGCGTGTGCGTAGCAGCAGCTAACTGTGTCAGTGTAAATCTGAAAGCTGTCTTTAAAATCCACCACTGCTTAACAACCACCAATAATTACAGCTATGTACCATGTACTTCTTTAAAGCCACATTGCTGCAGAGCTGTGTGTCCTCACAGCGGTCACTCTGTTTCTGTTTCAGCTCCTTCATTAATATATTCATCAGGTTCACCGCAGAGCAGCAGCATGAAACACAGCTGAGCAGATGTTATTCTGTCAAAGAGTCAAACTATCATAGAACAGAGAGGAACTCTCTTTTAAAAAAAAGTAGGACGACATGGTCTGTTGTTTGAGCAATGTTTGAGTCATTCATCATCGATGACGTTATTGCTTCTTGAAAGCTACTAATGTTAATGGTTTCAGTTTTAGCATGACAACGAGCTCCAGCACACTGCTAAAGCAGAATAATCGTATTTAAAGGTTTGTTTTGAGGCTTTTTACGCCTCTATTTAGAGACAGGACAGTGGATAGAGTCAGAAATCAGGGAGAGAGAGTAGAGAATGACATGTGGGAATGGAGCCACAGGTTGGACCTGAACCTGGGCCGTCTGTCCTGAGGACTACAGCCCCTCCACACATGGGGCACGCACTAACCACCAGGCCACCGGCGCCCCCATAAAATCATTTTTTATAGAGAAAATCATCTGATTAAACACTGACAGTGATTGATTGACCTCCACACAGCCCACACCTGACTATAAGAGAAGCAGCACCTCTGGGATCACCTTTGGGATTTGGGGTCAGCATTGAATTGATTTGGCAAAACAGATAAACATCAGCTACCAATATGTCTCAACAGGGCCGACGTTGATCCGATGCATCGGTGCATCCATAGTATTAACAGAGAGAAGGTTAGAAATATTAGATGTGATATTCTGTGAGTGTGACTTGTTTTGTTTGCGAGGTCCAGCTGGTGCAACCATACCTCTTCTCAACGTCCAATTGTTGTTTAAGAAATGGACCAAAGTTTTCATTATACTTAAATATTGTAGGGGGGACTTGTTATCACGATATTATCGTGAGATTTTAGTTTCGTTACATCCCTAATAATAAACCAGAAGACAACAGAAGAACCCATCCAACAGTCTATCTAAAGCCGTTTTCACATATGCACTCCAGATAAAATCTAGATAACTACGGGAGGACTGCGTCAGAGATTCTCCCGACCTGGCTGTTCAAATATGCACCTCATACCTGGAGACTATCTCTGTCAGACGGGAGGGGGGGGCCGGGGGGATTTCCTGAGGTAAGATGTGACGTAAAAAAACAACATGGAAGTAGCGGACAAAGCAACAGAGTCCGCTACACGACGCTATAATGAGAATATTTGCCTTTATATCAATGCTACGTGTAGTTCAACGGAATGACAACATCCACAAAAGAGCGGAGAACAACATACTGGAGAACAGAAAACTTAATACAGCCGTTTAATTACGTGCACGGAGATCGTAGTGGTCGCATGCAGACACTCTATGCACCGTGCAACGATCACAGGGACTAAAACGTCACTCCCCTCCTATTAGCTCACATCAGCCCACTCGGACTTTCTGCAGGGTCTGGCAGGAGAAACTCCGGATGAAGTCTGCGCGAAAGATTCGGCTGTTTGTGTTCATACATACAGTCCCTCCGGGTAATATCCAGATTTTTTCAGAAGATTTCTGCTAGTGTGAAAAGGGTTAAAAAGAAGGATCATCATTAAACTTCACTAAAACAGCAGAGCTAGTGTGGGCGGCTCTGTCAATCCAACTGAACACGGTCACATTCAAACAAACGGTGCAGACCAGCGATTTTATCGTTATCGTGATATGAGCATTAAACAAGTCGTGAAAATCTGAATGGAATCGCAATACATGAAACAACACTTAAATGTAGTCAAGCAGGGACTGTGATTAACTTTCTGACTCATCGGCAGGTTAATCAAGCATATTTTTTATGATGAAGTTCAACTGACTGTAATATGAAAAGCTGCATCCTTCCAATGACACTTTGTTAAACTAATCCAACAGTTCATGGATTTCAGCTTGTATATTTCTTTTCTAGTCTTCTGACGACTCAAAGTGCTTTTACACTGCAGGTGATGGTAGAGGCTGCTGAGTAAAGAGTCCATCAGTATTAACTCATCCATTCATACACATTCACACACTGATGGTAGAGGCTGCTGAGTAAAGAGTCCATCAGTATTAACTCATCCATTCATACACATTCACACACTGATGGTAGAGGCTGCTGAGTAAAGAGACCATCAGTATTAACTCATCCATTCATACACATTCACTCACTGATGGTAGAGGCTGCTGAGTAAAGAGACCATCAGTATTAACTCATCCATTCATACACATTCACTCACTGATGGTAGAGGCTGCTGAGTAAAGAGTCCATCAGTATTAACTCATCCATTCATACACATTCACACACTGATGGTAGAGGCTGCTGAGTAAAGAGTCCATCAGTATTAACTCATCCATTCATACACATTCACACACTGATGGTAGAGGCTGCTGAGTAAAGAGTCCATCAGTATTAACTCATCCATTCATACACATTCACACACTGATGGTAGAGGCTGCTGAGTAAAGAGACCATCAGTATTAACTCATCCATTCATACACATTCACACACTGATGGTAGAGACTGCTGAGTAAAGAGTCCATCAGTATTAACTCATCCATTCATACACATTCACACACTGATGGTAGAGACTGCTGAGTAAAGAGTCCATCAGTATTAACTCATCCATTCATACACATTCACTCACTGATGGTAGAGGCTGCTGAGTAAAGAGTCCATCAGTATTAACTCATCCATTCATACACATTCACTCACTGATGGTAGAGGCTGCTGAGTAAAGAGTCCATCAGTATTAACTCATCCATTCATACACATTCACACACTGATGGTAGAGACTGCTGAGTAAAGAGTCCATCAGTATTAACTCATCCATTCATACACATTCACTCACTGATGGTAGAGGCTGCTGAGTAAAGAGTCCATCAGTATTAACTCATCCATTCATACACATTCACTCACTGATGGTAGAGGCTGCTGAGTAAAGAGACCATCAGTATTAACTCATCCATTCATACACATTCACTCACTGATGGTAGAGGCTGCTGAGTAAAGAGTCCATCAGTATTAACTCATCCATTCATACACATTCACACACTGATGGTAGAGGCTGCTGAGTAAAGAGTCCATCAGTATTAACTCATCCATTCATACACATTCACACACTGATGGTAGAGACTGCTGAGTAAAGAGTCCATCAGTATTAACTCATCCATTCATACACATTCACTCACTGATGGTAGAGGCTGCTGAGTAAAGAGTCCATCAGTATTAACTCATCCATTCATACACATTCACTCACTGATGGTAGAGGCTGCTGAGTAAAGAGTCCATCAGTATTAACTCATCCATTCATACACATTCACACACTGATGGTAGAGGCTGCTGAGTAAAGAGACCATCAGTATTAACTCATCCATTCATCCACATTCACACACTGATGGTAGTGGCTGCTGAGTAAAGAGTCCATCAGTATTAACTCATCCATTCATACACATTCACACACTGATGGTAGAGGCTGCTGAGTAAAGAGACCATCAGTATTAACTCATCCATTCATACACATTCACACACTGATGGTAGAGACTGCTGAGTAAAGAGTCCATCAGTATTAACTCATCCATTCATACACATTCACACACTGATGGTAGAGGCTGCTGAGTAAAGAGTCCATCAGTATTAACTCATCCATTCATACACATTCACTCACTGATGGTAGAGGCTGCTGAGTAAAGAGTCCATCAGTATTAACTCATCCATTCATACACATTCACTCACTGATGGTAGAGGCTGCTGAGTAAAGAGTCCATCAGTATTAACTCATCCATTCATACACATTCACACACTGATGGTAGAGACTGCTGAGTAAAGAGTCCATCAGTATTAACTCATCCATTCATACACATTCACTCACTGATGGTAGAGGCTGCTGAGTAAAGAGTCCATCAGTATTAACTCATCCATTCATACACATTCACTCACTGATGGTAGAGGCTGCTGAGTAAAGAGACCATCAGTATTAACTCATCCATTCATACACATTCACTCACTGATGGTAGAGGCTGCTGAGTAAAGAGTCCATCAGTATTAACTCATCCATTCATACACATTCACACACTGATGGTAGAGGCTGCTGAGTAAAGAGTCCATCAGTATTAACTCATCCATTCATACACATTCACACACTGATGGTAGAGACTGCTGAGTAAAGAGTCCATCAGTATTAACTCATCCATTCATACACATTCACTCACTGATGGTAGAGGCTGCTGAGTAAAGAGTCCATCAGTATTAACTCATCCATTCATACACATTCACTCACTGATGGTAGAGGCTGCTGAGTAAAGAGTCCATCAGTATTAACTCATCCATTCATACACATTCACACACTGATGGTAGAGGCTGCTGAGTAAAGAGACCATCAGTATTAACTCATCCATTCATACACATTCACACACTGATGGTAGAGGCTGCTGAGTAAAGAGTCCATCAGTATTAACTCATCCATTCATACACATTCACTCACTGATGGTAGAGGCTGCTGAGTAAAGAGTCCATCAGTATTAACTCATCCATTCATACACATTCACACTCTGATGGTAGAGGCTGCTGAGTAAAGAGACCATCAGTATTTACTCATCCATTCATACACATTCACTCACTGATGGTAGAGGCTGCTGAGTAAAGAGTCCATCAGTATTAACTCATCCATTCATACACATTCACTCACTGATGGTAGAGGCTGCTGAGTAAAGAGTCCATCAGTATTAACTCATCCATTCATACACATTCACTCACTGATGGTAGAGGCTGCTGAGTAAAGAGTCCATCAGTATTAACTCATCCATTCATACACATTCACTCACTGATGGTAGAGGCTGCTGAGTAAAGAGTCCATCAGTATTAAATCATCCATTCATACACATTCACTCACTGATGGTAGAGGCTGCTGAGTAAAGAGTCCATCAGTATTAACTCATCCATTCATACACATTCACACACTGATGGTAGAGGCTGCTGAGTAAAGAGTCCATCAGTATTAACTCATCCATTCATCCACATTCACACACTGATGGTAGAGGCTGCTGAGTAAAGAGTCCATCAGTATTAACTCATCCATTCATCCACATTCACACACTGATGGTAGAGGCTGCTGAGTAAAGAGTCCATCAGTATTAACTCATCCATTCATCCACATTCACACACTGATGGTAGTGGCTGCTGAGTAAAGAGTCCATCAGTATTAACTCATCCATTCATCCACATTCACACACTGATGGTAGAGGCTGCTGAGTAAAGAGTCCATCAGTATTAACTCATCCATTCATCCACATTCACACACTGATGGTAGAGGCTGCTGAGTAAAGAGACCATCAGTATTAACTCATCCATTCATACACATTCACTCACTGATGGTAGAGGCTGCTGAGTAAAGAGTCCATCAGTATTAACTCATCCATTCATCCACATTCACACACTGATGGTAGTGGCTGCTGAGTAAAGAGTCCATCAGTATTAACTCATCCATTCATCCACATTCACACACTGATGGTAGAGGCTGCTGAGTAAAGAGTCCATCAGTATTAACTCATCCATTCATACACATTCACTCACTGATGGTAGAGGCTGCTGAGTAAAGAGTCCATCAGTATTAACTCATCCATTCATACACATTCACTCACTGATGGTAGAGGCTGCTGAGTAAAGAGTCCATCAGTATTAACTCATCCATTCATACACATTCACACACTGATGGTAGAGGCTGCTGAGTAAAGAGTCCATCAGTATTAACTCATCCATTCATACACATTCACACACTGATGGTAGAGGCTGCTGAGTAAAGAGTCCATCAGTATTAACTCATCCATTCATACACATTCACTCACTGATGGTAGAGGCTGCTGAGTAAAGAGTCCATCAGTATTAACTCATCCATTCATACACATTCACTCACTGATGGTAGAGGCTGCTGAGTAAAGAGTCCATCAGTATTAACTCATCCATTCATACACATTCACTCACTGATGGTAGAGGCTGCTGAGTAAAGAGTCCATCAGTATTAACTCATCCATTCATACACATTCACTCACTGATGGTAGAGGCTGCTGAGTAAAGAGTCCATCAGTATTAAATCATCCATTCATACACATTCACTCACTGATGGTAGAGGCTGCTGAGTAAAGAGTCCATCAGTATTAACTCATCCATTCATACACATTCACTCACTGATGGTAGAGGCTGCTGAGTAAAGAGTCCATCAGTATTAACTCATCCATTCATCCACATTCACACACTGATGGTAGTGGCTGCTGAGTAAAGAGTCCATCAGTATTAACTCATCCATTCATCCACATTCACACACTGATGGTAGAGGCTGCTGAGTAAAGAGTCCATCAGTATTAACTCATCCATTCATCCACATTCACATACTGATGGTAGTGGCTGCTGAGTAAAGAGTCCATCAGTATTAACTCATCCATTCATCCACATTCACACACTGATGGTAGAGGCTGCTGAGTAAAGAGTCCATCAGTATTAACTCATCCATTCATCCACATTCACACACTGATGGTAGAGGCTGCTGAGTAAAGAGACCATCAGTATTAACTCATCCATTCATACACATTCACTCACTGATGGTAGAGGCTGCTGAGTAAAGAGTCCATCAGTATTAACTCATCCATTCATCCACATTCACACACTGATGGTAGTGGCTGCTGAGTAAAGAGTCCATCAGTATTAACTCATCCTCCACATTCACACACTGATGGTAGAGGCTGCTGAGTAAAGAGTCCATCAGTATTAACTCATCCATTCATACACATTCACTCACTGATGGTAGAGGCTGCTGAGTAAAGAGTCCATCAGTATTAACTCATCCATTCATACACATTCACTCACTGATGGTAGAGGCTGCTGAGTAAAGAGTCCATCAGTATTAACTCATCCATTCATACACATTCACACACTGATGGTAGAGGCTGCTGAGTAAAGAGTCCATCAGTATTAACTCATCCATTCATACACATTCACTCACTGATGGTAGAGGCTGCTGAGTAAAGAGTCCATCAGTATTAACTCATCCATTCATACACATTCACTCACTGATGGTAGAGGCTGCTGAGTAAAGAGTCCATCAGTATTAACTCATCCATTCATACACATTCACTCACTGATGGTAGAGGCTGCTGAGTAAAGAGTCCATCAGTATTAACTCATCCATTCATACACATTCACTCACTGATGGTAGAGGCTGCTGAGTAAAGAGTCCATCAGTATTAACTCATCCATTCATACACATTCACTCACTGATGGTAGAGGCTGCTGAGTAAAGAGTCCATCAGTATTAACTCATCCATTCATACACATTCACTCACTGATGGTAGAGGCTGCTGAGTAAAGAGTCCATCAGTATTAAATCATCCATTCATACACATTCACTCACTGATGGTAGAGGCTGCTGAGTAAAGAGTCCATCAGTATTAACTCATCCATTCATACACATTCACTCACTGATGGTAGAGGCTGCTGAGTAAAGAGTCCATCAGTATTAACTCATCCATTCATCCACATTCACACACTGATGGTAGAGGCTGCTGAGTAAAGAGTCCATCAGTATTAACTCATCCATTCATCCACATTCACACACTGATGGTAGTGGCTGCTGAGTAAAGAGACCATCAGTATTAACTCATCCATTCATCCACATTCACACACTGATGGTAGAGGCTGCTGAGTAAAGAGTCCATCAGTATTAACTCATCCATTCATACACATTCACTCACTGATGGTAGAGGCTGCTGAGTAAAGAGTCCATCAGTATTAACTCATCCATTCATACACATTCACACACTGATGGTAGAGGCTGCTGAGTAAAGAGACCATCAGTATTAACTCATCCATTCATACACATTCACTCACTGATGGTAGAGGCTGCTGAGTAAAGAGTCCATCAGTATTAACTCATCCATTCATCCACATTCACACACTGATGGTAGTGGCTGCTGAGTAAAGAGTCCATCAGTATTAACTCATCCATTCATCCACATTCACACACTGATGGTAGAGGCTGCTGAGTAAAGAGTCCATCAGTATTAACTCATCCATTCATACACATTCACTCACTGATGGTAGAGGCTGCTGAGTAAAGAGTCCATCAGTATTAACTCATCCATTCATACACATTCACTCACTGATGGTAGAGGCTGCTGAGTAAAGAGTCCATCAGTATTAACTCATCCATTCATACACATTCACACACTGATGGTAGAGGCTGCTGAGTAAAGAGTCCATCAGTATTAACTCATCCATTCATACACATTCACTCACTGATGGTAGAGGCTGCTGAGTAAACTGGAGATACATCTATTAACCGAACACGGCGCTCTGTAACGGGGGTTCAATTTGCAGCTACAACAGGCTGTTACATTACTGACCATTTCTGAATACCAAGTCAAGCTTGCTTTCTTCCTCAGCATGTGTACGTTTAGCTGTTGGATGGAGGGCAGGGTTTAATGTTCATGCTTTAACACTGTGTTTAGGGAGTGTGGTGAAACTAAAGCTAACTCTCAGCTACTCTGATTAATTCATGACAATTTAGTGGAGAGAAAACAGTTTTTTATTCATTTCAGATTAACAAGGGACATGTTTGGGCAGCAGTAGCTCAGTCTGTAGGGACTTGGGTTGGGAACCGGAGGGTCGCCGGTGCAAGTCCATGCACGGACCAAGTCCGGAAATTGGCCTGGTAGCTGGAGATGTGCCTGAGCACTGTCGTGGTGCCCTTGAGCAATGCATCAAACCCCAAACTGCTCTGGAGCGCTCGCTGTGTGCAGCCCCCTCACTCTGAGACCTCTCCATTAATGCATGTCTATAGGATCCTGTGCATGTGTGTGTATTTCGGCCTATGTTTGTGTTCATGTTCATTAAAAAACAAATTTCCCCTCGCGGGAATTGATTTAATTAATAAAGTGATTAATAAAGTGA
>CM036539.1:418913-421413 GCA_020745685.1 Tautogolabrus adspersus
ACTGACAGCTGATCAATAAGGCCGTGAGCTTTGTAAACACACATGCCAATACTGAGGAGACGCTGCAAGCTGGACACGGTGATAGTGACAGGGAGCACAGCGAGGGAAACACGGACCGATGATCCACTGATACATCCATACTCCTCAATGTTAGCTTCATCAGTGTTTACTCCTCAATGTTAGCTTCATCAGTGTTTACTCCTCAATGTTAGCTTCATCAGTGTTTACTCCTCAATGTTAGCTTCATCAGTGTTTACTCCTCAATGTTAGCTTCATCAGTGTTTACTCCTCAATGTTTGCTTCATCAGTGTTTACTCCTCAATGTTAGCTTCATCAGTGTTTACTCCTCAATGTTAGCTTCATCAGTGTTTACTCCTCAATGTTTGCTTCATCAGTGTTTACTCCTCAATGTTAGCTTCATCAGGTTAATTACGTGCATGGAGATCGTAGCGGTGGCGTGCAGACAGTCTATGGTCGTGCAGCGATCACAGGGAATAAACGTCACCACCCCCCTCCCACTCGCTCGAGGTGAATTCTCCTGATTATATCCTGCTGCGTTCTCACATCAGCTCACTCTGACTTTCTGCAGAATAAATACGAGTAGGCTGGAGGAGAAACTCCGGGTGAAGAGAGAAACATTCAGCTGTTTGTGTTCACACATGCAGCTCAGCCTGAGAATATCTGGAGTTTTATGCAAGTGTGAAGGCAGCTATAACAGGCTGATCAGGCTCTCTGCGCCCCCCCATTCTTGGTAGCTCATGACCACCCTGAGGGTCCCGACCCCCACTTTGGGAACCAGTGCTCTAGATAAGGACTTAAAATACTGCTTAAATATTATTCAATTTAAAAGAATGTATAAAGAAAAGGTTCATGTTAAACTGTGAATCTTCCAGATGATGCATTTGACTGTTTCAGGAGGTTTTGTTGATTTGTTAAAAAAGAAAAAGTAAACCTCAGGTTATCTGATTGTGTATCAACAGTAACTCGTGGTATTATAAAGAAGGAGCAGGTGTTGAACTCTCCTTCATGAACACTGTTTTAGTATGTCGAGGTTGGATGATGTGTTATTGTGTTGTAAAATGTGAACCAGTGATTTTAAATCTGACACAATAAGGACAATAACATCCATTTTTATCTGCGGGTAATTCAACGACATTCACTTTTAATCAGGTCATAAAACAACCTGCACACCTTTGCAGCTAGCTGCAGTTAGCCTTCAAGCTAATCACTGACAAACTTGCTGTCACAGAGTTTAACCTGATTTAAAGTAAACGTTGAATGTGAAACAGATCATTCATATAAATATAATATATCAATAAATATAAAGCTGTTTAATGTGTTTTAATACAGATTGTGTTTATCTACTGAGACATAAAAACAAGTTCAAACGAGCCTGTTAGCATTAAAGCTAAGACAAAGATCGTTTATTACACTGTAATGCGTTTCAATTGGGGTTTTTTGTTTGTGTAAATGTGTGTTCTTTTGTGTGTGTGTGTTTGTGTGTTTGTGTGTGTGTGTGTGTGTGTGTGTGTGTGTGTGTGTGTGTGTGTGTCTTTGTCTGTGTGTTTGTGTGTTTGTGTGTGTGATGGTAAGTACATGTTAGTTACCTGATCGTATATATCAGTGTGTTCTCCTCTTTCTATCTCTCTGTGTTTAACTTCTATTACAGCAGCCTGTTAGCTTTACAGCCAATACAAAGATCGTTTATTTTACTGTGATGTGTGCACAGTTTGTTTTTAAGTGTGTGTGATGGTATGTACGCGTTAGTTACCTGGTAATAGCCTCCAGCTCGTTATATCAGTGTGTTCTCCTCTCTCTGCCCACAAACACGAACAACAGCTACTTTTACTCACATGAATGTTGTTACACACGTAGAGTTAAATCCGCAGGACGTAGGGCTCCACTTCAGAGAATACAATCATGATTCTTCTGGAACAATAGCAGAGGTTTGTCTGCCAGTCTCTGCCCGTCTGACCGCTTTTAGAAGAAAATCCCCAAAACGGCTCCGGCAGCCCCAGCCAATGGCTGCTGACGAGAGCGTGACTGACAGCTTTCTTCAGCCAATGACAGTCAAAGTGGGCGGGATTTTCTTGTCATCGTCATGACCAATCGTCTTTGTTCACTTTGAGTAAAACCGAAGCCAACATCAATGAGATACGCGTGCTCGGAGTGGGCGGGACTTCTGTAGTTCTTTCATCCAATCGGTGAAAGAGGCGAGTCGGTATAATGCTGCGTTCACCTGCTGCTCGGATCCGATGGTCCCAGTTCTCGAGTTGGGAAGTCGTTCTTCCGACTTCAGTGTGTTCACGTGATTTCAGTTCAGAAGGTCTGAATGTTGTAACAACAGAAAGCAGCATGGATGCTAAGAAGAAGAAGATGTGTGTCTCTGTTATATTTAAAAAGTTGATGTGCAATACGTGAATTAATAACAAAAACATGTGAACATTAACTAAACATATTTAGCCTCCCGGGTGATCAGGATTCTGTAGTCAAGTCGGTA
>CM036539.1:426413-438913 GCA_020745685.1 Tautogolabrus adspersus
ATATCAATTGGAGCAGGTCCTGAAAGCTGATATCTCAAAAAGTAAAAGTGCTATAGTATTCAAACTTGGCCATATGGTTACTTGTTGTATGCTCAATATACTCATAAATGATCCTATAGCGCCACCATCTGGTCAGTCATCAAGAGTTTTGTTTTCAGGGCTCATTACTCGTTCACCATTAGCCTTAGGAAAGTAATATTTACACAGCATGTTTTTGATCATGCTGATTGTTTGCTGTGCTGCAAGCTGTGTTCAATTTAGAAGTCCACTACTCTCTATATGTTTGATACTTATGTTCAACATTTTGAAAATAAAAGTGTTTTAAGTTTAACATCTTAAAAAAAGTTTTTCCAGTGTTTTGTCATTGCCTCATGTTGTGGAATTGTTCGAAGGTGTCTTATCTTCTCTGTAGCTCAGTGGGTAAGACTGCTACGCAGGTGACCCGATGATTGTAGGTTTGATTCCCGAGAGTAGTAGTTGATCTCATTTATGATGGAAACTTGTTCCTGTTGTGTCAACAGTCACCGATACAGATGTTCACTGCTATCTTCTTTACATATACTTTCCACATTTTGAAAATAAATGTGTTTAAGTTTAAGGTTAAAACAAAGCTTTCCCAGTGTTTTGTCATCGCCTCATCATGTGGTATTGCTTTATGATGTCTTGTCTTCTCTGTGGCTCACTTGGTAAAACTACTACTCAGGTAATCTGATGGTCGTAGGTTTGAATCCTGAGAGAAGCAGGTTATGTTATGAAAACTGCACATGGTAGCTTATGGTAGCTTAACTATGCTCTGCAGCTCTCACACTGAAATTTGTTCAGGAATTTCCCATTCTAGTTCAGATTGTGATTCTGTTCAACTACACGTAGCATTGATAGAAAGACAAATATTCTCATTATAGTGTCTTATAGAGCAGTGTTTCCCAAAGTGGGGATTGGGACCCCCTGGGGGGTCGCGAGATTCCTTCCAAAAACATTTAAAAATGGAAAATGGTTTAAAATTGTATATTTCACCCATTAATTAAAAAATATGTACAAAAATATGATGGTGTTTGGGCTATTGTGTGGTGTTCTAATGCCAGTGTTTGGAGAGGCCTAATAGTGTGCGTGGCTGTGTGCAATGTCAAATGTTTTAAGCACCTCCAGGGACAATGGGGGTCCCCAGTCTTTAGCACCGTTATACATGTATTGGGGGTCGCGGGCTGAAAAGTTTGGGGACCCCTGGTATAGAGGACTCTATTGCTTCATATGCCACGTCCATGCCGTTCTTTTTACGTCACATCTTACCTTTAGGAGCCCAGCCTGCAGGCTGTCCTGAGGACCACAGAAGAAGAGTCTCTGTTTGTTTTTACAGGAGACATGTGAGTGTTCATATGTGATAATCAAGATTTAAATGAATGTTTGTGAGCTCAATAATTACAGTCAAAGTATTTTTAGTCCTTTATTAAACAATCAATCATCTCCTGCAGACACACTGGTATGTAGATCCAGTGTGTGTGTGTGTGTGTGTGTGTGTGTGTGTGTGTGTGTGTGTGTGTGATCCACCCTGTATTGTCTCTGAGGAGTGCATTCAGATAAAAACTGGTCGTGTCCTTCACGTCAGCAGCTGTCGCACCCGACACTCCAAACAAACGTCCCCTGACTGCAGCCTGAACATACCGCACATTACACACATACTGAACACAGCAGGATGTCAAACACCTCACAGAGCGCCGGCTGACTCACCAAGAGCCGGCTGACTCACAGCTCTAAATCAAGTCCTCACAAAGTCTCGCCTCGCTCGAGTATGTCAGAAATGATCTTTGAACTGAGGAGAGTTCCCTGTCTCAGCAGAGTCAGTAAATATAGATCAGTTTTGTACAGGAACAAGGCGCGTACGTAGATGCTTACAGTAGCCATGATAAAAGAAACGTAATCTTTGATACCATTGTATTAAAAATTAATCAATATCAACACGTTTGATAACCACTGTAACAAATATAGAAGATGTATCATCGTCTATATCCTAACACAGGTGTGAAGGAAGAGGAATGAGTCCAGCTAAAGTTGCACATAAACTCTGCACTGTTTACATTGCACAAAAAGCATTGGCAACACTGTGCAGGAGTTTACCTGCAATGTTTAATTCAATCTTTAATAAATGAAGTGACACAGAAAGGAAGAAACACTGACACTAAATCCACACAGGTGAGACTAACAAGAAACAGGTGAGACACCACACAGGTGAGAGTAACAAGAAACAGGTGAGACACCACACAGGTGAGAGTAACAAGAAACAGGTGAGACACCACACAGGTGAGAGTAACAAGAAACAGGTGAGACACCACACAGGTGAGAGTAACAAGAAACAGGTGAGACACCACACAGGTGAGAGTAACAAGAAACAGGTGAGACACCACACAGGTGAGAGTAACAAGAAACAGGTGAGACACCACACAGGTGAGAGTAACAAGAAACAGGTGAGACACCACACAGGTGAGAGTAACAAGAAACAGGTGAGACACCACACAGGTGAGAGTAACAAGAAACAGGTGAGACTAACACCACACAGGTGAGAGTAATACCACACAGGTGAGACTAACAAGAAACAGGTGAGACTAACACCACACAGGTGAGACTAACAAGAAACAGGTGAGACCAACAAGAAACAGGTGAGACACCACACAGGTGAGACTAACAAGAAACAGGTGAGACTAACACCACACAGGTGAGACTAACACCACACAGGTGAGACTAACAAGAAACAGGTGAGACTAACACCACACAGGTGAGACTAACACCACACAGGTGAGACTAACAAGAAACAGGTGAGACTAACACCACACAGGTGAGACTAACAAGAAACAGGTGAGACTAACACCACACAGGTCAGACTAACACCATGCAATATATTTTTTGTATTCACCTGGAGCCTGCAGGACGAGACATCTTTAACAAAAGTTTGTATTTATAAATGTGACTATCTATAATAACGGCTCTCCAGTTTTGAAACATGATGCAGAGAGATCCAACATTAATAAAACATGTAACAGGTTCCAGGTTTGACCCAGAATCAGAAAATACTCTATCAGGTGTGTTCCTCTTAATGTGTTCCTCAGGTGTGTTCCTCTTAATGTGTTCCTCAGGTGTGTTCTTCTTCATGAGTTCCTCAGGTGTGTCGCTCAGGTGTGTTCCTCTTCATGTGTTTCTCTGAGGGTGCGTTCGAATTGTCTTTTCTCTCAGGAAGGTTCCTGACTGAGTGAAATGACCCCGGAAGCGTTTAAGTGGCGGCCATGATGAGAGCCGTTTGAATTCTCTAAAAGTTAAGGAAAGGTGGGTCAATGCTTCCTTTATAACCTCCTTTAGGAAACACTGGACCATCCTTTACCAAAGGAGAGGAGATAATGCCGACCCACAATTCTTTGCGGCCGCAACATTTAAAGCGACTCGCTCATCCGAGCGTTCAGGAAAACTAACGATCTGTTGGAGGAGAAATGTGGAGACAATCTGCATTTGGTTTATTTATTGATTTGACTCATAATTAGTTTCTTTGTATTGATTAGATTTCTTTTTATTGAGTGTGAAGAAGGTGAACTTTGCTTTAACACATTCTTGTCTCATGTTCAGTGGAGATGCTTTGCTGTTATTTGATGTTGATTCAGAACTTGTAATATAAAACCTTGTTAATAAAAAAAGAAAAGGGACTCAGATCATAGAAGTTACCAAGCTGCAATAATATGAACAACTGTGACCAATCTTAAGCCCAGAGGTGAACTATGAACGTGATGCTGATGTTGTCAAACCATCACAGTGAAGTATCCTGCTAGATTATATTCCTTTATTTCAAACCTCGTGGTTATTAGGATTATTTCACCGGTAAGAAGGGGAAAGATTTTTAGATCAGCTGTAGTCCATTTTCTGAACATTGTAGTTTCACCACGGCAGACCCACGTCACTAACCTCCGCCGCCGTCGCATTATTACGTCACCGAGTGGAAATGTGGTCGGATTGTCAAAACAACGCGATCGCCTTTCCCTAAGTCCTTTATGAATTCTCCTAACACCTTTCCTTAACCTCATGACGTTTTCACGGGGTTAAGGTGAAGAGGAGAGAGAGAGGAGGGACAATCCGAACGCACCCTAAATGTGTTCCTCTTTAGGTGTTCCTCCTCATGCGTGTTCCTCAGGTGTGTTCCTCTTATTGCGTTCCTCAGGTGTGTTCCTCTTAATGATTTCCTCAGGTGTATTCCTCTTAATGCGTGTTCCTCAGGTGTGTTCCTCTTATTGCGTTCCTCAGGTGTGTTCCTCTTAATGCGTTCCTCAGGTGTGTTCCTCTTAATGTGTTCCTCAGGTGTATTCCTCTTATTGCGTTCCTCAGGTGTGTTCCTCTTAATGTGTTCCTCAGGTGTGTTCCTCTTATTGCGTTCCTCAGGTGTGTTCCTCTTAATGCGTTCCTCAGGTGTGTTCCTCTTAATGCGTTCCTCAGGTGTGTTCCTCTTAATGCGTTCCTCAGGTGTGTTCCTCTTAATGCGTTCCTCAGATGTGTTCCTCTTAATGCGTTCCTCAGGTGTGTTCCTCTTAATGCGTTCCTCAGGTGTATTCCTCTTATTGCGTTCCTCTTAATGCGTTCCTCAGGTGTGTTCCTCTTAATGCGTTCCTCAGGTGTGTTCCTCTTAATGCGTTCCTCAGGTGTGTTCCTCTTAATGCGTTCCTCAGGTGTGTTCCTCTTATTGTGTTCCTCTTAATGCGTTCCTCAGGTGTGTTCCTCTTAATGCGTTCCTCAGGTGTGTTCCTCTTAATGCGTTCCTCAGGTGTGTTCCTCTTAATGCGTTCCTCAGGTGTGTTCCTCTTAATGCGTTCCTCAGGTGTGTTCCTCTTATTGTGTTCCTCTTAATGTGTTCCTCAGGTGTGTTCCTCTTAATGCGTTCCTCAGGTGTGTTCCTCTTAATGCGTTCCTCAGGTGTGTTCCTCTTAATGCGTTCCTCAGGTGTGTTCCTCTTAATGCGTTCCTCAGGTGTGTTCCTCTTAATGCGTTCCTCAGGTGTGTTCCTCTTATTGCGTTCCTCTTAATGCGTTCCTCAGGTGTGTTCCTCTTAATGCGTTCCTCAGGTGTGTTCCTCTTAATGCGTTCCTCAGGTGTGTTCCTCTTAATGCGTTCCTCAGGTGTGTTCCTCTTAATGATTTCCTCAGGTGTGTTCCTCTTAATGCGTTCCTCAGGTGTGTTCCTCTTAATGATTTCCTCAGGTGTGTTCCTCTTAATGCGTTCCTCAGGTGTGTTCCTCTTAATGATTTCCTCAGGTGTGTTCCTCTTAATGCGTTCCTCAGGTGTGTTCCTCTTAATGCGTTCCTCAGGTGTGTTCCTCTTAATGCGTTCCTCAGGTGTGTTCCTCTTAATGATTTCCTCAGGTGTGTTCCTCTTAATGCGTTCCTCAGGTGTGTTCCTCTTAATGCGTTCCTCAGGTGTGTTCCTCTTAATGCGTTCCTCAGGTGTGTTCCTCTTAATGCGTTCCTCAGGTGTGTTCCTCTTAATGCGTTCCTCAGGTGTGTTCCTCTTAATGCGTTCCTCAGGTGTGTTCCTCTTAATGATTTCCTCAGGTGTATTCCTCTTAATGCGTTCCTCAGGTGTGTTCCTCTTAATGCGTTCCTCAGGTGTGTTCCTCTTAATGCGTTCCTCAGGTGTGTTCCTCTTAATGCGTTCCTCAGGTGTGTTCCTCTTATTGTGTTCCTCTTAATGCGTTCCTCAGGTGTGTTCCTCTTAATGCGTTCCTCAGGTGTGTTCCTCTTAATGCGTTCCTCAGGTGTGTTCCTCTTAATGCGTTCCTCAGGTGTGTTCCTCTTAATGCGTTCCTCAGGTGTGTTCCTCTTAATGCGTTCCTCAGGTGTGTTCCTCTTAATGCGTTCCTCAGGTGTGTTCCTCTTAATGCGTTCCTCAGGTGTGTTCCTCTTAATGCGTTCCTCAGGTGTGTTCCTCTTAATGCGTTCCTCAGATGTGTTCCTCTTAATGCGTTCCTCAGGTGTGTTCCTCTTAATGCGTTCCTCAGGTGTGTTCCTCTTAATGCGTTCCTCAGGTGTGTTCCTCTTATTGCGTTCCTCTTAATGCGTTCCTCAGGTGTGTTCCTCTTAATGCGTTCCTCAGGTGTGTTCCTCTTAATGCGTTCCTCAGGTGTGTTCCTCTTATTGTGTTCCTCTTAATGCGTTCCTCAGGTGTGTTCCTCTTAATGCGTTCCTCAGGTGTGTTCCTCTTAATGCGTTCCTCAGGTGTGTTCCTCTTAATGATTTCCTCAGGTGTGTTCCTCTTAATGATTTCCTCAGGTGTATTCCTCTTAATGCGTTCCTCAGGTGTGTTCCTCTTAATGATTTCCTCAGGTGTGTTCCTCTTAATGATTTCCTCAGGTGTGTTCCTCTTAATGCGTTCCTCAGGTGTGTTCCTCTTAATGCGTTCCTCAGGTGTGTTCCTCTTAATGCGTTCCTCAGGTGTGTTCCTCTTAATGATTTCCTCAGGTGTGTTCCTCTTAATGCGTTCCTCAGGTGTGTTCCTCTTAATGCGTTCCTCAGGTGTGTTCCTCTTAATGCGTTCCTCAGGTGTGTTCCTCTTAATGCGTTCCTCAGGTGTGTTCCTCTTAATGATTTCCTCAGGTGTGTTCCTCTTAATGCGTTCCTCAGGTGTGTTCCTCTTAATGTGTTCCTCAGATGTGTTCCTCTTAATGCGTTCCTCAGGTGTGTTCCTCTTAATGCGTTCCTCAGGTGTATTCCTCTTATTGCGTTCCTCTTAATGCGTTCCTCAGGTGTGTTCCTCTTAATGCGTTCCTCAGGTGTGTTCCTCTTAATGATTTCCTCAGGTGTGTTCCTCTTAATGATTTCCTCAGGTGTATTCCTCTTAATGCGTTCCTCAGGTGTGTTCCTCTTAATGATTTCCTCAGGTGTGTTCCTCTTAATGATTTCCTCAGGTGTGTTCCTCTTAATGATTTCCTCAGGTGTATTCCTCTTAATGCGTTCCTCAGGTGTGTTCCTCTTAATGATTTCCTCAGGTGTGTTCCTCTTAATGATTTCCTCAGGTGTGTTCCTCTTAATGCGTTCCTCAGGTGTGTTCCTCTTAATGCGTTCCTCAGGTGTGTTCCTCTTAATGATTTCCTCAGGTGTGTTCCTCTTAATGATTTCCTCAGGTGTGTTCCTCTTAATGCGTTCCTCAGGTGTGTTCCTCTTAATGATTTCCTCAGGTGTGTTCCTCTTAATGCGTTCCTCAGGTGTGTTCCTCTTAATGCGTTCCTCAGGTGTGTTCCTCTTAATGCGTTCCTCAGGTGTGTTCCTCTTAATGCGTTCCTCAGGTGTGTTCCTCTTAATGCGTTCCTCAGGTGTGTTCCTCTTAATGCGTTCCTCAGGTGTGTTCCTCTTATTGCGTTCCTCAGGTGTGTTCCTCTTAATGTGTTCCTCAGGTGTGTTCCTCTTATTGCGTTCCTCAGGTGTGTTCCTCTTAATGCGTTCCTCAGGTGTGTTCCTCTTAATGCATTCCTCAGGTGTGTTCCTCTTAATGCGTTCCTCAGGTGTGTTCCTCTTAATGCGTTCCTCAGATGTGTTCCTCTTAATGCGTTCCTCAGGTGTGTTCCTCTTAATGCGTTCCTCAGATGTGTTCCTCTTAATGCGTTCCTCAGGTGTGTTCCTCTTAATGCGTTCCTCAGGTGTGTTCCTCTTAATGCGTTCCTCAGGTGTGTTCCTCTTATTGCGTTCCTCAGGTGTGTTCCTCTTAATGCGTTCCTCAGGTGTGTTCCTCTTAATGCGTTCCTCAGGTGTGTTCCTCTTATTGTGTTCCTCTTAATGCGTTCCTCAGGTGTGTTCCTCTTAATGCGTTCCTCAGGTGTGTTCCTCTTAATGCGTTCCTCAGGTGTGTTCCTCTTAATGCGTTCCTCAGGTGTGTTCCTCTTAATGCGTTCCTCAGGTGTGTTCCTCTTAATGCGTTCCTCAGGTGTGTTCCTCTTATTGTGTTCCTCTTAATGCGTTGTGTTCCTCTTAATGCGTTCCTCAGGTGTGTTCCTCTTAATGCGTTCCTCAGGTGTGTTCCTCTTAATGCGTTCCTCAGGTGTGTTCCTCTTAATGCGTTCCTCAGGTGTGTTCCTCTTAATGCGTTCCTCAGGTGTGTTCCTCTTATTGTGTTCCTCTTAATGCGTTCCTCAGGTGTGTTCCTCTTAATGCGTTCCTCAGGTGTGTTCCTCTTAATGCGTTCCTCAGGTGTATTCCTCTTAATGCGTTCCTCAGGTGTGTTCCTCTTAATGATTTCCTCAGGTGTATTCCTCTTAATGCGTTCCTCAGGTGTGTTCCTCTTAATGATTTCCTCAGGTGTGTTCCTCTTAATGCGTTCCTCAGGTGTGTTCCTCTTAATGATTTCCTCAGGTGTGTTCCTCTTAATGCGTTCCTCAGGTGTGTTCCTCTTAATGCGTTCCTCAGGTGTGTTCCTCTTAATGCGTTCCTCAGGTGTGTTCCTCTTAATGCGTTCCTCAGGTGTGTTCCTCTTAATGATTTCCTCAGGTGTGTTCCTCTTAATGCGTTCCTCAGGTGTGTTCCTCTTAATGCGTTCCTCAGGTGTGTTCCTCTTAATGCGTTCCTCAGGTGTGTTCCTCTTAATGCGTTCCTCAGGTGTGTTCCTCTTAATGCGTTCCTCAGGTGTGTTCCTCTTAATGCGTTCCTCAGGTGTGTTCCTCTTAATGATTTCCTCAGGTGTGTTCCTCTTAATGCGTTCCTCAGGTGTGTTCCTCTTAATGCGTTCCTCAGGTGTGTTCCTCTTAATGATTTCCTCAGGTGTGTTCCTCTTAATGCGTTCCTCAGGTGTGTTCCTCTTAATGATTTCCTCAGGTGTGTTCCTCTTAATGCGTTCCTCAGGTGTGTTCCTCTTAATGCGTTCCTCAGGTGTGTTCCTCTTAATGCGTTCCTCAGGTGTGTTCCTCTTAATGCGTTCCTCAGGTGTGTTCCTCTTATTGCGTTCCTCTTAATGCGTTCCTCAGGTGTGTTCCTCTTAATGCGTTCCTCAGGTGTGTTCCTCTTATTGCGTTCCTCTTAATGCGTTCCTCAGGTGTGTTCCTCTTAATGCGTTCCTCAGGTGTGTTCCTCTTAATGCGTTCCTCAGGTGTGTTCCTCTTATTGTGTTCCTCTTAATGCGTTCCTCAGGTGTGTTCCTCTTAATGCGTTCCTCAGGTGTGTTCCTCTTAATGCGTTCCTCAGGTGTATTCCTCTTAATGCGTTCCTCAGGTGTGTTCCTCTTAATGATTTCCTCAGGTGTATTCCTCTTAATGCGTTCCTCAGGTGTGTTCCTCTTAATGATTTCCTCAGGTGTGTTCCTCTTAATGCGTTCCTCAGGTGTGTTCCTCTTAATGCGTTCCTCAGGTGTGTTCCTCTTAATGCGTTCCTCAGGTGTGTTCCTCTTAATGCGTTCCTCAGGTGTGTTCCTCTTAATGATTTCCTCAGGTGTGTTCCTCTTAATGCGTTCCTCAGGTGTGTTCCTCTTAATGATTTCCTCAGGTGTGTTCCTCTTAATGCGTTCCTCAGGTGTGTTCCTCTTAATGCGTTCCTCAGGTGTGTTCCTCTTAATGCGTTCCTCAGGTGTGTTCCTCTTAATGCGTTCCTCAGGTGTGTTCCTCTTAATGATTTCCTCAGGTGTGTTCCTCTTAATGCGTTCCTCAGGTGTGTTCCTCTTAATGTGTTCCTCAGATGTGTTCCTCTTAATGCGTTCCTCAGGTGTGTTCCTCTTAATGCGTTCCTCAGGTGTATTCCTCTTATTGCGTTCCTCTTAATGCGTTCCTCAGGTGTGTTCCTCTTAATGCGTTCCTCAGGTGTGTTCCTCTTAATGATTTCCTCAGGTGTGTTCCTCTTAATGATTTCCTCAGGTGTATTCCTCTTAATGCGTTCCTCAGGTGTGTTCCTCTTAATGATTTCCTCAGGTGTGTTCCTCTTAATGATTTCCTCAGGTGTGTTCCTCTTAATGATTTCCTCAGGTGTATTCCTCTTAATGCGTTCCTCAGGTGTGTTCCTCTTAATGATTTCCTCAGGTGTGTTCCTCTTAATGATTTCCTCAGGTGTGTTCCTCTTAATGCGTTCCTCAGGTGTGTTCCTCTTAATGCGTTCCTCAGGTGTGTTCCTCTTAATGATTTCCTCAGGTGTGTTCCTCTTAATGCGTTCCTCAGGTGTGTTCCTCTTAATGCGTTCCTCAGGTGTGTTCCTCTTAATGATTTCCTCAGGTGTGTTCCTCTTAATGCGTTCCTCAGGTGTGTTCCTCTTAATGATTTCCTCAGGTGTGTTCCTCTTAATGCGTTCCTCAGGTGTATTCCTCTTAATGTGTTCCTCAGGTGTGTTCCTCTTAATGATTTCCTCAGGTGTATTCCTCTTAATGCGTTCCTCAGGTGTGTTCCTCTTAATGATTTCCTCAGGTGTGTTCCTCTTAATGTGTTCCTCAGGTGTGTTCCTCTTAATGATTTCCTCAGGTGTGTTCCTCTTAATGATTTCCTCAGGTGTATTCCTCTTAATGTGTTCCTCAGGTGTGTTCCTTAGGTGTGTTCCTCAGTTGTGTTCCTTAGGTGTGTTCTTCAGTTGTGTTCCTCAGTTGTGTTCCTCAGGTGTGTTCCTCAGTTGTGTTCCTCAGGTGTGTTCCTCAGGTGTGTTCCTCAGTTGTGTTCCTCAGTTGTGTTCCCCAGGTGTGTTCTTCAGTTGTGTTCCTCAGGTGTGTTCCTCAGGTGTGTTCCTCAGTTGTGTTCCTCAGGTGTGTTCCTCAGGTGTGTTCCTCAGGTGTGTTCCTCAGTTGTGTTCCTCAGTTGTGTTCCTCAGGTGTGTTCCCCAGGTGTGTTCCTCAGTTGTGTTCCTCAGGTGTGTTCTTCAGTTGTGTTCCCCAGGTCTGTTCCTCAGGTGTGTTCCCCAGGTGTGTTCTTCAGTTGTGTTCCCCAGGTGTGTTCCTCAGGTGTGTTCCTCAGGTGTGTTCTTCAGTTGTGTTCCTCAGGTGTGTTCCTCAGGTGTGTTCCTCAGGTGTGTTCTTCAGTTGTGTTCCTCAGGTGTGTTCCTCAGGTGTGTTCCTCAGTTGTGTTCCTTAGGTGTGTTCCCCAGGTGTGTTCTTCAGTTGTGTTCCTCAGGTGTGTTCCTCAGGTGTGTTCCTCAGTTGTGTTCCTCAGGTGTGTTCTTCAGTTGTGTTCCTTAGGTGTGTTCCTCAGTTGTGTTCCTCAGGTGTGTTCCTCAGGTGTGTTCCTCAGTTGTGTTCCCCAGGTGTGTTCTTCAGTTGTGTTCCTCAGTTGTGTTCCTCAGGTGTGTTCCTCAGGTGTGTTCCTCAGTTGTGTTCCCCAGGTGTGTTCTTCAGTTGTGTTCCTCAGTTGTGTTCCTCAGGTGTGTTCCTCAGGTGTGTTCCTCAGGTGTGTTCCTCAGTTGTGTTCCCCAGGTGTGTTCTTCAGTTGTGTTCCTCAGTTGTGTTCCTCAGGTGTGTTCCTCAGGTGTGTTCCTCAGGTGTGTTCCTCAGGTGCGTTGTGAAATGACTGACCGAACTTCTCTACAGTTTCCTCCTGACGTGGTCCTCGTTCTGATTGTTTGGTTTATTTACCAGCTGGCCAAGGTCGTTCAGACACTTAAAAAAATGAGGAGTGATAGAAACAGTAAAAAATTAAGAACACAGAAGATTAATGGAGAATTAGAAGACAAAGACAGAGATGATTAAAGAACAAAGAAACATTACAGAAAACCTGGAGAACGTAACAGAGACGAAACGAGACCATGAAAAAAGTTACAGAGAGCATGAGAAAAATAACTCGGAGAGCAAAAACCGGTTGGCTGACTGACCTGACTGCTTCACATAGCTGACATTCCTGCTCGCACTCACACACAAACACTCAAACACACACGCACACACGCACACACACACACACACACACACACACACACACACACACACACACACACACACACACACACACACACACACACACACACACACACACACACACACACACATAAATACACACACAGAGGTCTGTGGAGTGACTCAGGTTTGTTTCCTGTGAGGCTGCAGGCCTTCACAGAGAGTTGACAGTTTAAATAATTATTCAGAAGACTAAGGCCTTGTTCACATTGCACCTCCAAATCTGATTTTTAGCTCATCCAGATTGTATGTAGTTTGTTTTTTTGGCAGTCTGGACACAAAAAGCCACATGAGATCCAAATCTGATTTAAACCACATAAGCAGGTGGTTTCAAATGTGATTCAAATCAGATTCCTAAAGATCTGATTCAATCTGAACGTCTCGGTCGCTTCAATGTGTCTTCTGCGTCACTCGTAACGCGACACCATCGAAAATAACAACAACGCCGTAGATCCAGCAAGCCGGAAGTTAATTCAAGGCGCATTATACAAACTGCTCTGAGCTTTGGTGGAAAAAAACAGCAAGAATAAAAACAAACATGGCGCAAAACAACAGCCCGTGACGGACTGCTCCACAAGATTGTTTAGGTCAGAAATAGACACACTTCTCTGTCATCCATTTTGCAGTTCTATTTCCTGGGCGTA
>CM036539.1:443913-456413 GCA_020745685.1 Tautogolabrus adspersus
CAAAGTGAGTGGGGGTTACCGGAGGGGGCTGTGTGATCGTAAACGGAGGGGACAAAGAGGAGACACCGGGTCCGGTCGGTACTGGAGGTCTGATAGCACCGACATGAGCTCGTGCTGTCTGCTCTGTGATGTTTCTGCTCCTTAAAAAAACACACACACACGAAGGTTACCGAGGAAACAGACCCGAGCTAAATGTAATAACAACGAGCTAAAGCTGCGGGTCTATCCCGGGTCTGTAATCCAGGTCTGTGCGCTTCATTCCGTATTAAATCCGGTGTTCCCCCCATAGTCACACCGCAGCCTCTTGTTCTTTACCGAGAGGGTATCACTGCCCAATGTCACTGAGTGTGTGTGTTCGTGTGTGTTATTGTGTGTAACACTAAACACTAATCACTGTCACTATGTGTGTGTTATTGTGTGTATCACTGCCCAATGTCACTGACTGTGTGTGTGTGTGTGTGTGTGTGTTATTGTGTGTATCACTAATACCATAGTGTGTGTTAGTGTGTATCACTGTACTGTAGTGTGTGTGTTGGTGTGTATCACTAATATTATAGTGTGTGTGTGTGTGTTAGTGTGTATCACTAATACTATAGTGTGTGTTAGTGTGTATCACTAATACTAGTGTGTTAGTGTGTGTATCACTAATACTACAGTGCGTTAGTGTGTATCACTAATACTATAGTGTGTGTATCACTAATACTAGTGTGTTAGTGTGTGTATCACTAATACTAGTGTGTGTGTATCACTAATACTATAGTGTGTGTTAGTGTGTGTATCCCTAATACTAGTGTGTGTTGGTGTGTATCACTAATACTATAGTGTGTATCACTAATACTATAGTGTGTGTGTTAGTGTGTGTATCACTAATACTATAGTGTGTGTTAGTGTGTATCGCTGTACAGTAGTGTGTGTGTGTTGGTGTGTATCACTAATATTATAGTGTGTGTGTGTGTGTTAGTGTGTATCACTAATACTATAGTGTGTGTTAGTGTGTATCACTAATACTAGTGTGTTAGTGTGTGTATCACTAATACTATAGTGTGTGTTAGTGTGTATCACTAATACTATAGTGTGTGTGTTAGTGTGTGTATCACTAATACTAGTGTGTTAGTGTGTGTATAACTAATACTAGTGTGTGTATCACTAATACTATAGTGTGTTAGTGTGTGTATCACTAATACTATAGTGTGTGTTAGTGTGTATCCCTAATACTAGTGTGTGTTGGTGTGTGTATCACTAATACTATAGTGTGTGTTAGTGTGTATCACTAATAATATAGTGTGTGTATCACTAATACTATAGTGTGTGTGTGTGTTAGTGTGTGTATCACTAATACTATAGTGTGTGTGTATCACTAATACTATAGTGTGTGTTAGTGTGTGTATCACTAATACGATAGTGTGTGTGTTAGTGTGTGTATCACTAATACTATAGTGTGTGTATCACTAATACTAGTGTGTGTTGGTGTGTGTATCACTAATACTATAGTGTGTGTGTGTGTGTGTGTGTTAGTGTGTATATCACTAATATTATAGTGTGTGTTAGTGTGTGTATCACAGTACTGTAGTGTGTGTGTATCACTAATACTGTAGTGTGTGTGTAGGTCTGTGTATCATCATCATGTGTGTTCAGGTTTGTCTCTTTAAGCAGCCCTCTGTAACTCTGATTTGTGTTTGGTGCTCATTCAAATCAGACAGGAAGGAAAACAAGAACCAGACTCATGTAGAACAGACAGAAACCTGGAACAGAACCAGACTCATGTAGAACAGACAGAAACCTGGAACAGAACCAGACTCATGTAGAACAGACAGAGACCTGGAACAGAACCAGACTCATGTAGAACAGACAGAAACCTGGAACAGAACCAGACTGATGTTGAACAGACAGAAACCTGGATCAGAACCAGACTCATGTTGAACAGACAGAAACCTGGAACAGAACCAGACTCATGTAGAACAGACAGAAACCTGGAGCAGAACCAGACTCATGTAGAACAGACAGAAACCTGGAACAGAACCAGACTCATGTTGAACAGACAGAAACCTGGAACAGAACCAGACTCATGTAGAACAGACAGAAACCTGGAACAGAACCAGACTCATGTTGAACAGACAGAAACCTGGAACAGAACCAGACTCATGTAGAACAGACAGAAACCTGGAACAGAAACAGACTCATGTAGAACAGACAGAAACCTGGATCAGAACCAGACTCATGTTGAACAGACAGAAACCTGGAGCAGAACCAGACTCATGTAGAACAGACAGAAACCTGGAACAGAACCAGACTCATGTAGAACAGACAGAAACCTGGATCAGAACCAGACTCATGTTGAACAGACAGAAACCTGGATCAGAACCAGACTCATGTAGAACAGACAGAAACCTGGATCAGAACCAGACTCATGTTGAACAGACAGAAACCTGGAGCAGAACCAGACTCATGTAGAACAGACAGAAACCTGGAACAGAACCAGACTCATGATGAACAGACAGAAACCTGGAACAGAACCAGACTCATGTTGAACAGACAGAAACCTGGAGCAGAACCAGACTCATGTTGAACAGACAGAAACCTGGAGCAGAACCAGACTCATGTAGAACAGACAGAAACCTGGAGCAGAACCAGACTCGTGTTGAACAGACAGAAACCTGGAACAGAACCAGACTCATGATGAACAGACAGAAACCTGGAACAGAACCAGACTCATGTAGAACAGACAGAAACCTGGAACAGAACCAGACTCATGTAGAACAGACAGAAACCTGGAACAGAACCAGACTCATGTAGAACAGACAGAAACCTGGAGCAGAACCAGACTCATGTTGAACAGACAGAAACCTGGAACAGAACCAGACTCATGTTGAACAGACAGAAACCTGGAACAGAACCAGACTCATGTAGAACAGACAGAAACCTGGAGCAGAACCAGACTCATGTAGAACAGACAGAAACCTGGAGCAGAACCAGACTCATGTAGAACAGACAGAAACCTGGAGCAGAACCAGACTCATGTTGAACAGACAGAAACCTGGATCAGAACCAGACTCATGTAGAACAGACAGAAACCTGGAACAGAACCAGACTCATGTTGAACAGACAGTAACCTGGAACAGAACCAGACTCATGTAGAACAGACAGAAACCTGGATCAGAACCAGACTCATGTTGAACAGACAGAAACCTGGATCAGAACCAGACTCATGTAGAACAGACAGAAACCTGGAGCAGAACCAGACTCATGTAGAACAGACAGAAACCTGGAGCAGAACCAGACTCATGTAGAACAGACAGAAACCTGGATCAGAACCAGACTCATGTAGAACAGACAGAAACCTGGAACAGAACCAGACTCATGTAGAACAGACAGAAACCTGGAGCAGAACCAGACTCATGTAGAACAGACAGAAACCTGGATCAGAACCAGACTCATGTTGAACAGACAGAAACCTGGAACAGAACCAGACTCATGTTGAACAGACAGAAACCTGGAACAGAACCAGACTCATGTTGAACAGACAGAAACCTGGATCAGAACCAGACTCATGTAGAACAGACAGAAACCTGGAGCAGAACCAGACTGATGTTGAACAGACAGAAACATAGATCCGAATCACAAAAAATGTCATGCTATTTTGTCCCTTTAGGCGCACCGTAGATAAGCCTCCTCAGTGTTCATGCACACTTTTCTTTATCATAATCACTCGGTGTAACTTCGTCCAGAAACAACAGAAATCATCCCTGAATGGACTTCTTCCCTCAGAGATTTACGTTTAAAACTGTGCAGGAAGAAGGTTCCCCTCTGACTTTTTGTTTTTAAACTTTAGCCTCCTCTTTCACTGCCGGCTAACATTAGCCTCATCTCAACATTCATGTGAGACACCAGAAGCCGCCCGTGGTAAAATGTGGTCTCTGTTGTAGAAAATGTGGCTGCTGTTGAACCAGTTTTCCTGGTCGAGAGTTTCTTGTCTATTCAAACACGAAGAAGTGATCGGAGATAAGGCTGCAGAGCCGCCCTCTGTTCAGGCTTCAACTCTGCAGTGTTGGTGGGTGATACAGTCTGAAACGTGAGTCTCATACAGACGTTGAATCTGATGTTGTCACATGGTGCGATTGCAGAGCTCCAAAAGTCCGAAAATTAGAGATTTTTGAACACTGTGCTCCTCAAAGTCCTGCAGCTCAAGTCTGTCCTGTCTCTGTTTCACTGCTGCTCTCTCTGCTGCGTCTCCAGCAGTCAGTCACAGCACTGATTCACACTCAGAGCACCTGTCAGGTTATGTCATGTGAATTAAACTGGTTTCTGCTGTTCTATTGTTGTGTAAATAATGGCTCCATTTAGTGTTTCACAGTGAGGCAATAGTCTGCTAATCCGTCTGTTAATGACATAAACCTGCTTTCCCTTTACTAATCTGTCAAACTATTTCCACACTTTAATGAGCTGTACTTATCTCCACCCACACGGACGTGTTTCCTGTGTCAGTCACACCTGAGACAAATATCATCAGCATGCACCTGTACTGACGGCTCAGTGTGTCGATCATGTGTAAACACAGACGCAGCTTGACATGAGAGAGGAGAGTGAAACTAAAATGTTCCAAACTGAGCGAACATTAGAGATTTTTGAACTCTGTGCTCCTCCTGCAGCTCGAGTCTGTCCTGTCTCTGTTTCACTGCTCCTCTCTGCTGAAAACCACACAATCTGTCATTTTAATGATCAATTAGAACCTATTTAATAAGACAGGTGACAAGATGGGAACGAGTCCATCACACAATGGAAACATACTCTGTCTGTTTGTGTTGCTGTTGTGTTGAAACAGCTTCAATGTCATTTGATTTGTAATAGAAACATATCACAGTTTAAAATTCTGGTATAGTAGGAACCTCACAGTCGAGCTACGTTACAAACAACTAAGAGAATTTTAGTTTCACCCGTCCTCAAAGAAGCAGTTCAATGTCCGCGCCGTCTCTGCGAGCCTGCAGGACGCGGCCGAGAAACTCATTGATGACTACGCTGGTCGTTTGAGTCGATGGATTAATGACTCTGGATGCTGATTTGTCACTTTTGAACCACTGCAGGAGCCACAGGGTTAATTTGATCTCACAGCAGAGACGAGATGTTGCTCGTACGTCATAGAGACATAAACTGACATGAAGACGAGATGGTAACGAAAATAAGAAAGATTTGAAATGAATACATTCGTTTCATGAGACAGGTGTAAAGGAGAGGAATGAATCCATCACAAACTGCAGACAGACTCCTGCACACACTCTCATTTGTTCCCCAGTAGTTGCACATTTTCATATCGGCAGTTTTGGCTTTTACTAGAAACATAAAGTTTAAAACTCTGATGACAGTCCTAATAACATCTGGTTCGTACCTGTGAGGTTTGGAGTGCTTCAGTGCTGAAGAATGTGAAATAGAGGAGCATGCAGGCTGAACATGACGTACCTGTCCTACAGCTCCACAGAACTGTGGCATGTTATCAGATAAAAGTACAAACCCGCACATGGTCGGTTTTGTTTACAGATTTGAGATCCACACAGGTGAGCAGGAAACATGACACACCTGTCCTGACTCTACTAACATCCTGGATGCAAACATGAATCTGTTTTTAATGTCCACACAAACATGGATTTTTAATTCTGGTGAAAATGAGGCAAATATGAGAGGTATGAATAAAGGAGTTTAACCCCTTCATCACAATTCTGCACTACAGGGTCTCCTTGTAGTGCAGGTGAGCTCAGTTGTGTTGGTACCTGAGCATGACCAGATGTTACTCCAGCTGCTGATACGGTGCAGTCGCTCTAACACACGCCGTGTTGAAGTAGATGCTTCATCGTATTGGATGTGTTTTCTTCCCTGCATGAAATGTCTTTATTAGTCACACTTTGCTGTCACCATCTTTTTAGACAAACTTTGACCTTTTGCTGTGGTCCACCATGATACGTCCTGCGTCACAAAGCTTTATGAAGTTCCTGGTTGATATGGGGTTTTTTTTTACGTTAGTGTCTGAACTTAATGACAAACGCAGGAGAGTAATGACGTCAAGAAACCCCCAGAAGCTCACGCCCCCTGCAGGACGTAGTGTGCACGTTTACTGCTTGTAGCTACACTGCAAGCACAAGATAACCGCCGGTGTTTATCACCTGCCTGTCCAACAGGAAGCAGAGCAACTCCACGTCCACGGGTAAAAGACAACACAAGGTTCACCCTCGTTTTAGAACGAGCTTTATCCGCTTGATGTTTCTCCTCACTGTGATTATATTTTCTCTTCTTTGCCGCTCCGTCCACGTCCGTCATATTCACCGGTTTAAATTGTGTCCAATCACTGAATTGTATCCACTCCTAAACTCACCTGCTGCGCTGTCATTGGCTGGAGGAAACACACCAGCTCCGCCCAGAAACGTCCCGAGTCAACCAAAACAAACCAGAACAGTAAAATCCAGAGGACAGGGTCTCTGCAGGCACAGTTGCCAACACATTTATGGAGGCCCAGAAGGGACAACAAGTCTGTATTTTATTTTGAAGGATAAAGCTGCTGACTCTTACTTTTAAACTCAGGTGTCATTAACTCTCTACTCATCCCTGAACCTTCAAACCAGTGCAGAGCCAAAGTTAACTTTTTTACCTTCATCCATCGCGTCTGAACAGTCATCAAATTAACGATACAGGTTATATTCCTTAAAGACGTGCTGCAGGGAGTCATGACTGGGAGGTACAAACAAGTCATACACAGTATGCTCATAGTGCTCAGCAGGAGGAGAAATTGTAAAATCACTGTTCTTTTTGAAGAAGTGATTCTGCTGCTGAATCAAACTGACCTTTAATTCTTTGATTACTCAGAAAACATATCTGAGTGTTTAAGAAGGAAGCCTTCTTAAATTAACTTGCTCTGCTGGAATGTGAGGTTTGGCTCAAAGTTAAATTCCTTCAAAATTCCTTCAGTTCATGCCTCAGTTAAAACACATTTTGTTGATTGTTCCTTCGGGATTGGCTGTGGGTCAGTGGTAGAGTTGGTCGTCTCTCAACTGGAAGGTTGGGGGTTCAGTCTCACCAGCTCACCACATGTGTATGAATGGATGAGTTAATACTGATGGACTCTTTACACAGCAGCCTCTACCATCAGTGTGTGAATGTGTATGAATGGATGAGTTAATACTGATGGTCTCTTTACTCAGCAGCCTCTACCATCAGAGAGTGAATGTGTATGAATGGATGAGTTAATACTGATGGTCTCTTTACTCAGCAGCCTCTACCATCAGTGTGTGAATGTGTATGAATGGATGAGTTAATACTGATGGTCTCTTTACTCAGCAGCCTCTACCATCAGTGAGTGAATGTGTATGAATGGATGAGTTAATACTGATGGACTCTTTACTCAGCAGCCTCTACCATCAGTGTGTGAATGTGTATGAATGGATGAGTTAATACTGATGGACTCTTTACTCAGCAGCCTCTACCATCAGTGAGTGAATGTGTATGAATGGATGAGTTAATACTGATGGTCTCTTTACTCAGCAGTCTCTACCATCAGTGTGTGAATGTGAATGAATGGATGAGTTAATACTGATGGTCTCTTTACTCAGCAGTCTCTACCATCAGTGAGTGAATGTGTATGAATGGATGAGTTAATACTGATGGTCTCTTTACTCAGCAGCCTCTACCATCAGTGTGTGAATGTGAATGAATGGATGAGTTAATACTGATGGTCTCTTTACTCAGCAGCCTCTACCATCAGTGAGTGAATGTGTATGAATGGATGAGTTAATACTGATGGACTCTTTACTCAGCAGCCTCTACCATCAGTGTGTGAATGTGTATGAATGGATGAGTTAATACTGATGGACTCTTTACTCAGCAGCCTCTACCATCAGTGTGTGAATGTGTATGAATGGATGAGTCGTCAGAAGAAGAAAAAAAAGAGGTCAACATTTTTCTGGTAGTAAAAGATGTTTTCTTCTTCTTCGTCAGTTTGAGGCAGAGTACCGTCGCTTTGCTCTGAAGAGAAACGGGCCCGGGGGATTCCAGGAGTTTTACCGCCTGCTTCAAACCATCCACCGTATCCCGGGAGTGGATGTGCTGCTGGGATACGCCGATGTGCACGGAGACCTGCTGCCAATCAACAACGATGACAACTTTCACAAAGCTGTGTCATCAGCCAGTCCTCTGCTGCGAATCATCATCACCAAGAAAGGTAAGACGTGACGCAGCGGGGCGGAGAAAAGTCCAAAAGAAGACAGGACAGGCTCATCTACCTGTTAGCTGTGCGAGTGTGTGTGTGTTTGTGTGTGCTTGTTAGAGTATACGTGTGTGTAGGTGTGCGTGTGTTTATACGTTTGTGTCTGTGTGTGGAGCGGCTGCAGGGTTACTCTTTGTTCTGCACATCAAACATGGCGAGTTGTTCTCGCTCAGCTCCTCTCTGAGCTCGCTCTCTCTGTTCTGTCTGCAGCTCTGCTGCTGAACACGCCGTCACGTTGTGGCGTGTTTTTACTTTTTGTCTGCGATTCGTCTCCTTCATTAGATACGCTGTCTGTCTGTTGGAGCACAGACAGCGTTTGTAGACCTCGGGCTTCAGAACATGGTCAGTTTTTGAAGGATGAATCCAGATTCGGACTCTAATCTGAACGGGAGCTTTCAATCACTGCTTTGTTCCTGATTGTTTGACTCTATTATTATTTGATGGATGTTTCTCGTCAGCTTTCTGCTGATGAAGATCATAGAGTTTAAAGTCCTGAACATTTAGAGAGAGCTCAGACAGTTTCATCGACTTACTCCTCGTGTTAAAGGAAACTGAAGAAGGTGATCAAGTTGTTAATTCATTTTAAATTAAACATGATGCAGTTGGGAAGCAACACCTAAGTCTGGAGATATACTCGCTGTCACACCGTGTGTTCATGAACGTCATTATATAACAACCTGACTATTAGCTACGTGTGTTACTGGAGGATACCTCTAGAGGGTGCACCAAGGGGCTCAGGCCGTATACGACTACCTGATGTGTGAGATATAAACTACAAACATGGCGACACTTGAGGAGGTTAGTTTGTTGATAAATCTGAGATAAGAACAGACTTATTATTATCATCAATAATCAATAGTAGCATCAGATCAGCTGAGACTGGTGAAACAAACCGTCTGCACCGTCAGCATCCTGTTTCTGTAACGTGTTCCTCCGAGCACGGACGTAACGGTCCCGCTGTTTTGATTCATTGAGTGACCGTGTTTACTGACAATGCCGCCCATAAGGGGGAATAAAGGGGGGAGATTTCTGGGGCCCAGTGCTTAGCAAAAAAAAACATGGTCCATCTTCATCTAAAGCAACAATGGCCACATTTTAAATTAAAATCTAAAAACTCACCGTTACCTCTTAAAGCAACAAAAACACCTTTTATTTATTGTTGCTTCAGTGAAATGTAGCCTGTTTCAGAATATAAACCACCTTTACCTAAAATGATATGAGACTTTTTTATGGTAGTGTTAGCGACGTTAGCGGGCCCAGTGACAACAGAATGAGTATATCCACTCCAGGACCTGCACAGAGTCAGGATGCCAGGGAAGAAAGAAGAAGAAGAGGAGGCAGCTGGCACTGACATTTGATCCCAACAAGAGCTTGTTAACAAACGTATTTCAGTCGGCTCATAGGGCTGATAGGAGCCAGGCAGAGGGAGCTAATGTTAGCCAGGAGGCTAGCGCTAACAGTACTGATCGAATGTGCATACGTTGATTTAAGGTATATCCTTGGAGGGCCCATTCACCGGGCCTTGCAGGGGCCCATTTCTGCGGGCGGGCCTGTGAACTGGAATGTGTCCGTAGACGTCTTGTGTCTCCGCTGCGTTGATTTTGAGGATGTGCAGAGCCGACACGTCAAACATACGCAGGGGACGCGCGGCAGCTGTCATGTATGTGCTATGTGGAGTTAAAAGTAAGATTGCTGTCTGCACACATGCAGATGTCAGTTTATTGACTGTTATTAAAGCTCAAATGATGATGATGTAGGAAACGATGATGTTCAGGATAAAGGGCAACGTGCTCTTTTTCCCTCCATACACAGTGTTTCTGTAAACAGCCAAAGAACTCCTTCATGTTAGTGGATGACACGTCCAAAGATACTCAAGTCCAATCCTGCACCAACAGATTCTGTTTGTTCTCAGAATCTGTAGATTAAGATCAGTGAAAGGGAGGCTGCAGGATCTGGATCTGGATCTGGCCTCTAGCCTCCAAACATTTCTCTCCCTGTAGATCCATCTTACTCACAGACGTTCAGGGAGTGATGAGAAAAGACCTGAAGCCTCGAAGTAAACAGAGAACCCCATCAAAGTGTGCTGGTGATCAGAGTTTTGACGTTTCCCTGCAGAATATGAATGTTAGTGTCATTGTTGTGTTGGTGGTTACGTGTCCTCTCATGAATGTGAGGAGGAAACGTGGGGCTCAGCTTCTTTATAATCACTTTATTATCACGTGATAACTGTAAAGACTGTCGTCGTGTTTGACCAGCAGCTTCCACGTGTGCAAAGATTCAATAAGTCCTCAGTGACACATGCAGCTTCTTCTCCTCTTTTACTGTACATCCCTCCATCATGTCTGTGACTGATGACTGCTCTCTCTCTCTCTCTCTCTGTTTCTGCATAATTCATGATGTAATGATGCTACTGTGCTTCTTAGCACACTGCTATTGTTGTTCAGAATCACAGACAGCTGCTGCTTTCATCAGATTAACTCAGCGAGAGGGGGGGGCGAGAGAGAAGGGGGTTGCGAGAGAGAGAGTTGGGCGAGAGAGAAGGGGGTGCAAGGGAGAGTGGGGCGAGAGAGAGAAAAACGAGGGGGGGGAGAGAGAGATTGAGGGCAAGAGAGAAAAGAGGCAGTCATCATTAACAGTCTGTCGTCAGAATTTCCTGTTAAGAACAAACAAATATACTTCAGCAAACCACACAGTCATCACACACGTGTACACACACACGTACACACACACGCGTGGAAGCAGGAGTTATGTTGTAATTTAATCTCCATCATTTTTCACACACTGATCTGCACCTCGTTAAGGATTAGCTCCTGAGTTAGCCAACTCACATTCTACTCACCAAATCCTCTAAAGTTTAATCTTGTGTGTTTTTTTCACTTCTACCCAACGACATGCTGATCACATCAGCATTCATTTGGTTTACACTTTGATTTCATAGATCCTGCACCTCTGCACAGATTTAAAGTCTTTGCAGCATTTAAGCATCTTTCCCCCTAACATTGACCTGCACGACATGTCCACGTGTGTGCACACCTCTTCAGGTTTATTACCTTGATCACCTTCGTGTCTGTTCTGGACTAGACAGTGACAACTACTCACTACTCCACTCACCAGTGCATCCTGTAACGTTGGTTGGCCTTCATCAACAGTTAGACGTGACAGACATCGGCTGCTCTTTGTTTATAAAGCTCTTACCAGTAATCTACCAGCATGCATCACTTCTCTATTAATCTGAGCTGATAAACAGTATCAGACTCGATCAGGTGACCGGCTGATGTCGAAGGTTGCACGAGGAAACACTAACATTTTGAAAACATCCTTTACCCTTTGTGCTTCTCACAGCTGGAACACCGTACACTACACATGGTCACCATGGTTACCACAGCTGAATTTAAAAACAGGATTACAAAGCGCTTTGCTCACTCTTTCTTCTCTGCTGGCTTATTTTCCTGTTACTTATATTTGATGTGTGTCATCGTAAATGTCCTCAATGGTTTCTCAAAAAAAAGGTAGAAAGAATTATAATACCTCCTGGCTGCTGCCGTAACTTCTGTCAGTGGATAGAGTCGCAAATCAGGGAGAGAGAGAGAGTAGGGAAAGACATGCGGGAAAGGAGCCACAGGTCGAGTAGAACCTGGGCCGCCCGCCTGGAGGACTCTAGCCTCTGTACATGGGGAGCATGCACTAACCACTAGACCACTGGTGCCCCTGCTGCAGTAACTCTTGTGAATCTTTGTTGACTGTGAGAGTTTAAATGTAACTCAACAAACTGTGGGTTTATTCTCTGTTTTTAAACCATCATTACTTTCCTTCTTTCTCAGTGACCTCAACTGTCTCTTTGTCTGTGTGTGCACGTGGGTCTATGTGTGTGGGTGTGTGTGTGCACGTTGATCTGTGTGCGTGTGTGTGTGCACGTGGGTCTATATGTATGTGTGTGTGTGTGTGCACGTCAATCTGTGTGCGTGTGTGTGTGCACGTGGGTCTATATGTATGTGTGTGTGTGTGTGTGCATGTGGGTCTGTGTGCGTCTATGTGTGTGCACGTGGGTCTGTGTGCGTCTATGTGTGTGCACGTGGGTCTGTGTGCGTCTATGTGTGTGCACGTGGGTCTGTGTGCGTCTATGTGTGTGCACGTGGGTCTGTGTGCGTCTATGTGTGTGCACGTGGGTCTGTGTGCGTCTATGTGTGTGCACGTGGGTCTGTGTGCGTCTATGTGTTTGCACGTTGGTCTGTGTGTGAGTGTGATTGAAAGAGAGAGT
>CM036539.1:461413-481413 GCA_020745685.1 Tautogolabrus adspersus
AGCACACCTCTTCCAAGGGTGCCAGGGCCAAGGAAGCGTACCATGCTTGAGCACAGACCGGAGCACTCACACTAGTAAAATGAACTGGACTTAAGGGGTGAAGCGTGGGTGTGGTACTCACACTAGGATTGCCTAGTGTGAGTGAGAATTTAATCCTGCCCTCTCAGTGTGCAGGGAGCTCTTTGTCTCGTGTCCTCTCTGTAAGAAAACCTGCAGACATATGGACCATTACTGAGCTCCAGATGGTGGGCTCTGCAGAGTGACACACACACACACACACACACACACACACACACACACACACACACACACACACACACACACACACACACACACACACTATGGTTAATAAGAGAGGTGCAGATATGGGTCAGACAAACACAATGAGCGATTAAAACATAAGATCCATGTTTGTGAGTGATAATCTGACAGTTTGTCACGTTTTATATTAAGCAGTCACTTTATCACTGTGTGACCGGCAGGTGGGCGTGTTGTAGCTGTTTGTCAGGAGGCTTAAGCCCCGCCTCTCTTACTGTTAATTTGAAGTCAGGAAGAGACAGCATTTCCAACATGGCAACCTCCAGCGTTTGGTTTCATTACTCCTCTTCAGAAACTAAGGCGTTACGTCAATGAGAGGACGTCCATGTTTTATACAAGTTTAGATTAGCAGGTCTGTTAGTGTGAGGGAGGAGGAGACCTCCGGCATGGAGAACTCAACTGCAGGTAAAAACAGAAGAGAATACAAATAACTTTATCGTCAACTTTGTGAATAATTTCAAACAAAAAGAATCCAGATCAAAGAACAAGCTCAGAAGAGTGAGCAGAGGGGATGTGCAGGTATTCATGTCGATCTGTCCTTTAATGATCTTTACCGTGTAAGATGAGCCTCGAAAATATGCACCATTTAGCAAATGTATAAACTGGGGCTGGCATACGACTACATTTCAAATTTGAGATAAATCACATTTTTTATTGCATATTTGAAATTACATTTTTTTCTCATTTTAGATAAAAAAGAATTTGAACACCCAGTGAATAAAGAGAACAACGTGCACACAACATGTTGCTTTGTCTTCTGTATGGAGTCAGATCAGTCTCAATATTCATGAATGCACACAGAAGGATTCACAAATGTATTTCAATGCACACACAAATAGGTATCATTCTATATAAATGTAAAACAAATCCACAAATAAAAAAACAAGATTCACAAACGTATTTCCGATTCACACACAAATAGGTATCATTCTATATAAATGTAAAACAAATCCACAAATATATGATCCATGTGGATCTGGTTACATTTATATACGAACTGTTCTGTCTACATTTACAGACTGTTTGTCTTGTGTGAACCTCACTGCATTTGTGTGTGGGATTTTTGAGACTCCCCTGCCGTGGTTCGATTCACAAATGCATTTTTTTCAACAGGGAAGTGTCTGTAGCCTATCAGATGTCTCCTTCCTCTTCAGCCAATCACAGTCGTGTAGATTCGAGGGTATGTTTTAATGTGATCACTAAGCGTTACATCTGCGCAGACAGCGATTAGCCTAGCTGTCTGATTCAAGTCATCAAATGCTATTTTGAAGAGTACAAATCATCTCTGATATTGTCGTGCTATAGATGGAAAGTTGTTTATCGTGGTGGGTATATTGACTGTGTGTGGTTATGTATGAACATACTGTCTCACCGGTGTGACGGTTTAACAGGTGTTGAATAAACTGCTGATATTTCTGCCGATGTGTTGGGGGCTTTAGGACTCATTGTTTACTATCGTAATCACGTTGACCACCAAATAACATCCAAATAACACCGTTCACGTCCCCATTATAAGAATGAACAGTGCCAACATCTATTTTGAAAAGATAACACTGACGTTACTAGTGTTATCTTTTCCTGCTTTCCGACCGTGGTCAGAGCGCACTGGGGAGACTGGTCTGCTCCAGCTCCAGGGCTGAAGTTGTAGCTCTAAACTCCGGGCCCTGTTACTTTTACTGAACAGCAGCAGGCAGTAAGCAGACACGGAGAGTCCGGCTTGTTTCTTGAGAAGTCGGTCCGTTTATTACACAAACAGAGGTCAAACTGTACATACAGTCGTTTCTCTGCTCTGACACTGCTCCGGTCCCCGGCATCAACAACGTGACTCGCGCACACACCGATCAAACACACACACTCGCCTCCTCTCTGCCTCTCATCACCACCCACACGCATGCGCACTGAGCTATACACAAAGGGGCATACGCTACTCGTATAACACTAGCTAAGAGTTTGTGGAGTCACAAAGTAAGTTAAAACCGACAAATGTCAGACGGAAAATCTTTATTTGTACTCGTCAAAATAGCATTTGGCTAGGCTAATCGCTGTCTGCGCAGATGTAATGCTTAGTGATCACATTAAAACATACCCTCGAATCTACACTACTGTGATTGGCTGAACAGGAAGGAGACATCTGATAGGCTACAGACACTTCCCTGTTGAAAAAAATGCATTTGTGAATCGAACCACGGCAGGGGAGTCTCAAAAATCCCACACACAAATGCAGTGAGGTTCACACAAGACAAACAGTCTGTAAATGCAGACAGAACAGTTTGTGTATAAATGTAACCAGATCCACATGGATCATATATTTGTGGATTTGTTTTACATTTATATAGAATGATACCTATTTGTGTGTGCATTGAAATACATTTGTGAATCCTTCTGTGTGCATTCATGAATATTGAGACTGATCTGACTCCATATTTCTGAGGATGAGGTGTTGTTCATTCGGTGCTTGTTTTGACATCATGTTGATAAAGTGATGGAAAATATGATCAAGAGTCTGTTATTTGTTTTTTATTTTGAAATTGCCCGGACATTCTTGGCGTTTCCTCGTCTGACTTCCTGTCCAGGTCGTTCTATTCTGTCCAGCATGCCTGCAGCGAGCTCCGTCAAAAATAGACTTGGTGCGTATTTGAAACACAGGTCACAGGGAGTGATGTGGAAACGAGAGCATTGACCAGAGTGGCAATGAACGGCACTGTGGACAGAAACTGTCAGCCTTATATGATGGACAGAGGCAGGCTGCTTTCAAGTCACTTTTCAAAACTATTGATCATTACAAAGTGTGACATGATGTATAATCTTTTAAAGGTCACATATTATGCAAAACACACTTCACCATCCTCTCCATCTTTAGCCTGCTCCACTTTTCAGAAAATGTGGTCAAACAGGCTGTTTGGAGATTTTACCTTCATGACATCACAAAGGGCAGTAACCCCTCCCCCAGGTGGGTGACACTCCCACAGCTAGGTGTTTGTTCTGCCCTCTGAGTCTGCCTTCTCACCGTAAACAATAGGACATGGAGCGAGAAAGCCCGAGCCACCCAAGCCCTTCCAGAGAGGGGCGTGGTCAGACACAGCTCATTTACATTTAAAGCTACAGACACAGAAACAGCCTGTTCTGAGCAGGGCTGAAATAGAGGGGTTTATAGGCATGATCAAATACAAGTCAAATTGAACCTTGTTTACATGGTTCGTTATGATGCTGCTCTCCAGGATGAGATGAGAATATTTATCTGTATGATGTCAGAACAACACTGTCCGTTAGACAGGATTATGATGTTATCAGATCTCTGGGTAAAGAACATGGTTAGTCCCCTATTATCATCTAGTGTGTGTGTGTGTGTGTGTGTGTGTGTGTGTGTGTGTGTGTGTGTGTGTGTGTGTGTGTGTGTGTGTGTGTGTGTGTGTGAGTGTGTGTGTGTGTGTGTGTGTGTGTGTGTGTGTGTGTGTGTGTGTGTGTGTGTGTGTGTGTGTGTGTGTGTGTGTGTGTGTGTGTGTGTGTGTGTGTGTGTGTGTGTGTGTGTGTGTGTGTGTGTGTGTGTGTGTGTGTGTGAGTGTGTGTGTGTGTGTGTGTGTGTGTGTGTGAGTGTGTGCGTGCGTGCGTGCGTGCGTGCGTGCGAGTGTGTGTGTGTGTGTGAGTGTGAGTGTGAGTGTGAGTGTGAGTGTGAGTGTGAGTGTGTGTGAGTGTGAGTGTGAGTGTGAGTGTGAGTGTGTGTGTGTGTGTGTGTGTGTGTGTGTGTGTGCGCGTGCGTGCGTGCGTGCGTGCGTGCGTGAGTGAGTGCGTGCGTGTGTTCAGAGGGGGCTTAGCAGTGTCTATGCCTTTAGGCTTCAGTCTGGCCCTTCATGCTGAGGTTCTGTCTGTCAGGATTCAGGAAGCACACACGTGCACACACACACACACACGTGAACACACACACACAGAAAGAATGCAGTTTGAGGAATGCAGCAGGTCAGGTATTTGTCTCCAGCAGAGAAGCTGTCTGCTCTGTTTGTTCTTTTTTCTTTTCAGTCAAATTAAAGTCCAGTTTGAGACTTTCTCTGTGTGTGTGTGTGTGTGTGTGTGTGTGTGTGTGTGTGTGTGTGTGTGTGTGTGTGTGTGTGTGTGTGTGTGTGTGTGTGTGTGTGTGTGTGTGTGTGTGTGTGTGTGTGTGTGTGTGTGTGTGTGTGTGTGTGTGTGTGTCCTGTTGCTCTGCCTGATGACTTGTTATGTGTTCTCCTGTATGAGTGATCCAGGTGTATTTATCTGAACACACAGATTACAGTTGTTTCAGAAGCATTCTTGTTACCTACAGTTAATAAGTGTTAATCCAATTTATTTCCATTACCATTGAGTCTCAATACAATCATCAGCTCAGGATAATGGAGATTAAAGATTTCTGTGTCGTGTTTGGCTCTTTTTGCCGGAAGGGTTATGTCACGTGTGGTAAATGTTTCAACGTGTTTGTTGTTTTATTTTGGAGTTCATTACGAGCAAGTGAGTGAACAAGTGAGTGTGAGAGCGAGTGTGAGAGTGAATGAGAGAGCGAGAGAGTGAGAGAGCGAGTGAGTGAGTGAGTGAGTGAGTGAGTGAAAGAGTGAGCGAGTGAGTGAGCCAGTGAGTGAGTGAGTGAGTGAGAGAGCGAGTGAGTGAGTGAGAGTGAGCAGAGAGCAAGTGAGTGAGTGAGCCAGTGAGTGAGTGAAAGAGTGAGCGAGTGAGTGAGTGAGTGAGTGAGAGAGAGAGCGAGTGAGTGAGAGTGAGCAATCGAGGGACAGAGTGAGTGAGCGAGTGAGTCAGTGAGAGCACAGTAACTGGTATATTGAAGCTAGAAGCAAGAAAGTGAGATGTGTCGCTCCAAGTGAAGAGCAGACGAAGCCACGGAGTCGCTGTAATATTTGTCTTTATATCAAAGTGTAATGTGTAGTTCTTCATATTCACGGTTTAAGAGCCTGAATGCGGAGTACCATATGTGACCATTTAGTGTGGTACTGGTTCTGACGCTGGGTGCAGCTCAGTTATAAATTCTGTGGAGTCACTGTCTGCCTCAGGTGTGTGATCCTGGAAGGGCTAAAGGTGTTTGACCCCAAAGCCCGAGGTGTGTGTCATTGTAAGCCGGGAGTTTTATGTTGTTTGGTCACTGTTGAAGACATGGTTCACGTCGTCGTTCGTTTTGTAAGGTGAATCAAATTAATGATTTGAAATGCCGTTTAGTCGGGCTGTCTATCTTCATCGACACACTCACAGCAGCTGTTAACATCTGCAACCTGCTGCAAGGGTGCGTCGCTCCAGGATCAAGCATCTCAGTAAGGCTGATCTCCTTAAACACATGGCATGAACTAAAGAGTGGAGAAGAACATACTGGAGAACAGAAAACAGAATGCAGCAGTTTCAAAACGTGCACGGAGATTGTAGCGGGGGCGTGCAGACAGTCTATGGTTGATTGGTAGTGCACCGATCACAGGGAATAAACGTCACCACCCCCTCGCAGGAAATTTTCCTGAATATGACCTGCTGTGGATCCCTGGAGAGAGAGACCTTTTTGTTTTTAACCACAAACAGCTGTTTCGTCACTCTCTACACACACACCACACTACATTCATAAAAACACAGGAGCTGCTGCTCTGCTGCTGCATGGATCACTTTGTTTGTCATGTATTGTGTGTTATTAAATGTGTTGGATCAAACCAAAGCAGTAAAATCAACAAAGTAAAAGCATCAGGAATTGGCAGGGATTTTTTCCCTCAGACAGATTAAACATCAGAGTCACTGCTGGCTTTTATTTAGACAGTGAGTCGTAGAGATCTTTGGATTTCCTCAGCTTTTGTTTGTGAGGTTTTTTTTGTTAATTGTTGTAAAAATGTTGCATGAGGCATCCTTTGAGAGCTGTAAGACCCTCAGCTGTGTCTTAAGGTGGTAATGAATGCTCAGGATATCTGGTAAAGACAGTAAATAATTTAGTAGTGTTCAGGGACTTGTGCCTGACGGCTAAAGAAAAGAGCTTCATTTAAGCCTAAATGATCACTGAGTCCCATGAGACTGTAAAGTGCTCTGTCAATGCTCTACAGGAGCTGCAGCTTTAAAGCAGCCTCCACCTTTAGTCAGGTACATCACAGCAGGTATTCCCTCTCTGCACGCACACATACTCTTTATTCAAATACTTTACAGAGGAATCTGTTGGGCTGAAAACAGACAGGCGGTTTTGTTTGGCTCAGGGTTCATAGCAACAAAGGAAACAACAGACAGGTGTGTGTTTGTGTGTGTGTGTGTGTGTCCTGGAATCATGTTGTTGTAATGACATGAGAGTGCAGCTCTGTCGCTATGAGAGTGCAGCTCCGTCGCTGTGAGAGTGCAGCTCTGTCGCTGTAAGAGTGCAGCTCCGTCAGCATGAGAGTGCAGCTCCGTCAGTATAAGAGTGCAGCTCTGTCAGTATGAGAGTGCAGCTCCGTCAGCATGAGAGTGCAGCTCCGTCAGTATAAGAGTGCAGCTCTGTCAGTATGAGAGTGCAGCTCCGTCAGCGTGAGAGTGCAGCTCCGTCAGCATGAGAGTGCAGCTCCGTCAGTATTAGAGTGCAGCTCCGTCAGTGTGAGAGTGCAGCTCTGTAAGCATGAGAGTGCAGCTCCGTCAGTATAAGAGTGCAGCTCCGTCAGTATGAGAGTGCAGCTCCGTCAGTGTGAGAGTGCAGCTCTGTCAGTATAAGAGTGCAGCTCCGTCAGGTTGAGAGTGCAGCTCCGTTAGGTTGAGAGTGCAGCTCCGTCAGTATTAGAGTGCAGCTCCGTCAGTGTGAGAGTGCAGCTCCGTCAGTGTGAGAGTGCAGCTCCGTCAGTGTGAGAGTGCAGCTCTGTAAGCATGAGAGTGCAGCTCCGTCGCTGTGAGAGTGCAGCTCCGTCGCTGTGAGAGTGCAGCTCTGTCAGTAAAAGAGTGCAGCTCCGTCAGTATTAGAGTGCAGCTCCGTCGCTGTGAGAGTGCAGCTCTGTCAGTAAAAGAGTGCAGCTCCGTCAGTATTAGAGTGCAGCTCTGTCAGTATAAGAGTGCAGCTCCGTCAGGTTGAGAGTGCAGCTCCGTCAGTATTAGAGTGCAGCTCCGTCAGTGTGAGAGTGCAGCTCCGTCAGTGTGAGAGTGCAGCTCCGTCAGTATTAGAGTGCAGCTCCGTCAGTGTGAGAGTGCTGCTCCGTCAGTGTGAGAGTGCAGCTCCGTCAGTGTGAGAGTGCAGCTCTGTCAGTGTGAGAGTGCAGCTCTGTCAGTGTGAGAGTGCAGCTCTGTCGCTGTGAGAGTGCAGCTCCGTCAGTATAAGAGTGCAGCTCCGTCAGTGTGAGAGTGCAGCTCCGTCAGTGTGAGAGTGCAGCTCCGTCAGTGTGAGAGTGCAGGGAGGGAGAAAATGAGTTGAAAAGAGTTAAGGAGATATTAGAGAGTGTGTCTCAAAACTGTGATAAAACCTGAACCATGAGATCTGTGATTCATTGTATTCGTTTTTTGTCCGTTAATACCCAAATAAAGATAAGAGAGAGAAGGAAAATCTGTCTTTATTCTCAGGTAGAAAATGAAACTGAGCAGGTGTGTTTACTTTTCTTAGCTCACAGCTGAAACTGAAACTTTGTCAAACAGACTAAGAGCTTCAGGAAGTTTCTGTCAAGCCAAGAAATGATTGTTGACCTGTCATTAAGTTATGTTCAGTGGATGACTCGTTGCTTATTCTTATTATCAACTAGTGCATGAAGCAAATCAAACGTCCGAGCACAGAGTGAGTAAATAATCCTGTTTGTCTATAAAAAAGATCTGCTGTTTAACGCAGTGTGAATGTAAAGTGACACATGTACAGTCAGGATTCAGTGGATTAACTCCCATTGGGAACATTTAACCCTTTAAACCTTTCATTCTGACCGTCTTAATCACAGAGCAGTGTTTAAAGATACTCAGAGCTGCTCAGCATGACGCTCTCATTGTCTCCTAATCCTCAGAGAAACACACAAAAAGAAGCGTTTGCTGCAGCTGAACAAAGACTTCAGGATTATAGACTCAGAATCAGTCTGTCACAGTTTAATCTGTGACCCACCCTCACAGATCCATCACACAGAGAAACCTTTAATCAATCAGGAGAATCAGGCGAAAGAGCACGGCACAGTGGGAGCTCTACATACACACAAACACGCACACACACAGCGCTGCGCTCCCCAGCTGGCTTGGCTGATCCTTTCTCGCCACTGTAATGCTTCTGTTAACTCTGAAGACAGTACAGAGGGGGGGTCACTTCGTCCCCCTATTACGCCACCACAATATTCAGATTGCAGGCGCCTCGAAAGGGTGAAAGGTGTTACAGAGGTGAGACGGGATCTGCACAGCCAGCAGGGGAGCGCAGCACTGTGTGTGTGCGTGTGTGTGTGTTTATGAAGCTCCCACTGTGTCGAGCTCCCTGCGCTTCCACAACGCCATCAGGCATCACAGACTGGGACTTTGTTATGGGGCTTTAGCGGTATTGCGCTCTCTCTAATTCTGTTAGTTACTTGTTGATTTGTTTCTGTTGTTGTTGTTTGGGGGGATATAAGTATTTCAAATATTCGTTTAGAAAGAAAGCAGAAGTCTTCTCGTATTAAGGTCTGACGACGATGTTGGTGAGGTCATGCAGTCAGCTGATCAGAGAAGAGAAATAAACCACAGACACAAAGACGTGTGTGCACACCGACAGTGTGAACTGAGAAACGATGAGATCTTAGCACTAATATTTATCAGCTGCTCTCGTTCAAACAGTCGGAGAGCTGATATGAAATGTGAAACACAGAATAATATTTTTGAACTGAATCGTCTGAATGTTTGGTCCAAACAGAGAAGAAGAAAAATAGTCAGACGGACTGTTTCACTTGATTAGATTATACAGATAAACCTGACACACACACACCAGACACAGACACACAGTCACACACACACACACACACACACACACACACACACACACACACACACACACACACACACACACACACACACACACACACACACACACACCAGTCCTCCGTATGATCTGGCCGCCTTACACACCGCACGCGCGTGCCTGAGTACGCGTGACACTTTTTTTTAAAATCACACCTATGTGCGTGCGTCTGTAAGTCAGTATGTGTGTAGTACTTACACAAAGCATGCGCGTGTGTACGTGTGTGACTTTAATGAAATAATCATACGTGCGTGCGTACGTGCGGCGTGCATGCAGCTCAACCATTCTGCGCGCCATACACTTACACACACACGCTCCTGTAGTTTGAGTAACAGGATGATAAAAATAATTGGACCTTTTTTAATAACTAGTGGTAAAACAGAGCATCAATGTGTTTAAATGAAGACTTTAGACGTCTCTCTCTACTAAGAGAGGGGAAAGACGCGCAGGAAGGAGCTGCAGGTCGGATTCAAACCACGGTCCGCCTCTTTGATACAACACATTTTTTTGTCCCCTTGGGGACCCTTATTGTGTAAGAAAGGGGACGGCTTAGCCCTGCTGTCCCTGGTTATGTCTGTGATGTTCCATGGACATATGGAGGACTTTTGTGCCCACATATTCAACACTTCACAGGAAGTGACATCATCACGTCAGCTGACAAACCTTTGAAATGTTCCTCTAATGACTGTACAGCGTGAGTCCTTTAAAGAGCGAACAGTTTGACTGACCACTTCTCTCCCTCCTTCTCTCCATGTCTCCTTGCAGAAGATGAGCCGGTGGTTTTTGGCACTAACTCCCTGCAGAGGCGTAAAAATAGGCTGGGCTTAACGGGCCTGCGGACCACCGGCTCAGGCTCCACCCACTCCAAGAACAAACCGGGCCTGATGATTGGTCTGCCGCAGAACTTCAGACAGATCTCGTCCATCATCGATGTGGACATCTTACCTGAGACGCACCGACGGGTCCGCCTCCACAAACACGGCACACACAAACCGCTTGGCTTCTACATTAGAGATGGCGTGAGCGTGAGGGTGACCTCGCAGGGCGTCGAGAAGGTCAGACCATCACACCATGTCACATCACTTCCTGTTAGAGACCGAACTAACAAATGAAATGTGATACAACAGATTTAATTTCTTATCCAAAGTTTGCTCTGAAGACATAAACGTGTAATGGTGTTAAAAACGTGTTATTTGTGCTCTCGTCCTGCAGGTTCCAGGTGTGTTCATTTCTCGGCTGGTGCGCGGCGGGCTGGCAGAGAGCACAGGGCTGCTGGGAGTAAACGACGAGATCCTCGAGGTCAACGGGATCGATGTGGCGGGAAAATCTCTGGATCAGGTAAACCCAGATGTCACACATTGCAGAAGTAAAAAAATGATTGACCATAAAGCTGTGATGAATATCTCAGTCTGTGTAATGAGCCCACTTTGATGTAGGACAGGTTTCAGACCGAGACAGTTCTTCAGACCAAACCAAAGAATATTTACTGTGACATACAAATCTTTTTATTTTTGATCCATAAACAAATCAACACTGACTGCCTCTAAAAGAGAGCTGCCTTTAGTAACTCTTTAAATTAAGGTCACAATATTCACCATTAACTAGCTGCTTATTAGCATGCTAACTAGTGATCTTAATAGAGCTCAACAGTGACTTTTCTGGCGGCTCTGGTTCCTGAAGTAAATATCTCTGTTCAAATCCTCCGTTGACATTTCACAAAATCTTTATATCAAGAGATTGGTGCCTGGAACCATGACAACCAGCTAATACTTGTGACTTCAGAACATTTGATTCCACACCAAAACTGCGTTAAAAAACGTATAAAAAGACAACGATACAAGACTGTTTTTAATATTTTGGTCCGGAGTCAAGGAACTACCTATCCCACAATCCATTGCAAATACCTCTTCTTCTTAAATGTAACTTTAATGGTTGTTATAGTGTTTATACAGGTGTTGTAATATCTTGTAGTTTGTGTTGAATATATAAACTACATTCACTGAAGCACATGTTGTGTTAGCTAACTAACTAGCTAGCCAGTTAGCGAAACTATCCATTTGCATTTGGCGCAGAGGGATGGGAAACATTGCCATGGTAACAGAAAGCTCAATCAATCAGAGACGTCCCTGTGTCACTCTATGATCGTGGGTAGTGTAGTTCTTTTACCCGAGGTCGGGAATAAATCATGTTTGTCTTAAAATGAGGTTGATATCAGGTGAACTTGTGTCTCCTACAGGAGCATAAACCATCGTTTCACACTCAGGTAGCTCGTGGTCAGTCTACCTGTGATGGTTATGACATCATGGATAATAATCAAATCCACCATGGAGAAAATGAACAGGATCTTTACTTCAGGAGCCACACTCTTGAGCCCTATCTGCTTATTAGCATGCTAATGCTATTAGCATGCTAATGCTAAAGCTTATTAGCATGCTAATAAGTAGCATACTAGCTACTTATTAGCATGCTAACTAGTACCTTATTCTACTTGACCATAGTCTTTTCTTGACCGGACCTTTTCTGTCAGGGCCCCTCGACTTTGGAACGACCTTCCTGATGAGATGAGACTCTCAGATTCCATTCATTCTTTCAAATCCCTTCTTAAAATGCACTTTTACAGACTTTACTCTTATTTGACTTCTTAATGTTGTCTTATCTCTTACTATTCTTTTAAAGCTTTAACCACATTCCTTCCTCCTTTATACAGCTCTTATTCCTCTTTTTATTTATTCTCTTACCTCGTATTAGTGTTTCTTTTCCCTTAACCGCTCTTATGTTCTAACTTTATTATTGTTATTATTATATTAATATTGAGCTAACAGGTAGCTTTTCCCTCCTAATAACTGCTTATTAATAGAAAGTTAGGAAGCTGTTGAACATGAATTATGATCATAATATGCTCTGCTTAGTCCGGACCTTATAAGGTAGAAGGAACACATTTATTCTGAAACTTTGAACAAATGGAGGAAAGAAATAAACCGATGGATGATTAAGCCTTTAAAAAATATTACCGTCAGCACCTTTTGAAGTTTGACCTGTGCAATACAAGCGTGCACTCTCCAAACGTCATTCTCTCCAAACAGGATACTGTGACGCATGTGACTGATTCTGTCTGATACACAGTAATCCTCTCCCTCTCCCTCCCTCTCTCCCTCTCTCTCTCTCTGTTTCCTTTTTCCAGGTGACGGACATGATGGTCGCCAACAGTCACAACCTAATTGTGACGGTGAAACCGGCCAATCAGAGGAACAACGTAGTGCATCGTGGGAGTAAATCCTCGATGGGGAACTCTGGTTCTGTGGGCTCAGCTGGCTCTGCAGGATCAGCTCTGTCACATGACTCACCAAGCCCCGCCTCCCAGAGCAACCCCATCACTGCAAGGTAGGACATGGACAGACAGGAAGTAGAAGTTGTAGTTTTTGTTTCATAGTGTGTAGTACATACAGCCTCACCAGAGTGTTTGTGTGTTTATTTGTGACACAGTAAAGTGTTGTTTGGAGATTAATATTATCTTTGGTTGTCCATGGTTACCACAGCAACAGCATCGCCGAGGGCGACAGTGACGATGACGATGATGAAGGTGATATCATCCTTGAGAACGACTGCCTGACGCCCTTTGACAACAGCAACAACGGCAACCTGAACAGAGACTCACCTGGCAGCAGGTCGCTCACCTCCACTACGGTTAGGCCCCTCCCACAGAGCATCTCGCTACCAAATAGCGTCGGAACATCCCTGAATGACAGCTTGGTGAGGATGTCCAATCACAACGGAAACCCCGCCCACATGCCCGGCAGCAGCCAGGAGAGCATGAGAGAGGACGGCAACGTGATATCACTGTAACCATGACAACACTGAATGTTACATCCACACTGCGATGTAAACATTGCGACTTCAGATGTCTGTTTCTTTAAAAAAAAGGTGGAGCTTGATCTGACAGCTCCTCCCCTTCAACAGCCTCAATGGATCTAAACACACAGACCGTTAACAGGTGTTCATCACCTGTGTGAGATAACACACACACACACTAACACACACACTCACACACACTCACACACACAGCTGATTGTTTATAGTTATATGAAGAGTGAATTAAAATCATGAGTTTTTGGATCAATGAGGACAAAAGAAAGTTTATGATTTTAAATTGGCTCCTGTTGAAGTCAGTTTGATGTCCATTTGTTTTTAGAATCCCCTGTTCTCTATAATTATTCCATAAAATCAGTAATGATAAAATCAAATGTTCTGTGGTTCAGCACAGAAGACTGCAGGGCCACATGGGGGGGGGGGGGGGGGGGAGAGACTCATGCAAAGAAAGACGCTGAATTAATCAGAAACAATGAGATCAACACTCACGACAACAGCATCAGAAGAACCAAAAAACAGAAGGATGACAGCATCATGTTGCAGTCAATAAACATTTTAAATATGATCAGTTTTCACCTCTCATCATCTTTATGTGGACAGAACTGAGCTCCTTCAGCCTGAGAGTGCAGCTCCTTCAGCATGAGAGCGCAGCTCCTTCAGCCTGAGAGCGCAGCTCCGTCAGCGTGAGAGCGCAGCTCCTTCAGCCTGAGAGCGCAGCTCCTTCAGCATGAGAGCGCAGCTCCTTCAGCCTGAGAGCGCAGATCCATCAGCGTGAGAGCGCAGCTCCTTCAGCCTGAGAGCGCAGCTCCTTCAGCCTGAGAGCGCAGCTCCTTCAGCCTGAGAGCGCAGCTCCTTCAGCCTGAGAGCGCAGCTCCTTCAGCCTGAGAGCGCAGCTCCTTCAGCCTGAGAGCGCAGCTCCATCAGCCTGAGAGCGCAGATCCTTCAGCCTGAGAGCGCAGCTCCTTCAGCCTGAGAGTGCAGCTCCGTCTGCGTGAGAGCGCAGCTCCATCAGCCTGAGAGCGCAGATCCTTCAGCCTGAGAGCGCAGCTCCGTCAGCGTGAGAGCGCAGCTCCGTCAGCGTGCGAGCGCAGCTCCGTGCAGAGTAAAGGTGCAAATAGCTTCTCTCCACATTTACACACTAAAGAAAAGCTAACTGTTTGGGTCTGAATATCCTCGGAGCTAAATTTAGTGAGAGTTAGACTCAGAGACGGAGCAGAGGGAGAACATGATGAAAGAGTTAAGGAGATATTAGAGACTGTGATCATTCTTGGTGAGTCAGACCCTCAGAATGTGTAAGCAGGATCTGTAAATAGATAGGACGAATTATTACATATCTGATAGAAGTATAGTCCGTCATGTCTTCTGCTCCTTTTTTACAGCCCGACTGTCTTAAGAGGTGAGATTAGAGTTGAGTGCTGTCGTCTCTGACTGGATTTAATCCTGCTTCATTAACAGATGTGTGTTAAGAGGTAACTAAAAAACTCAATTGATGGGTTCAATCATCACATTTAGGCTGATGCCCCCTCCATACAAACAAAGATCTGCTCACATGTGATTGGTTTATATCATACAGACTACAAACACACATCAGAATGGTCAGAAATGTTGAGACAAATAAATCTGCAGCCTCTGAAGGTCGACGCTCTCCTCTGATTTGTCTTCCACAGCGAGCCTGTCTGCACTCTGTGCTTCACTGACATGCAGCTAACAGCAGCTGGACAGACTTTGACCTGCAGTAATCAAATATTCTTTTATTATATTAATGATCACCAAACAGCAAAATCAAATCCAGACAGGAAAACAGGTTAACGACAGTTTAAAGTTAAGATTTGAGGATGTTTGCAATACTCCCTTTTTTAAATTGAACTTTAAATCTTTTTGTAATTAATGAGGTTTTTTTAATAATCTTGAATCATCAGATTTTATATATGAGTTCTTTTTTTTTAAATGTGTGTAAATAAAGGAGATGGGACGTAACTGAATAAAGGTGTTCAGTTCCACGAGTGTTCATCACATCTCTCATTATTCCAAATTGAACATCGTTTAAACACGACAGGAGGAGATCCAGGTACACACTGATTTTAAGAATCATCCACACACACCATGAGGTCAGAGAGCAGTGCATTATGGGAAATTGAGTCACACAGACTGTTGTTCTCTTATAAACCTGTGTGTGTGATAACACCTTACAGTCAGGTATGTTTACATTCTGCTTCCTGTTTCCCTCTGAGTGTCAGATTGGATCAGGGTTGTTTACATAATAATATCAGCTGATTCATGAAAACAAGTGTTCTTGAATCTTCAGTTTGATTAGAAGTAAAGATATCCTTAGTCATGCTCAACAGTCTGAGCGATGTGTCGGCCATGTTGATCTGATCTGCTCCTCAGCTGTGTCTCATTTCAGGTTTATCGTCCTCTGAAGGACCCCGCTTTCGTAGTCTGTGTAGACGCTCAGACTGATCTGAACTTACACGGTCTGATTTAGGGAGGATTCCCCTATGGCGTCACCAGCCGCCCTTGTTCACTAGCAACCTCAACAGCTGTACCATAACTAGCTAACTCGAGTCACGATTGTAAAGTTAATTTGACATTAAAATGGACAATGCATCTTCATCTTCTTCTGATGTACTGAATTAAAGCTAAAATAACCTCTTAGCGGCGGCAGACATATTGCGTTGGTGACATAATTTGGAGTTAACACCACGTCCCTTCCTCTAATTTAACCTGGCATTATTAAGCTTCCTGTTATAAGGTCAAAGGTTGCTCAGGTGGGTTCAGTTATAGAAAGTTTACTGACTCTTGTATTCGTTACGTTACGTTTTCTCTTGTCGTTCCTCCTCTACTCTTATAATTCCGAGCACACGGCAACACAGGAGTCTCATTGGTCACCACAGCTGTCAATCAGCTCTGTTGTTAAACAGACAGAAATCTGGAGCAGAACCAGACTCATGTAGAACAGACAGAAACCTGGAACAGAACCAGACTCATGTAGAACAGACAGAAACCTGGAGCAGAACCAGACTCATGTAGAACAGACAGAAACCTGGAACAGAACCAGACTCATGTAGAACAGACAGAAACCTGGATCAGAACCAGACTCATGATGAACAGACAGAAACCTGGAGCAGAACCAGACTCATGATGAACAGACAGAAACCTGGAACAGAACCAGACTCATGATGAACAGACAGAAACCTGGAACAGAACCAGACTCATGTTGAACAGACAGAAACCTGGAACAGAACCAGACTCATGTAGAACAGACAGAAACCTGGAGCAGAACCAGACTCATGTAGAACAGACAGAAACCTGGAACAGAACCAGACTCATGTAGAACAGACAGAAACCTGGAACAGAACCAGACTCATGTAGAACAGACAGAAACCTGGATCAGAACCAGACTCATGATGAACAGACAGAAACCTGGAGCAGAACCAGACTCATGTAGAACAGACAGAAACCTGGAACAGAACCAGACTCATGATGAACAGACAGAAACCTGGAACAGAACCAGACTCATGATGAACAGACAGAAACCTGGAGCAGAACCAGACTCATGTAGAACAGACAGAAACCTGGAACAGAACCAGACTCATGATGAACAGACAGAAACCTGGAGCAGAACCAGACTCATGTAGAACAGACAGAAACCTGGATCAGAACCAGACTCATGTAGAACAGACAGAAACCTGGAACAGAACCAGACTCATGTAGAACAGACAGAAACCTGGAACAGAACCAGACTCATGTTGAACAGACAGAAACCTGGAACAGAACCAGACTCATGTTGAACAGACAGAAACCTGGAACAGAACCAGACTCATGTTGAACAGACAGAAACCTGGAGCAGAACCAGACTCATGATGAACAGACAGAAACCTGGAACAGAACCAGACTCATGTTGAACAGACAGAAACCTGGAGCAGAACCAGACTTATGATGAACAGACAGAAACCTGGAACAGAACCAGACTCATGTTGAACAGACAGAAACCTGGATCAGAACCAGACTCATGATGAACAGACAGAAACCTGGAGCAGAACCAGACTCATGATGAACAGACAGAAACCTGGAGCAGAACCAGACTCATGTTGAACAGACAGAAACCTGGAACAGAACCAGACTCATGTTGAACAGACAGAAACCTGGAACAGAACCAGACTCATGATGAACAGACAGAAACCTGGAACAGAACCAGACTCATGTTGAACAGACAGAAACCTGGAACAGAACCAGACTCATGTAGAACAGACAGAAACCTGGAACAGAACCAGACTCATGTAGAACAGACAGAAACCTGGAACAGAACCAGACTCATGTTGAACAGACAGAAACCTGGAACAGAACCAGACTCATGTTGAACAGACAGAAACCTGGAGCAGAACCAGACTCATGTTGAACAGACAGAAACCTGGAGCAGAACCAGACTCATGATGAACAGACAGAAACCTGGAACAGAACCAGACTCATGATGAACAGACAGAAACCTGGAGCAGAACCAGACTCATGATGAACAGACAGAAACCTGGAACAGAACCAGACTCATGTTGAACAGACAGAAACCTGGAACAGAACCAGACTCATGTAGAACAGACAGAAACCTGGAACATGCTAATATATGCTATTGTAAATATAAGATGGTAGAACATGTTGAAGAAGTTTTTATTTAAGAGAAGATTTTATAAAACGTGTAAAATATGGAGAGTATTTTTCTTATTCTTGTACTTTAAATGAGAGGAGACGGAGAGTGTGAGCGGCTGAAATAAAGATGGAGGACGACTCCTACACAGACCCCAGCTGTGTGTACGTTAAGCTCTGATTGATACTCTTTGATTTGTGATGAATGCATGCTTCAGGGTTTACAGTTTAAAGATGGAAACCCTGAAAGAGAAGCATTAAAGGTTCACTCTGTGGGTGTTGTGATTACATTTTGGGTCATTGATCGGGGATGTTTTATGATTTTTATTCTGACAACAATAAAGACAAATATGAAGAAGTCAGTGCGAGCACAGAGACTGAACACCAACACTTGAATGTCTTGTCTAGACCATAGACTGTAACTATGGTGTAGACATGTCTCTGTTGTCTGATGGTGGACAATAAAGTTTGTTGTTTTTGAAAGGTGGATAAACTGAGCGCTCCTCTCTGGGCGATGCTTCCTGACTCGACAGAAGAAACAAACGTTTGCCAAACGTCTCCTCGATGTTGAACTGTGACAACAGGAAACGGAGGAAGTGCCTTTCAGAGTAAAGGACTCTTGTGTTAGGTTGGATGTCATGTGATGTGTTGATGTCAGGTGATGGAGGACGGTCGAGCCTGTCTGTTGATAAACTGTGAATGTCATCTGGAGATCACTGAAGACGATGATCATAAATAAAGTATTTAAAAGAGATGATATGCTTTTTATTGAACACATGAAATGTCCTCGTTTCTTTCTTTATTTCTTTCTTATTCTTGCCTTTATTACTTCCTGTCATTTTGTCATTTATTTCTCTTCAACTATCTTTATTTCTTCACGCGTCGACAAGTATGTGGACATTCACGACGCTGTAGGTTGTCTACGCGTGGTTCAAAAGCGAGTATATTTGAGCCTTTACCCTAAATCAGCATGTCAAGAGTGAGATCAAAATGTCGACAATCAAGTGAAGCTTTCATGAGAAAAACTAATTAGAAGGATGTAAAATTACAGGAAGGGCCTTACTTTATTTCAAAATAAAAGCACACAGCAAGTAAAGCACTCTCAGCTGAGACAATACAAACATTCAAAATAAAAGCCTATATGCGATTAAAAATGCGACTTCTTGTGATTAACTATTGAAATATTAAAATGTTTAATCGTTTAACCATTTACATCAGACCTGGGCATTGTACGGCCCCCGGGCCACATACGGCAGTGTAGACTGAAGGTTAGGACAGGAAGTTAAGCACAGAAACAGGAAGTGGTTAGGGATCCCAAAGTGAGGTCAAACAGCTCAAAGGAACGGTAACAAAGGTCAATGTGTGATGTCATCAGGTGAACGGTAACAAAGGTCAATGTGTGATGTCATCAGGTGAACGGTAACAAAGGTCAATGTGTGATGTCATCAGGTGAATGGTAACAAAGGTCAATGTGTGATGTCATCAGGTGGATATGACTTTGGACTCGTCAGCTGAGCTGTCTGAGAGTTTGTTAAAGTGAAATGAGACATTCAAAGATGCAGCAGTGTCCTTCTTTTACATCACTGAGACTACAGGGAGACACTGAGGACCACTATCTACAGGGAGACACTGAGGACCACTATCTACAGGGAGACACTGAGGACCACTATCTACAGGGAGACACTGAGGACCACTATCTACAGGGAGACACTGAGGACCACTATCTACGGTGAGCCTGAAGGGACAAATGAGATTAACTCTCTGATACTGAATTTGATTTAAACAATTTGCCATTCGGCCTTTCTTCAAATAAACGTTTATTAGAGATCCTGAAACAGGTCATTTGTATAACGTGTTTCAAGAAGCCATCATGCACGGTACAGCGCGTGTGTGCACAGACAGGGACCATCTCTGCTCGTTCCTAACCCCTTAATAAACCCTGCTGGTGCTGTTGGACTTCTTTGAGAGGCGACACAGCCAACTACATGTTGATGTATAGTCACTGCCTCTGGGAGTCTTTCAGGACCTGCAGACCTTCATGGAGGTGAACGTGGGGTGAAGTTGACACGTCGACTTCCTGCTAAAATAAAAAAAAGTAAGGTTTGTCTAAAGTGATTCCAGCAGCGTGTGATGAAATCCTCCAGGCGCGGTCTGGGAGGAAATGTGATCGGCCCACACAGAGGTGATATCCATTACAGGATTAGCTAAACCAAGCAGCCCTGCTGTTTGCTTAAGTCAGGCTGATAGAGGCTGTTTGTACGGCTGCAGGAAA
>CM036539.1:486413-501413 GCA_020745685.1 Tautogolabrus adspersus
CTTTGTTACCGTTCACCTTATGACATCACACATTGACCTTTGTTACCGTTCACCTGATGACATCACACATTGACCTTTGTTACCGTTCACCTGATGACATCACACATTGACCTTTGTTACCGTTCACCTGATGACATCACACATTGACCTTTGTTACCGTTCACCTGATGACATCACACATTGACCTTTGTTACCGTTCACCTGATGACATCACACATTGACCTTTGTTACGTTTCTTTGAGCTGTTTGACCTCACTTTGGGATCCCTAACCACTTCCTGTTTCTGTGCTTAACTTCATGTCCTAACCTTCACTCTACAAGAAGGACCTTATTTCAAAATAAAAGCATACAGCAAGCAAACAAACTCTCAGTTTAAGAGAATACAAACATTCAAAATAAAAGACTCACAAGTTTTAATTTTTAATGTGTATTTATGGAATTTCAAACATGAGATTAATCACGATGAACTTCTGAAATTGAGTGATTAATCATGATTAAAATCTTTGTTTGACAGCCCTACTTCTAACTCCTCCACTCACACACATTCACACACTTACAGAAGGAGCTGGCTGGTCAGTTAATCAATGGTTTATTATCTGACAAATATCGATCGTAATTATCGAGCTCTAAAGTCTCTGACTACAGAGTCTTTACTCCCTGACGGACACTGATTCACCTGCTGGTCTCAGCTATTCTAATAGGACTCTGTTCAACAATCCACCCCTGAATGTCTTCCTAAAGATTTAGGCTCACAGTTTGCTCAGTCTGTGTCGGGCACAGCCCGGCTGCTGTGGTGATGAAATCCACCCAGAGTCCTTAAATCCAAACACGATTGTATTTGGGATGCTTGCAACAGGACCATGACAGAGTGAGACTCAACGTCGTTCCCTGCTGGTGCGTTTTCTGTCGATAAAACTTGTTGGTTTGCCCAGTAATGGCACATCAGGTCTGAGCATTTAAGCCCTGCCCTGTCGTAAGTTTTAAGATTACAGATTGGGCTGAATACCCACAACAGCCAATGAGAACGAGGCGACCAGGAATCGTCACCATCCAGATGTTGCATATTCTTACAGTTCTCAAAATATAGAAAAATAACAGTGCTATAAACTGGGGACCCCAATTGTCCCTGGAGGTGGGACACATTCTTAGGCCCATCCAAACACAACAAACACTGTCGTATTATTTTAGTAATTTGTTGTAAGAAACGCTAGAAGCAGAACTCACGTAATTTCTCAAACTACTTATTTTATATATTAACATATATATTTATATACACTTTTTTTAAGGACGCCCCTCGGTTTGCCAGATATGAGAGCAGTTATCAGGTCAAACCAACAGGTGTTGCAGCGATGGAAGCGGGCAAGAGAACTGGTTCAGATAGAAGTGATTGTACCCGACCTAAAAAGCCTCTGCATGTTTCTAATAAGCTCCACGAGCAGAAACGTGCTCAAACTAGGATCAATATTGGAGATGCTTTTGAAACATGGAGAGAGGTTAGAACGCAGAAAGGTTTACAGACCGATGCAGAGCTGGATAAACACTGAAGCTTCAGTGTCCACCACATGGTGACCTGCGTGAGCATCCACTCTAGAGAGGAGGGGGGGGGGACAGCTCTCTATGATGTTTAGAATTTGGACTGCAGTACCCATTTTAAACACTAGGTGTCAGAGTTACATACTGCTCCTTTAATTACTATATAACTAATTATTTTACTCAACAGCCAGAGAACAAAAGTGGTCAAAATTAAACTCCAGTCAGAAGTCATAAATAAGGCTCATTATCATCCGTGTAGTTTCTGTAAAAGGTGTTTGAAATGTCACACAGATTGTAGGAATCAATCTGCTCCCTTATTCTGATGCAGGTCCACAAATAAATCCTTACTCACAGAACCGTTAACTCACTCGAGAGTTTCTGTGACAACCTCCAAACTTAAAATCCAAAATCATCTGACGTGATGCTCCGACTCAAAGACACTTCTCAGACCACCTGCCCTCTGTTATTACTGAACAGAACCTCAATATTTGACAAAATCATGTCCAATTGAATCCGTGAATTAAGACACAAGTTTCTTATTGAAGTGTAATATTTCCCATGAATGATATTTTTAGTTCTACTTATCTAATATTTATGTTTTATTTGCATGAACTGAGATTTGATTTTAGTATATAAATAAGTCGGTCAGTTTAATCCAGGTGAGCACATTAAGGCAGGACGGAGACAAACGTTGTGTCCCTTTGTAATAAATGGTGATAAGAGTAGTGTGTCTTCATGAGACAACACGTCCTAAGATTTTATAAAATCATGACAGTAACTTAAAAACAAACAAAAGAAAGAAAAACTCAGATAAGAAGTAAAAACTTGTTTCACTCACCATTTCTGCAGCCGGTCGAGCTGAGCGTGTGTGTGTGAGAGTGTGTGTATGTTAGAGTGGGTTTTATAATGAGGCTGCTTATATCCCCCCCCCCCCACCAACCCCGACACACGGGTTCGATCTGCTCGCTCGCTGTGAGGCCCGGCAGGACTCCTGTTTACTAGAGACACAAAAACAACATAAAAACACAGCTGACGTCACCGCCGTGATCTGCACACAGGAACATCAATACGACACTGAGATTCTACGACACTGTGAGTGTGTGTGTGTGAGAGTGTGTGAGTGTGTGTGTGTGTGTGTGTGTGTGAGAGTGTGTGAGTGTGTGTGTTAGTGTGTGTGAGAGTGTGTGAGTGTGTGTGAGAGTGTGTGAGTGTGTGTGTTAGTGTGTGAGTGTGTGTGTTAGTGCGTGTGAGAGTGTGTGTTAGTGTGTGTGTGTGAGAGTGTGTGAGTGTGTGTGTGTGTGTGAGAGTGTGTGAGTGTGTGTGTTAGTGTGTGTGAGAGTGTGTGAGTGTGTGTGAGAGTGTGTGAGTGTGTGTGTTAGTGTGTGAGTGTGTGTGTTAGTGTGTGTGAGAGTGAGTGTGTGTGAGAGTGTGTGAGTGTGTGTGTTAGTGCGTGTGAGAGTGTGTGTTAGTGTGTGTGTGTGTGAGAGTGTGTGAGTGTGTGTGTGTGAGAGTGTGTGAGTGTGTGTGAGAGTGTGTGAGTGTGTGTGTTAGTGCGTGTGAGAGTGTGTGTTAGTGTGTGTGTGTGTGAGAGTGTGTGAGTGTGTGTGTGTGAGAGTGTGTGAGTGTGTGTGAGAGTGTGTGAGTGTGTGTGTTAGTGTGTGTGAGAGTGTGTGTGAGAGTGTGTGAGTGTGTGTGTTAGTGTGTGTGTGTGCGTGTGTGTGTGTGAGAGTGTGTGAGTGTGTGTGTTAGTGCGTGTGTGTGTGTGAGTGTGTGTGAGAGTGTGTGAGTGTGTGTGTTAGTGTGTGTGTGTGTGTGTGTGTGAGAGTGTGTGAGTGTGTGTGTTAGTGTGTGTGTGTGTGAGAGTGTGTGAGTGTGTGTGTTAGTGTGTGTGTGTGAGTGTGTGTTAGTGTGTGTGTGTGTGAGAGTGTGTGAGTGTGTGTGTTAGTGTGTGTGTGTGAGTGTGTGTGTTAGTGTGTGTGTGTGTGAGAGTGTGTGAGTGTGTGTGTTAGTGTGTGTGTGTGTGTGCGTGAGTGTGTGTGTTAGTGTGTGTGTGGGTGTGTGTGTGTGTGAGTGTGTGTGTTAGTGTGTGTGTGTGTGAGAGTGTGTGAGTGTGTGTGTGTGAGAGTGTGTGAGTGTGTGTGAGAGTGTGTTAGTGCGTGTGAGAGTGTGTGTTAGTGTGTGTGTGTGTGAGAGTGTGTGAGTGTGTGTGTGTGAGAGTGTGTGAGTGTGTGTGAGAGTGTGTGAGTGTGTGTGTTAGTGTGTGTGAGAGTGTGTGTGAGAGTGTGTGAGTGTGTGTGTTAGTGTGTGTGTGTGAGTGTGTGTTAGTGTGTGTGTGTGTGAGAGTGTGTGAGTGTGTGTGTGTGAGAGTGTGTGAGTGAGTGTGTGTGTGTGTGTTAGTGCGTGTGAGAGTGTGTGTGAGAGTGTGTGAGTGTGTGAGTGTGTGAGTGTGTGTGTGTGAGAGTGTGTGAGTGTGTGTGAGAGTGTGTGAGTGTGTGTGTTAGTGTGTGTGAGAGTGTGTGTGAGTGTGTGTGAGTGTGTGTGTTAGTGTGTGTGTGTGCGTGTGTGTGTGTGAGAGTGTGTGAGTGTGTGTGTTAGTGCGTGTGTGTGTGTGAGTGTGTGTGAGAGTGTGTGAGTGTGTGTGCGTGTGTGTGTGTGAGAGTGTGTGAGTGTGTGTGTTAGTGCGTGTGTGTGTGTGTGCGTGTGTGAGAGTGTGTGAGTGTGTGTGTTAGTGTGTGTGTGTGTGAGAGTGTGTGAGTGTGTGTGTTAGTGTGTGTGTGTGAGTGTGTGTTAGTGTGTGTGTGTGTGAGAGTGTGTGAGTGTGTGTGTTAGTGTGTGTGTGTGAGTGTGTGTGTTAGTGTGTGTGTGTGTGAGAGTGTGTGAGTGTGTGTGTTAGTGTGTGTGTGTGTGTGCGTGAGTGTGTGTGTTAGTGTGTGTGTGGGTGTGTGTGTGTGTGAGTGTGTGTGAGTGTGTGTGTGTGTGTGCGTGTGTGTGTGTGTGAGTGTGTGTTTCTGTTAGTGTGTGTGTTTCTGGTAGTGTGTGTGTTTTTCTGTTAGTGTGTGTGTGTTTCTGTTTGTGTGTGTGTGTTTCTGTGTGTGTGTGTTTCTGTGAGTGGGTGTGTGTGACAGTGTGTGTGTGTGTTTCTGTTACTGTGCGTGTGTGTTTCTGTTAGTGTGTGTGTGTGTGTGTGTGTGTGTGTGAAAGTGTGTGTGTTTCTGTTAGTGTGTGTGTGTGTTTCTGTTAGTGTGTGTGTGTGTTTCTGTTAGTGTGTGTTTCTGTTAGTGTGTGTGTGTGTTTCTGTTAGTGTGTGTGTGTTTCTGTTAGTGTGTGTGTGTTTCTGTTAGTGTGTGTTTCTGTTAGTGTGTGTTTTTCTGTTAGTGTGTGTGTGTGTGTGTTTCTGTTGGTGTGTGTGTGTGTGTTTCTGTTGGTGTGTGTTTTTCTGTTAGTGTGTGTGTGTGTGTTTTTCTGTTAGTGTGTGTGTGTGTGTGTTTCTGTTGGTGTGTGTTTCTGTTAGTGTGTGTTTCTGTTAGTGTGTGTGTTTCTGTTAGTGTGTGTGTGTGTGTGTTTCTGTTAGTGTGTGTGTGTGTGTTTCTGTTGGTGTGTGTTTCTGTTAGTGTGTGTGTGTTTCTGTTGGTGTGTGTTTCTGTTAGTGTGTGTGTGTGTTTCTGTTAGTGTGTGTGTGTGTTTCTGTTAGTGTGTGTGTGTGTGTTTCTGTTGGTGTGTGTTTCTGTTAGTGTGTGTGTGTGTGTGTTTCTGTTGGTGTGTGTTTCTGTTTGTGTGTGTGTGTGTTTCTGTTAGTGTGTGTGTGTTTCTGTTGGTGTGTGTGTGTTTCTGTAAGTTTGTGTGTGTGTGCGTTTGTGTGTGTGCGTGTGTGTTTCTGTTAGTGTGTGAGTGTTCCTGTAAGTTTGTGTGTGTGTGTGTGTTCGTGTGTGTGTGCGTGCGTGTGCATGTTTCTGTAAGTTTGTGTGCGTGCGTGTTTGTGCGTGTGTTTGTGCGTGCGTGTTTGTGCGTGTGTGCGTGTGTGTGTGTGTGTGTGTGTGTGTGTGCGCGTGTGTGTGTGTGTGCGTGTTTGTGTGCGTGTGTGCGTGTGTGTGTAACTGATTGAAGTATTTCATGCTGCTGGTGTTATTTTATCTTCATTAGAGGTTTCCAGGTAACCAGACGTGACCTGATTGGTGCAGCAGGTACAGGTGAGCGTCACTTTGCAGCAGCAGACGAGAATAACAACAAACACAGGTGAACACATGAAGGGATTACTCACCTGTTAGTGGGACCAGAGAAACAATAAGACACAGGAAATCAAATAATCATCAACGAGGAGATGAGAGCTGTTGAAATAAATATATTGAGAAAAACACTTTCACACAGGATCAGAAAAATAAAAACAGGAAGCGTATAACACCAGGGGGTCATTCCATGAAGCAGGATTCAACAGAATTCTATCTTATTTCGATAAGTCTGGCTCATTTAAGTGAGAGTTTCGTTCCATCAACGTAGCTTACATGACTCCTCGCTGAGTTACCATGGTAACTGATGCTGGTGAACAAGTCTGCTCTGGACCAGGCTAACTGTGGAACTTAGTTTAGCTGTGTGTCAAAGAATGTCTGACGGGTAGAAACAGACTCATAAAGACCGTTCCATCAGGTGAGTTTCCGCGCTCACGTCACTCATGTCATGTTAGAATAATAGAAACAGATCATCAAACTGAAGTCTCAGCTTTGTTCTAAATCAGTCATGAATAAAACCCTTCATTATATTTCAGAAGTCACACATCTAATGCAGCTACACGTGAGGAGATATTAAAAAAGGTCAAACCAACATGATTTTATAAAAAGCCTAATAAATCACATCCCACAGGGACCCGCCCTACTCTGTGGGGGGGGGGGGGGGGGGGGCACACTCCTGGACTTATAGCTTTTCCAGCTGCACATCTGTTTTAAAGAGACAGCCTCTTGTTGGACCCTTGGTGTTGCAGGTGTTGTTAGGTCGTATAAGCTGCTACTGGATGCTTCAATTTCCCTCAGTATGACAAGTATTTAAAGAATTCAATTAAGCATGTATCTATCTAAAATACAAAAGTTGTGTCAGACTAAGAGGTTTCAATAAAAGATAGAAGAGCACAGAATAAAACACAGAGAAATGCAAACGTTACATGAAACATGTAATACTCGCATAACTTGTACATTTAGTCTGTCGGTATTTTTCTACCACGCCGTCTCCCTGGATTATTATTACTACGGAGTGTTAGGGCCACCTTAATGAAAAAAATATACTTAACATTTCAGAGTTAAACTCATTAATTTACAAGAAGAAGACTAGACAGGAAGTGACCAGAGACAGAGCACAGGTGCTGACAGGAAGTGACCAGAGACAGAGCACAGGTGCTGACAGGAAGTGACCAGAGACAGAGCACAGGTGCTGACAGGAAGTGACCAGAGGCAGAGCACAGGTGCTGACAGGAAGTGACCAGAGACAGAGCACAGGTGCTGACAGGAAGTGACCAGAGACAGAGCACAGGTGCTGACAGGAAGTGACCAGAGGCAGAGCACAGGTGCTGACAGGAAGTGACCAGAGACAGAGCACAGGTGCTGACAGGAAGTGACCAGAGGTGCTGACAGGAAGTGACCAGAGGCAGAGAACAGGTGCTGACAGAAAGTCACATATTATATATAATTTCTATAATTGCTACGTGTAGTTAAACAGAATTACAATCTGAACTAAAGAGTGGAGAAGAACATACTGGAGAACAGGAAACAGAATGCAGCAGGTTCATTAGAGCACGGAGATCGTAGAGGTGGCGTGCAGACAGTCTATGGTCGTGCAGCGATCACAGGGAATAAACGTCACCACCCCCTCCCACTCGCTCGAGGTGAATTCTCCTGATTATATCCTGCTGCGTTCTCACATCAGCTCACTCTGACTTTCTGCAGAATAAATACGAGGAGGCTGGAGGAGAAACTCCGGGTGAAGTCTGAGAGAAAGTTTTTTCAGGAGTTCAGTGCGAGCGTAAAAGCAGCAAGAGGACTCACCATTTAATTACTTCATCTCTGCACCCCTGAACTCTTTCACTAAACTAATGATGTTTCACACTGTGCTGATAAAGTGCGCAGCACTTTGTGACCACAGTGTGGTCTGTTGATGAACATATCCTGGTCACATGGGTCAGGAGTTCAGTTCAGTGTTAGGGGGTTAGGGTTCACCCTGAGCTCTCTAACAAACCATTAGAGATGATTTGATGTTGTAACGATGACGTTTATTGACAGACCTGTTGAACCTTTACAGTGAAGATATGTGGAGAATGATGAATAAATAAACACACTGAATAAATAAATAAGTTAAAGTGTTCACAGTTCTTACATCATTTGTACACAGGGGTCACATCTTCAATCTTTACATGTAGAGAACTGAGTCGATCTCAAGAAGCAGAATTCAAACTTTCTGAATGTTCAACAGTCTCAGATCAGCGGAACAACAACAACATAACTAACAGTGAACAGACTATAAGACACCTCTAAAGCACTGGGTTCATTCACATCAGAGGAGCGCACTAATAAAACACAGCGTGAAACGACTTCCTGATATCAGAACACGGAGCTTGATAAACGGTTTCAGGTATTTAAAAACTGTGCCTGAGCTCTGTACCATGTTTCATGTGACAGATTAAAAAAAACAACTACAACTATCTTCTGGTTTAACCCTCATCTGAATAACGCTCTAACGAGCTGTTTCTCTTCAGTCCTCACCACTCACAGATAGTGTGAGTATGTGTGTGTCGTCATCATCAGGGTGTGTTTTACTTGAACATGGCTCTGACGATCTGCGTGAGGCAGTGTCCAAACTCTTCCAGAACCTTCTGCTCGGCCCGGGCGGCGCTCTGAGTCTCTCTCTCCGCCTTCTGAGCCTCAGCCATCAGACATCCACACACCGCCTCCACCACACACAGGGTTATCACCGAGTCAGGACACCTGACACGCACGCACACACACAGACACACAGACACACACACAAAGTCAGTTAAACTTTATTTATACTCTGTAGCTATCAAGTTAAAAAAAACACAGAAATTAAAATTAAGGATAATTAAAGGGTTAAAATAAAATAAGAATGTACTAATATAGTTCGCTGATTATAAACAAGATAAATGGTATAAATACTACAATAATGGTGGTTTCATATTCAGGACCTGGGCCTGGATCCAAGAATACGTGACCACAAAGTCTGGTTAGTTTGATGGGTGTAATCACAAACAGTTGAAGAGGTCGTCTCAAGCACGATTTATGTGTACTCGAGTACGGTCCACGAGAGATGTGAACGCAATTGTGCTCAAACCAGGAAGTGGACCGCTATATGACGTCATTCTCTTTAAAAACCATCGTATCCAGTCCATCCAGTTTGTTTGTCTGGTGTTGTAATCGTCTCTGTCCTGCACAGTCTCATCCTCTGAGCTGCACGGTAGACGTGAACGTAGGAAGAGGGTCATTGTAATATTGACTCTCTCTCCATTTTTAAATCTCATCTCAAAACACATCTTTGTAAACTGGCATATTCAGTCTCATAATCCTCGACGTCTTTTTAATGTTCCTTTTATCGATGTGTTGTTACTTTGTTGTTTTAATCTCTGCTTTGTGAGGTGACCTTGAGTGTTTTGAAAGGCGCCTTTAAATAAAATGTATTATTATTATTATTATTATTATTGTTGGCGGCTCAGATAAACGCAGATGTTATCTTGTTCCAGCTGCAGGGTAACAAGAAGCATCTTGTGATCGAACGGGAGGAACATTTGAACGGAGCTGATTTGAAGAGTTTGATGTAAAAAAATCAAAGAAACAAAAGAGTTCAGTGATTATTTCCTAACAGCGCCTTTAAGAAAATAAAACAAGATTCTGATGAATATTACGCCCTCTCCTGGAGAGAGGATTAAATCCACAGACACATGGGGGCAGAAGAGAGAGTGACTCACTACCCTGGGCCTCAATCTTGGTAGGGGGCCTTATCACAGCCGTTTCACAACAAAGCCAGAAGTCCTCAGAACCCAATGTTGACTAACTCATTGCTTTTAATGAATAAAGATTGCAGGCGACAGCAGGCTTTGGTAAATTCAGTATAAACAGCCCGCATCCTGTCGGGGTCGTCCTCAAGGACCGATTTATCGAATGGACTCACCTGTCCTTGACTCTGACCGCCTTCTTTTTGGGTCCCATTGTTGAGCTGTCATCAAAGTTTCTACAGCCGTTACATTTACAGCTGGAGGTACACATCACGTTGGCCTGAACACACACACACACACACACACGCACACACACACACACACACACACACACACACACACACACACACACACACACACATAAACAGCTGGGCTAAATGGTCAGATACGGTCAAACAGCTGTGTGTCGTATAGCTTTCAGTCAAATGACCTGTTTGAAGGCCTGGAGGGTAAAAAGAGTTAAAAGTGGCGTCCACCATTGAATGCTGTGTGTAGCTGGAGCACAGGCTTTTTAAATAATGCTCATCACCTGGCAACCTCAGAGAAACAGATATGAAGATAAACTGAGAGTGTTGGTCTCTTGTTACTCTCATACAGCTCATAGGACAATATTTACATCTGTACAAACAGCAAAGTCAGAAGTTCACCTCAGTGAGATTTACAGACATCTAGAGTAGAGTCCTTTCTCTTACACAAGGCTGGACTTTATAACTGGCCAGCTGGTCGGGGCACATGATAAAAAAGACTGTTGATTTCACGTTCCACTGGCCCACTCAGGCTTGTTCAAAAACTGCCTTCAAAAAATAAACAGTAATACATTTTTCATGATTTCATGGTGTTTTCCTGTGATATTGATTGTTGGGATCTCCATGTGTTGAAACAAAAGTCCGGCCTGGAGCCAATACAGAAGTCTGAGTAAGAGTACTTTACATGACTCATACTCCCAGCATGCCCTGCCCTGCAGGGATACTCCCAGCATGCTCTGCAACACCTAACACATAGGTGTGAAGTTTAGGGTGAATAAAAGCAGTCGCCTCCCATTGTTCTCTCTCTTCACATGCCTCCAGCTTCCGAGGGGACACGCATCTCAACCTGGCCTACTTCCAAGGCCTGTTTTAAGAGTTTTGGCGCAATCAGTAACTCTCTGGTTCGAGCACTGACAGATTCTTTCCAACTGGACAGGAGTGCTACAGACAGCCACTGTTACCTGAAGAAGGATACACTAAGAAAAATCTGCTCCTGCCACCAGAAAGACAATAGAGCATTGCTCTTGTCTCAAATCTGACTCCTGCTGCCGTCTCTCTCTTCATCTGCCACAGAAACCTGAATCTGTTGATTTGAACATTCAACAGAGTGGAGACCAAACCAACCTTGCAACGTTCACCAGAAGTGATCCGGGGTAAGAGGCTTTAGTCTGGGCACAGAATAGTTTAGGAAGGTTTATTTTATAACAACTGATGATGGTGCATTATTGTTGAGTGAACGTCACATTCTGTTTATTATCTGCTGTAAACTGCTGCATTTGGTTTTGTTGCTGAACCCCCTGTTCTACCTGTGTTTAATCACTGCTGTACTAGCTTACTCTCAGAAAGACCAGTGTACCTGCCGTTGAATCAAAGTGCGGCTGCTGGCTTTCTGGTGTTTAAGTTATAGTTACTGAACTCAGCTTAGAGAGCTCAGGCTAAGCTACATGGCTTCCTGCATGGTCTCTCCTCCATCTTGTCTCCTCTCTCTCTGTCTCTCTCTCTCTCTCTCTCTCTCACACACACACACACACACACACACACACGCACACACACACACACACATGCATACACGTGTGTCACTCTCTTTGCTTATACGTTGTTTTCTGCAGATTAGTTTCTAATAGTGATTTGTTTGAATGACTTGATGTTTCTTTGTTAAATAAACTGTTATCATGTAAAGAGCAGTTGTTTGTGGTTACTGGTGTATTTGCATTGTGACATAAGCTGGGTGCAAGGACTGATATTGTAATATTTGGTTGTTCCCTGATTTCAGGGTGGTGCCCCCTATAGGTTTATTAACTCAGTTTAATAATATTGTTGATTTATATTAATAATGAAATAAAGATAATGAATGTTAATTTGATAACCACATTTGACTATATAAAACCCAACAGAAATGTTGCCCGCGTATTAGCTCTGTAAAACCCCAACATGATGTTTTGTTTGTGATTCTTGTAAGATCATCTCGTTAGAGACTTCGACAGCATCCATACTAACGAGCTCTGTCAGGCCGTGTTGTGGGGCAGTAATGTTCGTTAAAGGCAGGAATATTTAGATCACGTGAACACAATCTTTGAAGTCAGGATGAGGAGGAGTCTGTTCTTTGTTGTTTTTTGAGTGTCTTAAGCCTGGCTCACACTGCAGGATAATCGGGCCGATTTGAGGTCTGATTCCTCCTCCCCGACAATCGCAGGGTCGCTCCCTACTCAAGGCTGCTCGGAACCGATTCTCTGCCCAGATTATCTTGTAGTGTGAGTGGTACAAAGTTCCAATCTTAACGTCCCCGATCTGCTCGGCGATCGTCAGGGGACGCTCCGATTTATTTCAAACATGTTTGATATTTAGAATCTAAAATCTTGACAATTACGTCATAAGCGCGTCTGGCAGAAGTTGCGCATGACTACAATATTATCACAATATTATATAACCTCTAATTATCTCTGCAAAACGCAGAAACCTACAGTCCTCGGTGGCTGCGGAGACGAGGACTCCTCCTGTCCTCAGCCACCTGCGAGTCCATATACGTCGGCTTTTTTTTTTAGGTTTCTGTTCACAGGACGGCACAGATCATCAGTGCAGCATTTTCCTGAAACATTACATCCATATATCTACGTTTGTATCAACTTTCCTATATCCTACAACAACTTCCACTTCCTTCTCTGCCGTCCCCTGGAGTCCGTTGGAGTTTTAAATGAAACTTTATTAACAATTGTCAATGCTGCGTCCCGATTTCACTCGTACAGTTTGAGCTCTCAGGAGGTGCCCGACAATCGGGTCGTACAGTGTGAGCACATAAATCTTAAGGTCTGGTCGTGCGTCGTTAACGATTCAGTCGTACAGTGTGAGCTGACATGCCACCCCGACTTTTATACACTCGGGGGAATATCGTACAGTGTGAGCCCGGCTTAACAGCATGAATCCACAATCTCCTCCTCTCTGGGTTTTCTTTAAACATTACATTCTGTAGAAGAACAACCCGGGCTCGCCTCCTCGCCGGTTAGAGCTTCACATTCATCAACAACTGTCTTAGTTTCAAATATAAAACTGGTGAGAACAGGAACAGTAGGAGGACAGAGACTTTCTTACCCGCCATGTGGGCGGTTCTGTAAGTGACTGACGTCACGTAGCTATGAATACTATTTCGCATATTCTATTCTAAATATGCGTTTGTGTGTGTGTGTGTGTGTGTGTGTGTGTGTGTGTGAACCTCGTAGCACTCGCAGTAGTTCTTCAGACAGCCCGAGCGTTTGCAGCTGCAGCCTTTGTTGTGCCAGCCTTTAACATCGGACCTCCCTCCAACTATCTTGGTCCTGAAGGCGTCTGGATTACGACCTGAACGTATCTACACCATGACAACAACAACAACAGATTACACACAGAGGACAAGGGAAACTAAAACTGTACACTTATCAGTGAAAGAAGGAGAAGCACACGTTTGTGTAAAAAGGGGACACCACGAGGTTTCATCAACTCTTTAAAGGGATACTTCACCCATTTGCATTAAGCTTTGTATCAGTAGTAAACTTGTGTTTTTATTGAATGGTCTTGCATCCAGCCCTCATTTCCCCCTGAGACGGGAAAAATCAGTATTTTCTTTTCTGAGAAGCTGCCGCAGGTGAAGCAAAAATCGTCATATTGCGTCACCTGCGGCTGTTGTGGTTAGCAGGGGTGAAACTACATCGCTAGTTCCTCATGTTTTCAACCACTGAAGCTACAGACCTATCACAGATCAGTGGGCGGGGCTTCACTGCGAAACTTAACATCCGCCATCTTGCTTGGAAGCTATGCTAACAGGCTCTTTGGAGAAAGCTGATAAGAAACGAGAATGGCGAAAAAAGTATGTTTCAACTTCAAACTGATATGGATGAAAGGGATTTTGAGCTCGAATCGGATGTTCGTAGCTCTTTCTACGAGCCGCCCGCAACATAGCTGCCAGGTACCTTCTGCAGACAGACAGCGGCTGAACAGGGAGCCTGAGCCGACTCGAACTTGGTGTCTCTATGGATAAAGCTGATAAGGACCGAGAATGACGAAAAAAGTATATTTCAACTTCAAACTGATATGGATGAAGGGGATTTTAAAGGTTATGTGCTCGAATCGGATTTCGTGGCTCTTTCTATGAGCCGCAATATCTGCCAGGCGGCTTCTGCAGACAGACAGCGGCTGTGCAGGGAGCCTAAGCCGGGCTCAAGCTGGGTGTCTCTATGGATAAAGCTGATATGGACCGAGAATGGCGAAAAAGACATGTTTCAACTTCAAACTGATATGACTGAAGGGGATTTTGAAGGTCTTGTGCTTGAATCGGATGTTTGTGGTTCTTTCTACGAGCCGGGGAGCTAGCTGCTGGTGCCGACAGGCAGGCTAGCTAGCCTAGCTGGCATGGTCCGCGGCTGTGAGAAGGAAGAAGGAGCCGGGGCAGACTTGTGTTGTCGGTACTGTCACTGTTTGCCTATGGACACAGACATAGAGTCTGTTTGCTGCCAGGAATTTCCAAGATGCCAATTCCTTCTAAAAGAAATCTCGGAATCAGTTGAGGAAACGGCCGTATGTGTTGTTATTGTCCGTATATAATGCTGCATTCAGGTGCTGCTCGGGTGATCCAAGTTTCCGAGTTGGGAAGTCGTTCTTCCGAGAAATCTTATTTTCAAAAGTCATATTTGAGCAAAAAGTTGATGTGCAATACGTGCATGAATAAAAAGTATGTTCACAAAACACAAAACTGACTTGAGCAGATGTTTCATGTGCATTTTGGATCTCACAACCCGGAATCTCATTTTTCCGATACCACCTGAATGCACCTCTCCTTCAGTGGGAGTGTCCTGTGGTGCTGTGCATTCTGGGAGTTGTTGTCTTTCATCCACATGAGCTAAAAAGACACTTACTGCCTTTTCTCGGTGAAGAAGGCACCAACTTAAAAAATTATTTCATATTTCTACTACATATATGACCCAATGTCAATACAGATTCAAGTTTCAACGGGTGAAGTATCCCTTTAAATCAAAAACAAAGACCAGACTCCTTCACTGCAGTGTTGAGGAGAGAACTGGGGCCTGTGTTCACAAACACTGAGAGTCCCCTCAGAGAACTCCTCACTTACCTCTGAGAGAGACTCTGACAAGGAAGAGACAGAAACGTTATCTTTGTGAGGGGGCATGGTCAACCACGTTGCTAGGTATGACACTTTTTTTCAGAAGCTGTGATTGGTTAAAGTGCTCTCTTAGTGATAATGAGCATAGA
>CM036539.1:508913-636413 GCA_020745685.1 Tautogolabrus adspersus
ATCACACTATCAGTTTGTCTTTATTTCTTACCGAGCTGGTGGGGGCTGTGACTGCAAGCTGGGGGTCTGGTCATAGAACTCATCCAGGGTCTGAGCTGTCTGCTGGTACTGAGGAAGACAAACATGAACCATGATTGATTATTTAGTGTTAAGGTCAGTTTGAGTCTGGATAGAAATGGAACAAACTGTGTCTTCCTACCTGGCCTGAAGTCCCCGACACGCTCACATCTGAGAAACACAAAGAGAGAGAGGCTCACGGGTATGATTCATACAAAAGATTATATCATATCTATGAAGAGGATAAACAAAGAGACTCCCACGCAAACAGCAAATATGAAAACTGTAAACATTTCTATGGGCCTTTCTTGGCTACCGCTGTGTGTTGTCATAAGTTAACATAAATGAACCACAGTGATCGTACGATAGGCTACACGTCTCTGCACTTCGATGGGCTCAAGTCCTTTTAGATAATTCATCAGAATCCATTTTGATCAGACGGGACCAGTAGGTGAATCTGTGTCTGCTGGGTCAGTAGGACTCTGTGATCAGTTACTTCAGAGGAACGGATTCTGGTGTGCGCACAGAGCTGACAGGTCAGATTCAAATCTGGGTCGCCCGCGTGGAGGTCTACAGCCTCTGTACATGGGGTTGACGCACCGGCCAATACGTTGTTGGCACCCTGCCAATTGCACATTTTAGTATGTGGATCTAAAAAGCCATAATAAGTTATATTTAAACCCTACATCATGCTATTGCCAGGTTAGTATATTAACAGTGATACCAAGGTTTACCCAGTGCTTATTCTATGTTTGTCATTTTTCTGCTGAAGCTTAGAGAAGCTCTGAGATTCTCGCTTTTGGTCATTAAACATCAGCCACGAAAACACAACTTTACTTCTGGCGTCCATGCTTGTTGCTTTTTTCCGAGCAGAACACTTCAATGCGTGTATGTCGTTGTATCCATGTTTCCGAGGAGCACGTGAAGGCCTCACTCAGCCTGATCACTCTGCTCGCTGCTGGATGTGTCGAAGCAGGTCAAGAGCATCAGAACGCATAGTGGCAAACTGAATCCAACTCCTTGACTGGTTCTGTATCTTAAGTCGTCCTTGAGTCACATCATAGCCGCCACATTAAGAATGATACCAACTTATAAAGGAGAGACTCACTGTATGTAAACTGCTCCTGTCTTCTGTCCTGAGGGGAGCTGCTGTCTGTGTGTGTTGGAGCAGGTTTCAGGGTGTGAAACACCGGACCAGGCTCGCAGGGGTTAACCAGAACGTCCTGTCCACCTGCAGCCACATTACACAGCACCTGCACAGAGAAGGGGGGGGACAAAAAACCCGAGACAATTGGACAGTGCCTGTGTTTTTGAATTGTAATCTGTTATCACGACTTTGCACTTTATCTGTAAACCAATCTGCATATTGTATTTTAGTTTTCTCTGAACTTAAAGTTTGTAAACTGTTTCTTAATCCTGTAATATTTATTATGACGTGTGCTGCTGCCCTCTTGGCCAGATCTTGCTCTCAATGGGTTAATTACCTGGTTAAATAAAGGTTAAATACATTTTTTTTTTTAAACTGTATTAGACAATACCTTTACTCAGATAGGAAACTATTGAGGTTACAAGTTCATGTTCAAGTCTTTCAGCACCGTGTCCTCACAGCACGCTCGCTGTCAACACTGCATCCATTTAAAATGTTCTTTTTTAAGTAATATCACCCTGGAGGATGATGATGTTCAGACCCAATCACAGCAGGGCGTACAGTATATTCAGAACAACATCTCCACCTCCAGTGTGATATGACTTCATTGTCAGCCCGAGAGGCTCATGTTTGACCTTTGAAGAAGACCGCTGGGGATAATTCAGTAACCAGTACAAAAAACTAACCACTGATGATGTTTATCCTTTATCATGATGAATGGATTAAAATATAGAAATAAATGAGAGTAGAACTTACCGGCTGTGAGTAGTGAGGTGTAAACTCAGTCAGTCCTCTCTGAAACTGCTGATGGTCCACGGCCTGAGGAACAAAGAGACCGGCTACAGGAGAAAGGATGTCTCCCTACAAACACACGGGACACACTCACACACTGAAGCTGTTTTCACACATGCACCCCCCAACACGTCGAACATTTCAGGCAGACTGCCCCTGAAATCTCCCTCAGCTGGTTTTTCACACATGCACCTGACAGCGGGAGACTTTCCCATGTTGTTAAAAGAATCACGAAGAATTGGACGCTATAATGACAACGTCTACTTTTATATTAACGCTACGTGTAGTTCAACAAACTTTCAGAGAAGAACATATCGCTGAAGAGAAAACATAATGAAGCCGTTTCATTACGTGCACAGAGATCGTAGATTGTTGTACCAGGATATGAACGTCATCACCTTCTACCACTTGCTCATCGTTGACCCATTTGCTCACCCTGACATCTATTTACTGGCAGGAAACAGTCGGATTAAAATGGGGCGACATGTTCGATTTTTGGCGTTCACACATGCAGCCCACGTTGAACTTTTCAGGAGGTTTGTCAGGAGTTTAGTGCATGAGTGATAACACCAACAGACAACATATAAACTACTCATACGTTCTCTAATAACCTGTTAAAATGATTCTGAATACTCACTGGCATCATGCTGCAGAGAACAGGTTCATAAGTAAACCACGGAGCAGAAACTGAGCTGACGTGGCCGCTGTCTGATGAACCACGAGCAGGTCTGAGGAAACCAGGAGCATCTCAAATCACTTGTCTACTCTAAACGCTTTCTTTCCCTCCAACAGAGGAGTGCATTGACTCAAGCATGGATCACATACACAGAAAAGAGTCTATGTAATATACCCCATCCATCTTTGTCCCTGTGTTATTCCTACAACCACCACCAGGTGGGGCAACAGTAGGGGTTTTTGTACAGCTTGTGTTATTGAGTGAGAACTTACCCAGGGAGGAGGTGATACTGGCTGGATGTGAGGTACTCTGGATCAGTCTGACACTGAGAGTACTGACAGGAACAGTGAAACCTTCAACACAACAGCAACAACTTTTCTTTTTTGTAAGTTTCACAGGCTGATACACATGTTCAATAGCTGGATCCCAAGTTTATTAATAGGATACAATCATCATTAATATAAGATATAATATAAGATATATAAGAAAAAAACGACATCTATTTTATAAGACAGGTGTGAAGGAGAGGAATGCACCCAACAAAAGCTGCAGCCTCAATTTTTTAACTCTGGAAGTAGCTGCTTGACGAAGACGCTGCGGCTGCCAATGTGTTTGTGTAAGTTAAACAGTGTGCAGGTGTTTGTCTGCAGTTTTTGGTGATTAAAAATAATCAATTATCAAATATCGGTGTCTTTAACTTCTATTTTTGTTGTCGTGGTATCAAATAGGTATCAATGTTGATTTTGACTGATATCAAAGATTAAAATCTGGTATCATGAAAACCATGTGAAACAAATAACACAAGTATTTTATCAGAATATTGTTGGATTTAAGGCGATGGAAAAAATGTTGGAAGCTTATTAAGAACTAAGACAAAGGTGCCAGGCACAGAGAATAAACATTCAATAAAGTGACATGTTGGAATCAAACTTTCAGTAATCGTTTCAGGTACAGGACAAAAGAAAGCAGAGGGAACGTTTCCTCCTTCTTTTATGTGACTACGTTATAATATTATAATAAAGCCTGGAGCTCTGGCCCTGACTGATAGATAGATAGATAGATAGATAGATAGATAGATAGATAGATAGATAGATAGATAGATAGATAGATAGATAGATAGATAGATAGATAGATAGATAGATAGATAGATAGGTAGATAGATAGATAGATAGATAGATAGATAGATAGATAGATAGATAGATAGATAGATAGATAGATAGATAGATAGATAGATAGATAGATAGATAGATATATAGATAGATAGATAGATATATAGATAGATAGATAGATAGATAGATACTTTATTGATCCCGAGGGAAATTCAAGCAGATGTCTATAACAAACTGCACGCCCATTCCCCTCCACACCACTAGGAGACAGCATGCTGTGGTTCAGTGTACTTGGTAGTACTTCCCCCCTTAGAAATAAAGGTCAGGAGAAGGCCTTCCTCCCTTTCAAGATCCACTCCATGGGTGCGTTCGGATTGTCCCTCCTATCTCCTTTCAGTATCCTTTTTTCCTTAACCCCGGAAGCGTTTAAGTGGCGGCCATGATAAGAGCCGTTCGAATTCTCTAAAAGTTAAGGAAAGGTGGGTCAATGCTTCCTTTATAACCTCCTTTAGGAACCACTGGACCATCCTTTACCAAAGGAGAGGAGATAATGCCGACCCACAATTCCTTGCGGCCGCAACTTTTAAAGCGACTCGCTCATCCGAGCGTTCAGGAAAACTAACGATCTGTTGGAGGAGAAATGTGGAGACAATCTGCATTTGGTTTATTTATTGATTTGACTTATAATATGTTACTGCCTTTGTATTTATTTTATTTCTTTATTCATATTATGTGTGTGTGAAGAAGGTGAATAATGTTTAGTGGAGATGCTTTGCTGTTATTTGATGTTGATTCACACGAGAAATTGTAAATATAAAACCTTGTTAATAAAAAAAGAAAAGGGACTCAGATCATGGAAGTTACCAAGCTGCAATAATATGAACAACTGTGACCAATCTTAAGCCCAGAGGTGAACTATGAACGTGATGCTGATGTTGTAACACCATCACAGTGAAGTATCCTGCTAACCTTTATTCCTTTTATTTTAATTCCAACCTCGTGGTTATTAGGATTATTTCACCGGTAAGAAGGGGAAAGATTTTTAGATCAGCTTTTAGTAGTCCATTTTCGTAAGATTGTAGTTTCACCATGGCAGACCCACGTCACTAACCTCCGCCGCCGTCGCATTATTACGTCGTTAAGTTACGTTACATTAAGTGGAAATGTGGTCGGATTGTCAAAACAACGCGATCGCCTTTCCCTAAGTCCTTTATGAATTCTCCTAACACCTTTCCTTAACCCCATGACGTTTTCACGGGGTTAAGGTGAAGAGGAGAGTGAAAGGAGATAGGAGGGACAATCCGAATGCACCCCATGTTTGCAGGTGGTCTGCCATGTGTCTTTTGAATGACCATCACTGTGAGTTTACATTGTGTGTTTAAAGAATTGACATAAATTCATTATATGATGTATTCTGTCATGACACTGGGCTAGTTATTATTTGAATATTGATAGAACTTTAACCTTGAATGTGTACTGAACTTCATTTAAAGATGGTTTATAATTTGTTTGGACAGATATTAAAATCTATGTTATCTTTAGAACTGTGTCAATCATCAGTGCACCCATAAATCTTCATTCACGTTGAAATAGAGGAGATTGACCTGATTGAAACTTCGCTGCCTGGTGGCTCCAGTCAGAACTGTCAATAACCTACACTGACACTCGTCCATTAAATAAATGAGTGAATGAATGAAAATTTCACCCTAAACTGAGGGGGTCCACCATCACTGTCTGGAGACCGTGCTGCTGAGGAGGGGGCCCTGCTCCAGGAAGGCTGATGGCAGGAGGCGGTCCTCCCCACACAGGTGTCCCTGCAGGGTGGACATGAGCATCCTTCTCTGTTACAGAGGGGTCTTCAGGGTCCACATTGTCCCGTTGTCTCTGTGTTGAGTTCAGCTCTGTCCCAGCACTGTTCATCCTGTCGGAGTGGAACAAACTATTTGTTGAATACATCACAGAAACATTTCATTCACCACAAACGATCTGAAGGGATTTTAAAGGAGCAGAATCCTTCAGTATTTCACACACTCGTCCCATCCGTCCGTCTCCACCTCCCTCAGAGTAAAACACCCACTTTCACATTTTGACTTTATTTAAACCCACAAATAAAGAGCTCTAATCTGTGACTATAAGGGCCACATTCAAGAGATCAGAATAAAGTCTTAATAACATCAGAATAAAGTGGCAGGAACATGAAGCGTCATGTGAAGTTTTACTTCTTTAATAACTGAATCCTTATTTTAGTGCTCCTCAGATGTTCCCTTTTAAACTGACCGTAACCTCAAATCATTAACCCGTTATATCCTCAGAAGATTATGACTTCTAGTGACAGCACCACTTTATTACATCACTACTTTAGTCTCCAGTGACTTAAAGGTCACATATTCTGTAAAATACACTTCACCAACACTAACATGTGTCTCTAGTCTGTCTACAAACCCCCCCATGATGAGAAAAGTCCATCCTCTCCGTCTTTGGCCTGCTCCACTTTTCAGAAATGTGTGCTCAAACAGGCCTGGCCACCGGGATGGTTTAACTGGTCAATAATGTAACAAAAGTGCTGAGCTCAAAATGTAATAACTTTTTGCCTAAATATTTGTCTCCTAATAGATTACATTAATTACATTATAGAATGATGCTTCAATGTAGACTGTAGTATTAAACACAAATGCCATCGTCCCCCATATATATATATGGACTGCTTCGATTTCAGTAACACTGGAAGAATGGGGCTAACACTTTGGACCTTTAATTTATACATCTATATCCAGTCTGGTATTTATGTATGATTGATGTTGTCATTTAGAGTCTTTTGTTCTCTTAAAGTGATGAAAGTGAGAAGATAACACACAAGACATGAAGAGGTCAGTTATGGAGACACAACAATTATTCTTTCAATTGTTGTTGTTTGACAGTTTTCATTAAAATTGTGATGTGATTATATGGTGGACGGGGGCGTTTGTGTATGATACTACACTCTACATTAAAGCAGTATGCCCTTTAATCCATTATTATTGACTCACTCTCTGATTTAAAACAATTATTACTCTATTAGGAGAAATATATTTAGGCAAAAAGTTATCACGTTTCGGGCTCAGCATCTTGTTACATTATCGACCAGTTATTACATTTTTTTTATAACATTTCGTTTCGTGTTACATTTCAGGCTCTTGCAAGGCGGACATGTTCCCTTCATGACATCACAAAGGGCAGTAACCCCTCCCCCAGGTGGGTGACACTCCCACAGCTAGGTGTTTGTTCTGCCCTCTGAGTCTGCCTTCTCACCGTAAACAATAGGGCATGGAGCGAGAAAGCCCGAGCCACCCAAGCCCTTCCAGAGAGGGGCGTGGTCAGACACAGCTCATTTACATTTAAAGCTACAGACACAGAAACAGCCTGTTCTGAGCAGGGCTGAAATAGAGGGGTTTATAGGCATGATCAAATACAGGATCAGAGTGGATTTAGAACAAGACACTTCACACACGGGGAGCTGGTGTGTTTCTCCAGCCAATGACGATCGTGTTGGCTATTACCCGTGGACGTGGAGTTGGTCTGTTTCCTGTTGGACAGGCAGGTGATAAACACCGGGGGTGGGCTTATGATAGCGTGCTTAATTATTGGCTTTTCTATTACAACAAATGTAATAATCTCATGTAGCTGGCAGGTACAAGCAGTAAACGTACACAAAATTTTAGTATTCTTAAAGGGATACTTCACCCGTTGAAACATGAATCTGTATTGACATTGGGTCATATATGTAGTAGAAATGTGAAATACATTTTGAAGTTGGTGCCTTCTTGACCGAGAAAAGGCAGAAAGTGTCTTTTTGGCTCATGTGGATGAAAGACAACAACTCCCAGAATGCACAGCAACGTAGGCCACTCCCACTGAAGCTACGGTGCTCTATTTACAGACATTTACTGCAACACATACGGACATTTCCTCAACTGATTCCAAGATGTCTTCCAGAAGGAATTGGCATCTTGGAAATTCCAGCAAGCGGACTCTCTGTCTGTGTCCATAGGCAAACAGTGACAGCACCGAAACCACCAGTCCGCCCCAGCTCGAGCGGGCCCGGGCTCCTCGTCCTCACTATCTCGCCGCGATATTGCGGCTGGTAGAGATAGCCACTAACATCCGATTCGAGCACAAGACCTTCAAAATCCCCTTCATCCATATCAGTTTAAAGTTGAAATATACTTTTTTCGCCATTCTCGGTTCTTCTCAGCTTTCTCCATAGAGACTGTTAGCATAGCTTCCTAGTTAGATGACGGACGTTGCTTTAAGATTCTGGGAGTGAGGTCCCGCCCACTGATCTGTGATAGGTCTGTAGCTTCAGTGGTCGAAAACATGAGGAACTAGCGACCCCTCAACCCCTCTAACCACAGCAGCCTCTGATGACGCAAAATGACGATTTTTGTGTCATCGGAGGCGCCTTTTCAAAAAAGAAATCGGAGGGGAAAATGAGGGCGGGATGCACGACCACTCAAAAATACTACCAGGTTCCTAATGATACAAAGCTAAATGTAAATGGGTGAAGTATCCCTTTAAATGATAGTGCTTAATCTAAATATATAAGAGGATCTCTGTTATATATTCACACACATAACAATGAAAGGTTAACAACACAGAACCATTTCTATCAGATCCATTCTATATGAAGTGATACATAAAAGAACAGGATCTTATCGTTCAGCTGGGCCACACGGTCTTTTTTAGTATTCATTATTTTCAATGAACTAATTTAAAATGCTGGACAGATCAATAATGAGTCAAAGTAGCACATTAACAGCATAATAACAGAAAATAGAACAGAAAACAACTCTACACAAATATATAATCGCGGTTTCATGTTTGTTCTGCTTAATATGCCAAACTTTATCTTCTGCAACTCAGAAACTGGTTTGATGCTGCATTGTTGTCAGAGAGCACTTCAACATGTTTCCTTAATGTCTGATCATAGAGGAAGCTCACTTTATCATCACTCTCTACATCTTACTGACCTTTTTATAAAATCACTGCATGGATAAATATCGTCTGAGCTAAACTGCCATCACTCCGGCTAACTGGTTAGCATCGTTTATTAGCTTATAGCTACACAGCTAAACATAGCATAGCAACACTCAATGACGTTTATAACGTTAGTTTGTACATGAATTAAGAGCAGAATTCACCAATTTATAATTAAAACAAACTTATAAACTTTACCTTTTACTAAAATCGATCTGCTGACGTCACTGGTAGTGATGGTTGTTGGGTTTGAAGCTGAAGTTAGCCGTTTGGTTAACTGTCCACATTTGACGTTTTAAAGTCCTGCAGTGTTTTTACTGAGGCATGTCAAATAGTTAATGAGACAGTTCTAACTAAATGATCTTATTTGATCATATTTGATCTTTTTATCTGTTTAACTGATTGTAACGGTTACTTAGATTTCTCTGTTGCTACGAGAGACTGCTACCTTCACCTACTACCTGAATCGTCGAAATCTTGAGTGTTATCACCAAAACTAAGGTTTCTTACAGTTCGATGGAACCTAATTTGCTGATATCCAAGCAACCTGACTTTTACTATCAATGTGTTTTCACTGCAATTGGATGGCGTGTTCTCTCGGGATTTTAAATCATATTTAAACATAGTAAGTCCTCAGTTCAAAAGGAGCAGACGGGGGTTTTAATGTACGGGTGGATTAAAGTGCTTGAATCAGAGCAGATCATGAACTTTACGAGCTTCGTGAAGGCAGCATCTATCCAGCCACGCTACGTAGAACAGTAGTTTATATCTGAACCATAAACTGTAAATATTGATCTGAGCCATATGTACAGGCTATGATCTGAACACACTTTGGATGTTTGTCCTGCAGGTGGCGCTGCTGCTTTAAAATGAGCTAAAGCTCAAATAGACCATACATTCAAATACAATCAAACCTCCTGCCATCAGATCAGTTTTATATTTCAGACAAGTGAGCAGACTCTGAAAAGAGAAACTGTAATGAATAATTATTACTCAACATTTGCACATGCAGGTGGCTCTGATCGCTGCGTTCAGGGACATAATAATAATCACCGACTGTTCTTCAAGAAATAATTAAATGTTTACGTTTATGTTTGTACAATAACTTTCTTTAACGATATTTGCAGATATATTGAAGCATACTGAGACCTGTTTTCTGTTGTAGGGATATTATTTAGTTTAATTATATAATGTGTCAAAATATAAATAAATATGACTAAACCAACTGAACATAATTGTTCTCTATCTCAGTTTTAATGTTGAGCTCCTGGGGGTTTTACTGCAACATTTAAATCATGGTGTTGGGTAATTCCAAAAGTTGGTGGTGATGGAGTTGATCTCAAAATCTAAAACTTCATGCAAAGATAATAATCATATTTATATAAAACAGCTGTGGATCACATGTTAGTCTTAATCTTTAAAGGCCTGAATTTATTTGTCTCCTTCATGGAGCTTCAGTGCAGGTACTTTGACTGTGCTAGAATACTTTTATTTTTCTTATGCTATTTTTTCCAGGGAGGAATTTCAGTCAGCAGTTTGCACTCCTGCTGGATCTCGTCCACACATCCTCATCTTCTTCCACTTTTATTTATTCAAAGGTACGGTATATGCATATATTCAATTAATTAAAATTCCATTAATCCTCCAAAGTCTGTCACCTGGTGACTAGCTGCCCTAACGGCCCCAACATGCTGTAGTTCCTCAAATTTCCTTATATAATTAACTAAACAATTAACTGTAATCACCAATAAACAAGATTAGACTACAGAAGGCATTTAAGAAGGGGATACTGTTGTTATTTAGTAATGTGGTAAAATGGTCACTGATTCTTCTTTAAAAATAAAGTAACAAGACTCATGGTGCTTCATTAATCGACACGCATACCCGTAAACACCTTTGAAATAGACTCAAACTGACAAATAACCCATCTTAGTCACTTTTTAGTGCCTATACTAAAAACATTATACAATGACTCTTATTACGACGCTGACTGGTGCTCTTGAACTCATCAACATAACAAAGAGGTGTCCTGCGCATGCGCCGCTCCTCTTTGCCCAACCGTTACTTTTTGAATCCAGCGAAGGATCAACAGAAATCAAGAAGGAACAAAGAAACAAAAGAACTGTACACTTAAAGCTTTTCCGTGAGAGAATACATGGACACTGATGTGAGTAAGCTGGAGTTTGGTTTATATGAATTACATAAGTATAAATCCGAAACCGGAGTTAAGACTTTTCCAAGCTAGCACCAACCGGACAAGCATTTCGGTGAGTGACCCTGGCGTTGCGGGTGTGATCGTCAACACCAACAGGTATTGGAAACGGACGATAAAATATACTTATCAGATCTTTAATGTAAAACTAAACAAAGACAACCATACAGAGCGCTGAGAGGAAGACGCCTCTTATCAAGGTCACACTTTAAACCGAAACACCGGTGTGTTCAGTAAAGATGGCGGACAGTGAAATTACTGCATTCCCATCGGTCTACTAACCCACCTGCCTTACTCGCACTCTTGAACTGTTCACTTGTAAATTACAAGTGACCGCTAAACGGTGTTACACAAGGAGAAAAAGACAGCGAGCTTGTCCCACAAAAGCGGCAGTGCGTTATAGGCCTACATGGTTATTGACGACAATGTGCTGCTGAGATACTCTTTTCTCCGATGCTATTGTCCCTCACCAGACACAATTGGCGGCAAGCGCGTGCGCGGCTCGTCTTCCGCAGGTTGAAGCCGCTGGCAAAAAGAAGGAAAAATTACACAAGAACTGAACATTTCCAAACTTTTCAGCGGGATAAGGGCAGGAGAAATGTGTGAGTACGCTGAGATTTCATTATATTAAAATGTATCAACTTTAAACTCAAAAGGACTTGTTGTAAGTGGAGCTAGCCAGAAATATGAGAACATGGATGAGACAAAGCTAATGTTAGCATTGACCAAGGACTGAAATAATAGGGCTCAACAGCGTGGTTCCGTAAGTATAAATCCCATTCATTTTCTCCATAGCGGATTTGATTTTTTTTCCGGATTTGATTATTAGCCATAATGTCATAACCATCCAAGGCAGACTTACCACGAGCTACCCGAGTGTTAAACGATGTTATATGCTCCTGTAGGACACACTAGAAGTTTGTATGAAATCAACCTCATTTTAAGAAAAACAAGATTTATGCTGTGTTCCATTTGATCTCGGAAGTTGGAAATTCCAGTTGCTTGTCCGACTTGCAACTGGAACGCAGTTAACTCGGGTGTGACGTCATTCCCAGCTCTGAGATCCGAGGTAAATGGAACGCAGCATTATTTGCGATATCGGGGCAAAGAACTACACTACCCATGTTCATAGAGTGCCACAGAGACGTTTCTGATTGGTCTAGCTTGCTGTTACCATGGCAATGTTTCCCGCCCCTCAGCGCCTTACACAAACAGACAAGTTTGCAGGTTTCGCTTGCAGGCTTGAAATTAATTTAGTTTTTGCAACAAACACGTTTAACACAAACACCAGGAGTACATCTTGCGTTTTGAAAAGTTCCTCTCGATATTCTGTTATTTAGAGGAGTTCAGCACAGCATCAGTAGCAGGCAGCTGTACATTAACATTACTAAAACGAAGCCATGAGAAGCTTCCGTTTTGATGGGAGCAAGGTACCTCAATCGGTGCATTTACGGGAGGGATGTACGGACAGTTCACCTTCTCTCTCTCTCTCTCTCTCTCTCTCTCTCTCTCTCTCTCTCTCTCTCTCTCTCTTTCTGAAGCTGATGTGATTCTGTTCTCTTGGTTTTGGTGCGTCTTATCTCTCTGCAGGAGTCGAGAAGGATTTTTTTATGAGAAAAAAAAAGCCGCCGAGGCCTCAGGAAAAGTTTTACATTCTGTGCTCTCAATTAAGTCCTCGCGCGCCTGCGCTGTCACAGGCGTGGTCTCTCTCCCTCGGAAATATACTTTGGCAGCCACATATACTTGGGCGGGCGGTCCAGGTATTGTGTATGTGTGGGAAACACTGTGTGATTACATTCAATCTCCAAATACTTCAAATATTAAAATGTTTTTATAATTAATAAATAATCAAACATATTGAAGCAGCCAAACTGCTGTTAGTCTCTGGAAACATTCATTCATTGAGACAGTTTGCTGGTTACTCAGTGTAAATTAGAACTGGGGAAAAAAATCGATTTCTGTAAAAAAAATCGCGATTCTTATCCTCTGAGATTTTAAACGCACTACACGGCTTCCTTTGAGCAAGCTTCTGGCTAATCAGTCACTTTTAAGTGCTAAGGCTAGCTTTTTAACTCAGGATGCCAAATGGAGCACAAAGAAATTCAGCCAGTCGTCATTGGAGGCAGGTGTTTGGGCGCACTTCGGATTTTACAACCACCCTGCGGAAGACGGAGCTGGACATAATTTATTCAATATGCTAGGTTTGCAAAATGAAAGTAAAATACGCTTTCAGCCAACTCTGAACAGGAAAAAAAATCCATTGCCTGTTAGGCCTGTCTAATTTCAAAGGACCTGCTCCCCAGTAGCGTAGTCGTGAATAAAGGATTTAAAATTATAATCCAGACAATGCTGCAGTATGCCATACCATCCCGTAAGTCTTTTTCAGAATAAAATTAATCTAATGAAGCTAACCAAAAGGCAACTAGACAGATCCAACATAGAAGTAAATATAGGACAGTTAAACCAGGTCAAATAAAGGGGAAACAGTTATACAGGATTAACTGGAGGTTTAATTCAGCTTTAACATAATCACTGATAGAAATACAGAGAGAGTTATACATGTGGGGCTGATGGTCCCTACACAGACCAAACTGTCACTGGGATTTAATGAGCCTTATTGTTACCATAGAAACAAATTGATCAAACCCAACAACCAAGCAGCTGAGGGGCTAAGTTATCAGATTGAAAGAGGTAAGAGAAGGACATTGATTGTTATTAACTAAGTCTTTAACAGTCTGAAAAACACAACTATTGTTGAAGATGATCCCAGCTCACTTTGATTAGTTTGCTGACTGACTTTCTGAACCTAGTTAGCTTGGAATAATGCTTTTTACTTTGATTCCAGCAGAGGGAGACAATCATCAAGAAACCTGAACTAACAAAAGCAAACACTGTTTCAACTCCAGGAAATAACAGGAAGGGGAGGAGAAACTCTGAGCTGATACGGTTTTCCAAGAAAACAATGAAAGTGTTTTGTCAGTCAGAGGGCAGGCTCCATTTTGAGTCAACAGAGCAGAAGGACAAAAACGTCTGAGACAGGGTGAGTTTAATTCAACAATTATTATAACTATAAAACCTCGGGTTCATCAGTTAATGAAGCAGGTTCATGCTGAGTAATACTGATCAGATACAGTGCAGGATTAGCTCTGTGAATGTGGAGTACTTCCTCTTTTCTCAGCTTTGGGAGGGACAAGAAAAATACATTTTGTGTACACACTCTCTCTCTCTCTCTCTCTCTCTCTCTCTCTCTCTCTCACACACACAAACACATACACACTCTTGCACACACACACCTTGCTACCTGATATGTTTTGGGACTTTGTCCTCGGCTGATCTTTAATCCTAATTATAGTTTCTCCCGTATTGTTTCTCTGTTTGTTTGTTGTCCCATTTTTCAGAACTCCTGCAGTCTGAGCTCAAAGTCAGCGTTACTGGTTTTCTCTATAAAGTCCAGAGAATTACCCAGTTTTAAATTTATTAGGAAATATTTTCTCCACCTCTTCAAGTAGTCACAACAAAATAATGCAACCTATTAAAATTATGACTGAATGAGAATGTAAAGCTGACCAGAGGTCTGTTTTATGACAAGGTTTTAACCCTGACGGACATGAAGGACTTTGTTTTTTACCTGGGTTGGTGATTAACTTTTTCGCCTATGTGCTCCTGTGACTGGTGGATTAAAAAAATCTACCAGTCTTACACTTTTAGGTAGTAGGGAGGATCATCCCTTCACCATCCTTAAAAAAAAAAAATATTGCAGCATATTGCTGATTATTTTCAATCAATCAATGGTGTGAATCAGAGGGGATTTGGGAGTGAGTATACCCTATGCAGACTGAAAAATAAGTGGGTATACGCCATATACCTGCATATACTAGGGCTGCAGGAACGGAATTCGGAAATCGAATATAATCTGAGTATTAAAATGTAATAATAACAATTTTCGAATGCTTAATTGCCATTCGCTGATGTCATTTTATTATAAATAAATAATTGGTAAAAATGTTTTGGATAATGGGTGAATCAATTCAGGTGAGCATGTCAATGCTCCTTGAACAGTTTTACACAAGTAGTCAGCCTTGGTGTATTTTATTAAAAACAAAAAAGGCCCCATCGTGAATTAAGCCTGCACGCTGACTGTCCACACTACATCCGTTAAATATGTCATTCTTTGCTCTGTGAATTTCCGTTTCCACTTGCGAACAGTATGACATCTAGGTGGACATGCAGATGTGTGGTGCTTTGTACTGAGGAGCAACACAGCACACAGAGGCTCGTCAAGATTGTGGCCGACCCCTCTCAGCCCGCACATGGACTGTTTGAGACTCTCCCCTCTGGCAAGAGGCTGCGGTCCATCAGGACCAAAACCTCTCGCCACAAGAACAGTTTCTTCCCCTCTGCTGTCAGCCTCATGAACAATGTCCCTGCCCTCCCCCCCCCTCCCACATAACACAGACTCTCATCAGCCCCACAGTCAGAAACATCACAGTGATGTGAAGGCTGGAACTGTTTTTATGAGTTACATTAACGCTCACTGGACTTTACATTCTTTTTTCTTACATGCACTCCATTGCAGCTTGTAGATTTTGTTATTTTTTATTATTCTTTATATTTGACATTTTTTAAATTCTATTGTTTATATTGGTAAATTTATTATATTTTATATTATTTAAGTTCTTGCTTTTTTGGCGTTTTTTCTCTGTTAACTGTTCTTGCACCAACACACCAAGACTAATTCCTTGTATGTGTAAATGTACTTGGCAATAAACCCGATTCTGATTCTGATTCTGATTCCTCGTCCGTATTTCTATTTGATGATGTCACACTATGTGCTGCGCACAAGCATATTTTAATAATCAGTGTTGGGCTCGTTACTGCAAAAAAGTAATATATTACTCATCTCTTTTCAAAATTAATATCATTACTTTACTTATTACTCCCTGCCAAGAGTAATATGTTACACTCCTCGTTATATTACTTTTCGTAATAAGCCACAAGTTTCATTAGTTCTTTTTCGCTTGTAGCTGTCCATGTTTAAGCTTGAGGAGGTTTGAGGTTATGTTTTTTGCAGTAGAAAGAGTCCGACAACGATGTTCTTGTCATCTTTCCTGTCGACAAAACTAAAGTAATGGGAATATTTCCAGCCGCTGAATGTAAACGTGGGCACTTCCATCTTCCAATAAAAATGTCTGTCCTAAAGGTGATGGTTGCTATTTAATACTAACATATTGCTTTAAAATATAAAGTTTTAAGACTCAATGTCTTGTTATTGGCATTATTCAGGGCAGATCAGACGGACAAATCATGTTAGGATCAAAACAAACTGCACTGAGGTGCTGCATCAGGTACTTAGGCATGAAGGGAGGGAAAATCAAATTAATGATCACAGCAGGTAATAAGATGTGGAGGCTTGACCATCTCCGTCTTTCATTTACATTTCTTCTGTTTGTATCTAACCTGTTTGTTATTTTGTCCTCAGGTTGTTTAACCTGCATGAACGTCATATATTGTCCTCTGGGTAATATGGAGATCAGAAGATGAGTGATCAAGGGGACAAAGAGGAGCACAGAGCAGAGGCTCCTCTGCCCAGCTGTCTCTCTATGAAGAGTGACTGGTCTAAGGGACTTCCTCCAGCCTTCAGTACTGAACCAGGACTCCCAGATCCACAGTAAGAGAATTTCCTTTTAACCACTAAACTGTCAAACTAAAAAAAGAGTCCAGTGTTTTCTTGTGTTGTTTGTCTTGTCATCAGGCTGCAGGTATTGTCATATTTTGGAGCCGGTGTTGTCTGATCTTGACAACAATATTTAAGAAATTAGGCTTTAAAAAAGCTCAACATTACTTTTTAACATTAAAACATAATAATGGGTTATAATCTCATTATCCTTTATCTCCACAGAATAACAAAGGGGTCTGTTTCTGGGAAGGAGCTGCTGTCCAGATGTGCTTTGTGTCAGGACGTCCTGAGAGATCCAGTTTCTACCAGCTGTGGACACTGGTTCTGTAGACAGTGTCTCACCTCATACTGGGACCAGTCTACTTCATCAGGAGAGTCCTCCTGTCCCCAGTGTGGAGAAAGATCTGTAATAAGACGAGGACTGCAGATATCCAGTCAGTCCAGCACTGAGATCAGTAAGACTGAAGTCATTGTGTCTGAAAACAAGACTTTATCATTTATTACATTTTTGGTGATGCTGTTCATGTTTTCATTAATAAAGTTCAATTTATCATTTTAATTTAACTAGATTTTCACTGTCAGTTTATTTTGAGTATGTTTTTCTGCTCTTGTAGCAGCACAGATTTATCACAGGGATGTTTGTGTGTCATGCAGTGTGCTTAATGTGTAATCATGAACATTGTGTATTTGATGATTTAATAAATCCAGTCTCAGGATATGTTTCTTCTCTTTCAGTAGATAGAGGTCTGCAGGAGGTTATAGATGAACATAAGATTAGTCTGAGGAGGAGATGTGAAAATGTGACTGAAGGAAGTGATGAAACAGGAAGTAGAACCCTCCTCAACAGGATCTACACTGAGCTCTACATCACCGAGGGACAGAGTGAAGAGGAGACCCTCCTTGAGACTCCAATCAAGTGTCAGGACATCTTTAAAGCCTTACCCGACCAACAGAAACCCATCAGAGTGGTTCTGACAAACGGGGTCGATGGTGTTGGAAAAACCTTCTCAGTGCAGAAGTTCACTCTGGACTGGGCAGAGGGCTCAGAGAACCAAGACGTCAGTCTGGTGATCCTGCTTTCATTTAGGGAGCTGAACTTGATCAGAGATGAGCGGTACAGTCTTCTTGAGCTGCTCCGTGTTTTCCATCCAACATTACAGAAGGTCGCAGCAGAGACGCTCGCTGTCTGTAAACTGTTGTTCATCTTTGACGGCCTGGATGAAAGCAGACTGTCATTGGACTTCATAAACAGGGAGGTTGTGTCTGATATCACAAAGAAATCACCGTTAAACACACTGTTCACAAACCTCATCAAGGGGAATCTGCTCCCCTCAGCTCTCATCTGGATAACTTCTCGACCTGCAGCAGCCAATCAGATCCCTCCTTCATGTGTTGACAGGGTAACTGAAGTACGAGGCTTCACTGACACCCAGAAGGAGGAGTACTTCAGGAGGAGGTTCAGTGATGAAGATCTGTCCAGCAGAATCATCTCACACATCCAGACATCCAGGAGCCTCCACATCATGTGTCTGATCCCGGTCTTCTGCTGGATCACTGCCACAGTTCTGGAGCCTATGATGAGCACAGAGCAGAGAGGAGAGCTGCCAAAGACCCTGACTGACATGTACTCACACTTCCTGCTGGTTCAGACAAAGAGGAAGAAGCACAAGTATGATGAGGGACGTCCTCAGGAACTCATCAAATCTGACGGGGAAGTTCTTCTGAAGCTGGGGAGGCTGGCGTTTGAACATCTGGAGAACGGAAACATCATGTTCTACCAAGAAGACCTGGAGCGGTGTGGTCTGGATGTCACAGAGGCCTCGGTGTACTCAGGAGTTTGTACAGAGATCTTCAAAACAGAGTGTGTGATCCTCCAGAAATCAGTCTACTGCTTTGTTCATCTGAGCGTTCAGGAGTTCCTGGCTGCAGTCTACATGTTCCACTGTTTGACAAACAGGAAGAGACGTGTAGTGGAGGCTTTCCTTATAGACATCACCCTCGGGGATTCATCTGGAAATACTTTATTAGATTTATCAAACAAGTTTGTAAAGATTTTTCAAACTCCTGAAAGCTATGACTTATCCCTGGATGTGTTCCTGAGAGGTGCCATGGAGAAATCCCTGAAAAGTAAAAATGGTCACCTGGACCTGTTTGTTCGCTTCCTTCATGGCCTCTCTCTGAAGTCCAACCAGAAACTCTTAGGAGGCCTGCTGGGTCAGACAGACAACAGTCCAGAAATGATCCAGAGAGTCATCAACAACCTGAAGAAGATGAACAGTAAAGATATCTCTCCTGACAGAAGCATCAACATCTTCCACTGTCTGACGGAGATGAACGACCTCTCAGTACATCAGGAGATCCAAGAGTTCCTGAAGTCAGAGAACAGATCAGAGAAGAAACTCTCTGTGATCCAGTGCTCTGCTCTGGCCTACATGCTGCAGATGTCAGAGGAGGTTCTGGATGAGTTCAATCTGAATGAGTACAAGACATCATACCAGGGACGACTGAGACTGATTCCAGCTGTGAGGAACTGCAGGAAGGCAAAGTAAGTCCAGATGTGATTAAATATGAGTATAAATAAGCCATTGAGTTCTTCAAATATAGATAATATAATCTCTGTTTGTGAAAACAGTGTTCATCTGAAATATTAAAGGGATACTTCACCCGTTGAAACATGAATCTGTAGTGACATTGGGTCATATATGTAGTAGAAATGTGAAATAAATTTTGAAATTGGTGCCTTCTTGACCGAGAAAAGGCAAAAAAGTCTTTTTGCCTTTTCTCTGCAAAGACAACAACTCCCAGAATGCACAGCACGGCAGGACTCTCCCGCTGAAGGAGAGGTGCATTCATGTGGTATCGGAAAAATGAGATTCCGAGTTGTAAAATGCAAATGAAACACCTGCTCAAGTCGGTTTTGTGTTTTGTAACATACTTTTTATTCATGCACGTATTGCACATCAACTTTTTGCTTAAATATAACTTGAGTATAAGATTTATCCGAGTTGGGAAGTCGGACGAACGACTTCCCATATCCATAGAGACACCCAGCTTGAGCCCGGCTAGAACCCGGGCGGCTCGTAGAAAGAGTCACGAACATCTGATTCGAGCACAAGACCTTCAAAATCCCCTTCATCCATATCAGTTTGAAGTTGAAACATACTTTTTTCACCATTGTCAGCTGTTATTAGATTTCTCCATAGAGCCTGGTAGCATAGCCTTAAAGCAAGATGGCGGATGTTAAGTTTCGATTCTGGCAGTGAAGCCCCGCCCACTGATCTGTGATAGGTCTGTAGCTTCAGTGGTCGAAAACATGAGGAACTAGCGATGTAGTTTCACCCCCTCTAACCACAACAGCCGCGAGTGACGAAAAAATCGTCATATTGCGTCACTCGCGGCTGCTTCTCAGAAAAGAAAATACAGATTTTTCCCATCTTAGGGGGAAATGAGGGCTGGATGCAAGACCATTCAATAAAAACACAAGTTTACTACTGGTACAAAGCTTAATGCAAATGGGTGAAGTATCCCTTTAACAAACTCATCAATCCTTTTTATTTTGTTCAGTCTTCTTGAGCTGCTTTAAATGCTGTGAGTGAAATATGTCTTTTTTTAAGTGTTTATCAACCTCAAGGTCAAAGGTCATCTGATTTTATAATAATCTCTACATTTACTTTTTTTCTTTTATCCTATTAGTGTCAGTAATAATAATAATAATGACGATAATACTTATTATGACATTATATATTATCATTACACCCCATTAACCACAGACTGGGATAATGTTGATTGCTGATTTAAAGGTAATCTCCCACACATGGTCTATTAAGTAATTTTCGTAAAACAAGAATATTTTTCTCTGTCACGTGAGTAATGTCTGACGACGGTTGAGTAAGCATGCATGAAAAGTGAAATTTGATTAGTTTTCTGTCCTCACTTTATGCTGACAGTAGAAGAACTTAAAGTAACACAGGTAAGTTGAAGTTACCAACCGTAATGCCTTACATCATGTTACAGACAGGGTCCATATTTACTTTTTGGCTCACCGGCCAAGGTGGCAGGTGGATAAAAAAGTTAACCAGCGGAAATAATGAATTGTGTTTTTGTTTTCGTACATTTGTTGCAGTACATTTAATTGTTTTAATAATGTAAACTCATCAAAAAACGTTTGGAAACGTTATGTCATTCAATTATTTCCCCCCTTTAATAATACTCATTGGTGTTGTATTATATATCACTGGAAAGCCTGATTAGTCACCTTTACAACGAGGTATAACTTGTAAGGATCGTGCATTTGTGGAAAGAGCAACACAGCTAAACGTGTGGGTAGCGCCCCCCCCCCCAAAAAAAAAAAAAAAAAGTGCCACAATCCCCTGCAATAATCTTCTTTTGCTATTCACTCCTGTTTTGAGTTGCTTGGTGGAATGGATGATTGCACTCTCCCACAGTAATAAGGAAAAAACAACACATATTGGCAATTTTTTCACTTTATTCATTAAACACTGTCAGGGACCTCAGTAGCGTGTGGAAGATCCATACGCAGCCACAACAGCTTGGCACCTCCTCCTCATGCTGGTCACCAGCCTGGTCACATTTTGCTATGGGATGGCATCCCATTCTTCAACCAGGAGTTGTTGAAGGTCAACCAGCGTGGTTGTGTAGGTCACTCTAGCACGTGTAGAACGCCCAAATTGATCCCACAAGTGTTCAATTGAGTTGAGGTCTTGACTCACGGCCATTCCATCCTCTCCACTCCTAAATTCTGGAGGTACTCTGTGATGATCCTGGCTCTGTGGAGGAGAGCGTTGTCCTCCTGGAGGATGGAGTTAGGTCCCAGATTTTGGAGATATGGGACTGCCACTGGCTCCAGAATGTCATTCCGATATCCCACTGCATTGAGATTGCCTTCAATGATGACAAGTTCTGTTTTGCCTGTGAGAGAGATACCGACCCACACCATCACACTGCCCCATTGAAAGATGTCACGCGATCTGTGCAGCAATCTGCATAGCGTTCTCCATGCCGTCACCATACTTTGATCCTGCCACCTAGCTTCCGCAGACAAAACCTTGATTCATCACTTAACAATTAGGTGCCAATCATGTGCCAGTCATACAAGTGTAACTGACACACACCTGCTGAGTCTGCTAAGTGAATTGTAACACACCTGGCAGCACTTGAAGCTCAAAACAGGAGTTAATACCAACAGAAGATTATTGCAGGGGATGTTGGCACTTTTTTTGGGGGCGCTACCAACACGTTTAGCTGTGTTGCTCTTTCCACAAATCAGGAAATGATGAAAAGTAATAAAAAGTGCTCAATGTTATTTTTTGTAAAAAGGAAGTCATGCCCAGCCCCCCCAATTAAAGACTCTGGGTACAAACAAATGTAATCTAATTACAGTAACGTTTTATTTTTGTGACGTTCTGCCCTCTGTCTGCATGCGTTTGGTTGGTTTGGCTTGGCAGACAGTTGGCAAAGTCAGGAAAGACATCATTTAACTGAGTACACCTGAGTCCAACAGGCCTCAGCTTAAGTGGTCTACTTTAACTTCTGACTCTCCTCTCTTCCTCTCCACCTTCACCAACTGGTTTGGTTTTGTTTACACTTCTCAACACTACACTCAGCCATACATCGCATTCATGACTGATTTGTCAGATTTACATAATTATGATTGTTTTTAGTTTAGTTTAATACTAAATTAACTTCCTTTAAATCTTGTTTCATTTGTGATACCCTTCTTTGTCACTTACTTTGAGCCAGTTTGTGACACTTTGTACTGTTTTCATGTGACCCCTTTACAGAGGCCCCAAGCAGACGGCCCTCATACCCTCAGCTCTTTTCCTGCATGTCATTCCCCACTCACTCTCTCCCCCTCTCTCTCTCTCTCTCTCTCTCTCTCTCTCTCTCTCTCTCTCTCTCCAGTTTCCTTCTCTATCCACTGTCCTGTCTGAATGCAACAATCAATCTTCATAAAGTCTGCAGGGTAACAAGTGATGGAAATGTTTGTTTCATGTAAACAAAAGTAAAATCAGATCAGCTGAACCATTGATGTAAAGAGAAAAACACAATGTCATATTAGGATATACAGGATATAATATTATGTAACATGTCATGACAGGTTTATTAACTGTGGACTATCAGAGACTCACTATGAAACCGTGGCCTCAGCTCTGAAGTCCAACCCCTCCCATCTGAGAGAGCTGGACCTGAGCTCCAACAAGCTGCAGGATTCAGGAGTGAAGCTGCTGAGTGCTGGACTGAGGAGTCCAAACTGTAGACTGGAGTCTCTGAAGTAAGACTACAGGTTTAATTTCTCTGTTCAGATTAATATGATGTGAAACTAAACTGTAGACTTCAGGCTGATAATCAAATGATCAACACTGAGGATGCTGAAGTCAATTTTCGTCTTCTGTGGTTTTGTCCACAGAGCGGCAGAACAATATTAAGCTTCACATTTTAAACACATCTAATTATATATAAACAATAACTTGTTGTATATTACACTCTTAACCACCTGAACAGCTGATTTTCAGAAACAATATGAATTATTAAACAATAAAAAAAACGAATTTCAACGATCAAAAGGAAAGAAATAAAGTCAAACACTTGTTTAGTCCGAGATGTTTGTGATGCTGTGAGATTCTGAAACTGTCAAAGGAAAGTTTAAATTGAAGACTCTTTGATTGAATGTCTTCTCTATAACTAGAATCAATATTACATATGTTCACTTTGTTCACTTTTCTCTTCACTTCATCCTGACATACTCCACCTCTTTGGAAACTTAGATCTTGAGTTAAACCTTCAATCAGTTTGAGAGTTTTTATTTCTGACTGAACAACATGAGTTTAAACAGATGAAGTTATTGGTGGAGGTGACAGAGTTGTTAAAGTGGTGACGTGACTGAAAGTTGCATGTTGTCATTATTATGAACTGGAGCTCTTCTTCACTTCTTGTATTTGATGTTTTGTATTATGACAATGTTTACATTCAAATATCTAAATTAAATAAAAATTGACTAAATTTATGTTAAATATTTTTTGTTGTTGAGTACTTACATTACCTCAGATATTTCCAACAGTTATCAAAGCCAGAGAAATCCTTCATTTTAGAGCTGTAACGGGACGTGTCTTGTCGCCGCCATGACAGACACGAAATGTTTATCCTTGCCAAGGAAACACCGGATGTTACGTCAAAGACCGCTACATAAGGAAGCGTGAGCTACTGCTGAAAGCTGCCGTACTGTTGCTGTATGTGCTGCTGTGATATAAAACATCATGTAAATTACACTCAGATAAATCGTCAGTAAACATTTTCTTTCTCAGGTCGGTTTCGCCCGTTCGTATTGACTACAGTTAACACAGAGTTAGTTTTCACCAGGGGGAGTAGCAGAGAGAATCACTTCCATGATGCCACGCCAGCCTGAACATCATTTTTTGTTTTTGTTTTGATTGAGAGCCCCCAGGCGCAATTTTACATACTGTTCGTTTAAATAATTTAAAATAAGTCATTGTGTTATTGTGGATCATTCAAATGTCAGCTTTCTACAGACATCATCCAAACATTCATACAGCTGTTCATGTCAATAAAGACACCAACATGTTACTGATCTCAGTCAAGATTACACAACCAATACTCTACTGAGCTGTACACACCTGTGTGCACGCACATTTATTGGACCTAGTTATGTTGTTATGTTATCATCTGATTGGATTGAGCATTCTTTTTATTCACATCTTTTATTCTTTATTCAGTTTGTGGAGCTGCAGTTTGTCAGAGATCAGCTGTTCTTCTCTGGCCTCAGCTCTGAAGTCCAACCCCTCCCATCTGAGAGATCTGAACCTGACCTACAACGAGCTGCAGGATTCAGGAGTGAAGCTGCTGAGTGATTTTCTGCAGAGTCCAAACTGTAGACTGGAGACTCTGAGGTCAGTTCACTTCTTCTCTGTTTGTGTTTTACATCTCATGCGTTTGATTATCAGCTGAAACATTTTCCTGTTCACATGTTTCTGACGTCCATGAAGTTTTAGATTGAATGCTGTTCATGTTTATTTTCTTGTTTGAATCTGCATCATAAAAAAATCTGATTTTTACCAAAATAGTTTAAATGGAGTTCTTTAAGTTTTTAAAGTGAAAGTTTCTGATTTTTATTAAATGTTCAAAACTGAAGACACAAGATTATCTGAACTGAGATATATTTATGATGAAGTACACACACACACACACACACACACACACACACACACACACACACAGAAAAAATAATAAGGTAATAACGAAAATTACAGTTATAGTATCTATAATAATAGTTTCAATGATGAGGTAATAATAAAAGCAATAATAAAATGGATTCAGATAAATATCTATATCTCTAATACAAAAAGTATTAAAATAAATAAGAGTAGGTGAATGAGAATAAACAAGCTGAGTGATGAGTCTAAGGGAACTGTTTTCTGTTTTCTCCCACATCTCACCCAGCCAGCCGAACAAGCTGATCTTTAGTATAATTAAGAGTAACCTATGGTTTAAGTTTCGCTGATCTGTGTTAAAAAGGGATCCCATAATTCTGTGTATGTGTCCAGTTTTCCATTTATTTAGTAAATCAGCTGTTCATAGGAGGCTGTTTCTTACAAGGCTGTGAACCACTCAGAACAGGTAGGATCATTCTGCCTTGTCCTGTGTCGCAATATGACCCTCTTAACTGTAGGGAGGGCAGCCTTGAGCCAATGTGCCCTTTTCCCACTTATTCTCTCGATACCTTTTACAGAAGACAAAAGGCGAACATCTGCTTTCACACTCTCACTAATCTTATTCATAATCCCTAATCTAGGGGAATTAAAAAACATGAACTATGTCTCCTGGTTCCAGTTTACATCGCCAGCAGAGGTTTGAGTGACTCATCCCCGCCCTGTACATTCTTACAGGTGCCTTGCAGTTTCCTCTGTTGCTGAATCGTTTTTACCAGCACATCTTTGGCTTCCAAGTTTTGAGTTCGTCTATGTGTGTTCCAGCCTCGTTAATACTTTTTTTTTTTGGTCCTGTATCTCATGTTTTTAGCATATTTTAACTATTTTGTTCCTCACTGAAAATGAAGTATTTTTAGAAACACATGTCATAGTTAGGGGCACAGATTGGGCCCGTACTTGTTCCAGAAATCTGTTGATATTAATCAGTATCAAAACTGGAGTAATTGTACTTCTTAACAAAAGTATCCAAGTGTGTGATAGATGAATGAGCAGGATTTCTGCAGGATCTGGGCTCTCTTAGTAAAAGCTCAGTGCCTGTAGACCTTCATCATGTGGTGTATTTGTAAAAAGACGAGACACATCTAATGTCAGAGAGAGAGTATTCTCAGGGAGATCAGCTACGTTACAAATGTTAGGATATCTTCAGAGTCTTTTCTATCAGCTGCCAATGTCTGTACAAATAGTTTTGTATAAATAAATCAACACATTCAGACAGAGGGGCTGGTAGTGAATTTATGTGTGCCACTAGGGGGCGACCTCGAGGATTCGTTCATGATTTGTGGAGTTTAGGAAGTGAATAAAAAAACTGGTCTAATCGGATGTTTACGAAAGACAAAATGTGATTCAGTTTTAGAAATACGGTCACATGAATATTTAACATTTCTTGTGATTGATCAGGACTTCTTGAACTCTTTTCTGGCTGATGATGCACTCAGCAGCTTCAGGTGATCTTCACTCTCAGCGGTTCTCTGATTGGTTGTCTCTCTGGTTGTCTATAAACATGGAAATGTTCTGATGCGCCATCATACCTGATGAAGGTCGACGAGACTGAAACGTATTAATAAATAAATACTGTATGTCAGCGTAAAGCGAGACAGTGTGCGGGAGCTTTAATGATCTTTCAGTATGACAGACATGTCACACCTTCAGGCGTGCAGATTTGTTTCAACCTTTTTCTTAAGAAGATCCTAAAAGAGCCGAGGCAGAGTCATGAAGCTGAATTGTTCTCACCTGTGTTCTTAATTTGATAAATGCAATGTCCTTTTAAGCTAGAGGCTCGTGCATGTTTGTCCTAATTTACATAGAAAAATGCCCTTTAAAGCCCATATAAGGGCATGAGACTGCAGGGCGGTGTGCAAACGGCACACAGGATGGAATAGAGAAGAAGAGAGACGTCAGGAATACCTAACTTAAAATCTCAAAACGTTTGCACACTGACCTCCAAGTGTAATAAATAGTGAAGTAGTTGTGGAGTGGATGAAGTGCTGCTGGAAATGAAAGCAAACAGGCTGATTTAATGATCTGATCTTTAGGAGAGTCAGTGGTGGATTTCAAACATAAACTACAAACAGACACATGAGATGATGTCACTCTTTCAGACAGCGCTGTCATCAAAAACAACAAACGTCTCGCTGTCATCAGAAAAGGACGAACACAAGATGAAGTGAAGAAATGAAACCTGAGGGGGAAAGAAGTGAAAACAAGAGAGAGACACTGATCATATATTTGATTTAAGAAAGATGAAGATGTGACGGTACATTTATTCTGAAAGCTGCAGCTGTAAAACCATGAAACGTGACACTTTAATCCTTCAGATACACAAAGGAAGCTTTTATTACTGAGGATATATTATTTATACTTCTTTAAATATTCTGACCTAAATACTCAGTTCATATTCAGAATTGAACATTTTACAGTTTACATATAAAATGGCTTTAAAATAAAAGTGGACAACATTTAAATCATGTATTTTAAAGAAGTTATTAAAACATAAAAAATTGCTAAATTAAAAAACACAATAACATTAATTATTCTCATTATCAGAACATAAACGTGTGTCAAGAGTTCTCGAGTGTTCTCAGGTTTTGTTTTTAAAAAAATCTGAAATAATAAAATTTAAGGGAATGTCAGGAATCTAAAAAACAAAGTCAGCTTAACCCTCAGGTGTTCCTTAAAAAAACTCACACATCTGTTCCTCATGGCTGAAAAACTGCCACCTTCCTAAAACTGCTGTAAAAACCTCATATATTAATATTTTTTTCTACTTTAAAAAACTCAATCTTTTAAAACTTCTCGTCCCAGATGTATACATATAACATTTTTACTTTGATGTGGCCTACACACACACACACACACACACACACACACACACCATTATCCAACATCAATAGTAACACACAAATGTAATGTGAGTAAAAGCAGGTCCCCTACTCCAAAATGCAATCTCACCATAAAGGAATGCATGACTTTATGTTAGGATAAATGTGGGATCAAAAATAGCGTTTTGAATGGTTGTCAATGGGGCAAAAAACGGCCCGAGGAACATGTGTGATTATTTGCATAGCATAACTATTTTTGGCTCATTACATTTTTTTTAATGAAAATTCTAAAATGTTTTAGAAATTAATATACTATGGAAAATGTGAGCTATATTGAATTAACACTGCCAAAATGGCTTGCAATTTAAAAACAAAATGGCAGAAAAAGTCCCCAGGAACACCTGAGGGTTAAGAACACATTTCTTCCTCAGAACTTTTGGTGAATGAGGCCCACATTCTTTAAATCTTGTTCATGTCATCTCTTCATTCAGATTGTTCAGATGCATGTTGTCAGAGATCAGCTGTTCTTCTCTGGCCTCAGCTCTGAAGTCCAACCCCTCCCATCTGAGAGATCTGGACCTGGGTAACAACCACCTGCAGGATTCAGGAGTGAAGCTGCTGAGTGATTTTCTGCAGAGTCCAAACTGTAGACTGGAGACTCTGAGGTCAGTTCACTTCTTCTCTGTTTGTGTTTTACATCGTTTAACGTAATTTATTTAAACATTAAAGTACTATATGATCTAAAGTGCACATTTGTGCCTGAGCTGAATTTGCAGCAAAATCGTAATAACCATAACAGTGCTGTAATGGCATGGACAAAAACTATATGTAAAGTGCAAAATTGTGCCTGAATTCACAGCACCCAGAGTGCCCCTAGTGGAGAGGGCTGTCGTTACAACGAAAAAATCGATCTCAGGATTTCCGTGAATCGATATTGAATTGGAAAAATAATAATTGCAATGCATTGATGAATCGATATTTTTAACCAACCCTAGTGGATAAGATGAGCGGGTTAAAGTTTTTTGTCACAAAAGTAAATGAATTTCGAGGGAATAAGCACTTTTGGTATAAATGCAAATCTTATATTAAAATATACCCTCAGATAAGAGTATAAAAAAAAGTAAGTCATTGACCCATAGACCCCCCCCCCCCCAAAGCCACAAACTCCACCGCCCAGGTATCGCGTAATTCTGTGGGAAACACTACATTATCAGCACATAAACGTGTTTTAGAGTTCTCGAGTGTTCTCAGGATTTGTTGGTAGAAGAAATCTGAAATAATAAAGTTTAAGTGAATGTCAGAAATCTAAAATACAAAGTCAGTTTAAGAACACATTTCTTCCTCAGAATTTTTGGTGAATTAGGCCCACTGTCTTTAAATCTTGTTCATGTCATCTCTTCATTCAGTTTGTGGTACTGCAGGCTGTCAGAGATCAGCTTTTCTTCTCTGGCCTCAGCTCTGAAGTCCAACCCCTCCCATCTGAGAGATCTGCACCTGACGAAGAACGAGCTGCAGGATTCAGGAGTGAAGCTGCTGAGTGATTTTCTGCAGAGTCCAAACTGTAGACTGGAGACTCTGAGGTCAGTTCACTTCTTCTCTGTTTGTGTTTTACATCTCATGTGTTTGATTATCAGCTGAAACATTTTCATGTTCACATGTTTCTGACGTCCATGAAGACACACACACACACACACACACACACACACACACACACACACACTCACTCCCAGGTGTGTACAGCTCAGTAGAGTATTGGTTGTGTAATCTTGACTGAGATCAGTAACATGTTGGTGTCTTTATTGACATGAACAGCTGTATGAATGTTTGGATGATGTCTGTAGAAAGCTGACATTTGAATGATCCACAATAACACAATGACAAAGTCTCTCTACTTATTTTAGGGACACACTCACTTATTGGACCTAGTTATGTTGTTATGTTATCATCTGATTGATCATTCTTTTTATTCACATCTTTTATTCTTTATTCAGTTTGTGTGACTGCAGTTTGTCAGAGATCAGCTGTTCTTCTCTGGCCTCAGCTCTGAAGTCCAACCCCTCCCATCTGAGACTTCTGAACCTGGACTACAACGAGCTGCAGGATTCAGGAGTGAAGCTGCTGAGTGATTTTCTGCAGAGTCCAAACTGTAGACTGGAGACTCTGAGGTCAGTTCACTTCTTCTCTGTTTGTGTTTTACATCTCATGTGTTTGATTATCAGCTGAAACATTTTCATGTTCACATGTTTCTGACGTCCATGAAGTTTTAGATTGAATGCTGTTCATGTTTATTTTCTTGTTTGAATCTGCATCATAACAAAATCTGATTTTTACCAAAATAGTTTAAATGGAGTTCTTTAAGTTTTTAAAGTTTCTGATATTTATTAAATGTTGAACTGAAGCCACAAGATTATCTGAACTAATATATATTTTATTATGAAATACACATACACACAGACACAGAGAGACACACACATGCCGTTTTCACACTAGCAGAAATCTCCTGAAAAACTCAGGATATTTCCCAGAGGGAGATGTACTGTATATGTGAACGCATACAGACAAATCTTTTGCTCGGACTTCACCCGAAGTTTCTCCTGCCAGACCCCTGGTATGTTTTTCCGCAGCAAGTCCGAAATGGGCTGATGTAAAAACGCAGCAGGATGTTCTTCGGAGAATTCACCTCGAGCTAATAGGAGCGGGCGTGACGTTTCTATATTGTTACTGCTGCACGGTGCATAGAGTGTCTGCATGCGACCACTACGATCTCCATGCACATAATTAAACGGCTACATTGTGTTTCCTGTTCTCCAGTATGTTGTTCTCCGCTCTTCTGTTGATGTTGTCATTCCGTTGGACTACACATAGCATTGATATAAATGCAAATATTTTCATTATAGCGTTGTGTAGCAGATTCTGTTGATTGTCCGCTACTTTCGAATTGTTTTTTTAAGTCACGTCTTACCTCAGGAGACCCCCCGCCCCCCCTCCCCATCTGACAGGGATAGTCTCCAGCTGTGAGGAGCATATGTGAACAGCCAGGTCGGGAGAATCTCCGGATCAGACTTCCCGTAATTATCTAGATATTATCCGGAGTGCATATGTGAAAACGGCTACAGAGACACACTCACACGGACACGCACGCACACACACACACACACACGCACACACACACACACACTCACTCACTCCCAGGTGTGTACAGCTCAGTAGAGTATTGGTTGTGTAATCTTGACTGAGATCAGTAACATGTTGGTGTCTTTATTGACATGAACAGCTGTATGAATGTTTGGATGATGTCTGTAGAAAGCTGACATTTGAATGATCCACAATAACACAATGACAAAGTCTCTCTACTTATTTTAGGGACACACTCACTTATTGGACCTAGTTATGTTGTTATGTTATCATCTGATTGATCATTCTTTTTATTCACATCTTTTATTCTTTATTCAGATTGTGTGACTGCAGTTTGTCAGAGATCAGCTGTTCTTCTCTGGCCTCAGCTCTGAAGTCCAACCCCTCCCATCTGAGACTTCTGGACCTGGACTACAACGAGCTGCAGGATTCAGGAGTGAAGCTGCTGAGTGAGGGACTGCAGAGTCCAAACTGTAGACTGGAGACTCTGAGGTCAGTTCACTTCTTCTCTGTTTGTGTTTTACATCTCATGTGTTTGATTATCAGCTGAAACATTTTCATGGTCACATGTTTCTGACGTCCATGAAGTTTTAGATTGAATGCTGTTCATGTTTATTTTCTTGTTTGAATCTGCATCATAAAAAAATCTGATTTTTACCAAAATAGTTTAAATGGAGTTCTTTAAACGTACCATATGTAAAATCCGCCGCTAGGGGGCTCTCAATCAAAACAATAACAAAAGATGGCGTTGAGGCTCATGGGAGTGAAAACGAACGAACTCCGTGTTGAATCAACACGAACGGGCGAAACCGACCTGAGAAAAACAATATGTGTACTGACGATGTATCCAAGTATAATTTACGTGACGTTTTTTATCACAGCAGCACATACAGCGACAGAACGGCAGCTTTCAGTAGCAGCTAGCGCTAGCTTATGCAGCGGCCTTTGACGTAACATCCGGTGTTTCCTTGACAACGATCAACATTTCGTGTCTATTATGGCGGCTCATCATGGCGGCCGCCTACAAAACACGTCCCGTTACAACTATTAAATTACGGATTTCTCTGGCTTTGATAACTTTTGGAAATATTTGAGGTGATGTAAGTACTCAAATAAAATATATATATAACATGGGTTTAGTCCATTTTTAATTTAAGTTAGATATTTGAATGTAAACATTAGCATGAAATCTTACATACTGTACCTTTAAGTTCTTAAAGTTTCTGATTTTTATTAAATGTTCAAAACTGAAGCCACAAGATTATCTCACACTCACTCACACACAGACACACTCACACACACACACACACACACACACACACACACTCCCAGGTGTGTACAGCTCAGTAGAGTATTGGTTGTGTAATCTTGACTGAGATCAGTAACATGTTGGTGTCTTTATTGACATGAACAGCTGTATGAATGTTTGGATGATGTCTGTAGAAAGCTGACATTTGAATGATCCACAATAACACAATGACAAAGTCTCTCTACTTATTTTAGGGACACACTCACTTATTGGACCTAGTTATGTTGTTATGTTATCATCTGATTGATCATTCTTTTTATTCACATCTTTTATTCTTTATTCAGTTTGTGTGACTGCAGTTTGTCAGAGATCAGCTGTTCTTCTCTGGCCTCAGCTCTGAAGTCCAACCCCTCCCATCTTAGACTTCTGGACCTATGTCACAACAAGCTGCAGGATTCAGGAGTGAAGCTGCTGCGTGAGGGACTGCAGAGTCCAAACTGTAGACTGGAGACTCTGAGGTCAGTTCATCGATCATCTTTAACTATTGTTGAACTTCTGTGATGTATTTTGAGAAATTGTTCTGCTGATGGAAATAAACTTCTTCTACTATTTATTTAAATCTTTCTTTGGTTTCCAATCACACTAAAACCTGATCCCCGTTTGGATTCTCAAGAACACAAACACTGTCTAAGAACACATTTCTTGGACATTTCTCTTACCTTTCCCTAAACATATCTACTGACCCTGATCTGCTTTGTCCACATCTTTTATTCTTAATTCAGATTGCGTGACTGCAGTTTGTCAGAGATCAGCTGTTCTTCTCTGGCCTCAGCTCTGAAGTCCAACCCCTCCCATCTGAGAGATCTGAACCTGAACTCCAACAAGCTGCAGGATTCAGGAGTGAAGCTGCTTCGTGATCTTCAAGAGAATCCAAACTACAGACTGGAGACTCTGAGGTCAGTAGAGGGTTGGACTTCTCTGCACTGTTACACTAAAAACAATTCAGGATTCGTATGATCATGAAAAAATTATTGGAAATGTTATAGAAATTGAAAACAGAAATTTCCAGGCCCGGAGAAGTTTCTGAAAGTCCTGGAAACAACTGCATTGATTGAATCCTGATTTCCTGCTTGTTCCACTCTGACTTTATGAACAGGCGGTCCTTCACGCTCACTGACCGTGGAGCTCTGCCTCCTCCTCCTCGTGTCAGTGTCTACAGTGTACAGTATATATATAATCAGCAGCACCATTAAAACAGGTCTACCTGCTGAAGGTGTTTAAACTGATGTCTCACTATCTTAAGTCCAAGATGATAAAAAAGAAGCGGGCTGTGGCGGAGACTATTGGTGACATTGAAGCAGATTCAGAGCAGTTAACATTCTTCATCAAACTGGAGTAAAGTTCGTTATTTTTCTGTTATTCTGGAAACTCATTCTTACACTCTCCTACAGGGTTGGAAATTTGCACCCGCTACATGTTTTTAAAAGTAGCGATTTGGGACAAAATCCACAATGCAGATGGAGTCGGAGTCTACAGGTTCCCTGCCTGCAAGATAATGTAATGGCTCCTCCTCGTCTCAAAAGCAGGTATTTGTTTACAATTTAGTTGAGAGGATGGAGCGAAAAGATCCTTCAAGAAAAGAGAAAAGAACACCATCAGAGTGAATTACAGGAACAACTATCAGGTAGACTTGTGTTTTCTCCTCGGTTTGAGGTCAGCACATTAACAGTAGTTAGTTAACGTTATTAATGACGTGCTAGCTTGCACTGAATCTCTCTCTAGTCTGTCTTTCTTGCTAGCCTAGCTGCGGTCTCACTTCCAGGGCTGTGTTCTGCTATGACTTTGTCCCTGACAAAAGTGAGAGTGAAATACAACTATTTCATACATTTGATAAACGCCAATAGAGAACAGTGTTTATAAACTGCAGATCTGAGAAGATAACCGCATCACGTGTGAAAAATGCCTTCATATGCACAATGAATAGGAGCCCAACTATGTTAAGTCAAATACAGGCTGAATACTGGCTAACGGTACTTTTTCACTTGCATTGTCTCTTTCAAATGCAATACTGCGTTGTTTAGTGTAAATGGACCATAACATGATATGAAATGTATAACCTTACAGTGGGTGTGATTAGCCCTGTTAAAGACTACACTTAATATAACTCATTAAGAAGTATAGTGTGATTAATAGGGATGTAAAGATTAATCGTTTGAATCGATTCAAAGCTGTTCACACCGATTCTCTGAAAAATGAATCGCAGTAACAGGGTCCGAAATCAACACCCGCCATCATAAAACTATGCTATGAGTATTAAGCACGTTTTATATAGCTGCAGCCGGCTTTCCCTGCTCCTCTCTCTGCTGTCATGACTGAGAGCATCGCGGAGCACCCTGAGACACACCAATTTCAGCGCAAACGCACACACATACACATACACACACACACGCGCCCCTTTTAACTTAAAGTGCATCAGCACGTAGCCTACAGTTGATCCGTGATCCGTACGGACCGAGTCGGGAACATGTGATCCGGTCAAACGGTCGGTTCGACTTTTCTCCATTCACTTGTCTGCAGCTAACATAATGATAGCAACGTCCTCTCACAGCCTGCTGTAGTCTCAGTCTGTGAACGTCTCCTCTCAGACTCTGTGAAACAGCGCTGCGTTATAAACACTGCAGATATAGTGCGCGCTAAATGCACGCAGCAGGAGCAGTCAGAGATACACACGTCTAATAATGAGCAGGCTGATTATATCAAGTGTCTAATTTGTCAGAGCTCCATCAAGAGAACACTTGTTTTGTGGAATAATAATTTATTATTCTCTGGTGGATTTTAGTTTTTAGTCTGTAATGTTGTAATGCAGGGGGGGAGCAGGGGGGGGGTTCAGAGGGGAGCAGGGGGGGTCTGGGTATACCTATTTAAAAAATAAAGGCCAGCAAATATATTTTCTTAATTTCTCAATTTCCTGATCATGTGTATGTGACACAAAAACACTGTTTGTTATTTCTGCCGTTAATAAATATGTTTAACCAGTGAATTCTTTCATTCAAGAAGTCAAAAAGTTAATTTGGGACCCTGCATGTGGTGAGTGTCAGCAGCTGTAGAGCAGAGGCGGTTGGTTGTAACAAGCAGGCGTTACTATGGCAGCTGTGAAGCCAAACTATACTAACAAGCAGGTTTGTAGCCCCGCTCGCCCAAACAAGTGTAAGAGCCAAAGAGATTACGAGGTGCATTAGTGCTTTCATGAAAAATTAAAGGAATCTTTGTTAGTCATAATTTTTCTTCAGTCTCATTTTGAAAATAAATTGTGAAAGAATCGTATCGTGAACCCAGTATCGTGAATCGTATCGTATCGTGAGTTGAGTGAATCGTTACATCCCTAGTGATTAACTGAATTGGCAGTTCTCTATGCTAGCAAACTTGACTTGTAAATTACAGTTAGGTATGTAATGTTCAGTCTAGATAATTGTAGGCTACTATTTGTGTTCAGGCTATTCAGTTATTAGTGTTCAGGCAGCAATGGTTAACATCATTCATAAGGGATTCAGGTTATACATTTATGATAATGATATTTTTTCTTTGACATAGCACTTGCTAAGCATAGAGCTACGAACTCCTGCTGCTATATTTAAACACAGTTTACATGTATCAACAGGAAACACGTCCCTCAACTGTCTCTGATAGGATGATGCCTTCAAGGACTCTCTGTCCCTTTAAGCTCAAGGTCAAGGTTTCTTTATTCGTCTCCCTGGGGAGAAATTTGTCTGGGATACAGGAAAATTGCTGCAGACATTACATGAAACAGATAAAAACAATTAATACAGCTGTGCAAAAAGCCTTTAGTTTATCCCTGCTAAAGATGTGCAAAACATTGGCTTATACGGATTACAGTGTACAAAAACATTAGCTTATCCCTGCTACAAATTACCCAGGATCTGCTTCAGTATCCATACACACTCCACACTACAATCACAAGCGCATGCACACTGCGCACATGTACACATGCTGCTCATAACACATACTGTTTCATACATATACATACATACATGGCTACAGTTAACGGTACCTTGGGGGCCTCCTGTTTTTTCGTTCGTCCTCCATTATTTGCTCTTTAATGAGCTTAACTGAAAAAGGCATGAATGAGTATTTGAAGCGGTTGTTTACACGAAGGAACCCTGTACCTTCTCCCTGAGTTCAACAAAACATATTCAGAGTGCAGTACATGGGAAGTGTCAGATAAAATGCTGTTGGCCTGTGTGATGGTAGCCTGCTCAAAAAGATCCTGGGGGGTGAGAGGGGCAGGCATTCCCATGATCTTGCCTTCTGTCTTGACCAGGCTGAGGATCTGAGCTTTAGATTTTACTGTTAAGATACCAAACCAGCTGGTCATACTTACCGTAAGCTTCAAGTCACCAACACGTGAAGACGAGAGCTGAAAGGTGGCGTGCTACTTTACACGACCACTTCACTTCTGAGCAGGACTGATGTCCCTGCTGCTCTTCATACTGGATGTTCTGTATCAGTGATCAGAATAATAACCATGATCTTATATGATAATAATCATGAAGTCTCTCTCAGAGTGTAATCTCTCATTTATCTCTTTTTATATCAACAGCTGCTGGGGATGAAGAGTGTTTAAAGAGAGGATCCTGTTCTTCCTGACCATCACAGAGCTGGAAGCAGCAGCAGCTGGTGTTTGGTGAGTCTGTAACTGGGCCGTGTTACTGGGAGACTGACGGACCAATCACAGCGCAGATGACTCTCAGTGCTGCAGTCTGAGCTGCTCTGAGATCAGCTCCACCGTCACACACAGGACCATGACCTGGGACATTTTTCTATTCTCATATTCTGAACTGAAACTGCTTCATGACTCAACGACCGAAGATGAACTCTTTGATTTGGATATAAATGTTTGTGTTGCAGCGCCACCCTGTGGACATGTGCAGTGGTGCAGGTTATTAATGGACTCATATTCACAGATAACAGTAGAAGTTGATGCCACCTGTGCAAGTGAAAGTGTGAAGTTGTGGTTCTAACCACGAGTCGTTGGTGGTCTGATAATAAATCAGTGGTCTCTTTGTTGGATCCAAACAAAGAGGAGGCTTCACTGAGATTTGAAAAGAACTACAAACAGGATGTCTGCATCCAGGTGCAGAGTCAGCACCTGAATATTTGATGTAATATGAGATGATATAAAAACAGCAGAATAACATGCAGACTCAATCATTGATATTCATTCATCATGTCAGGGTAACAAAGGACACGTTATCAAACTCTCTTTATTTGGAACAAATCATTCTGATGTTTATTACACTTTGATGTTTGAACCTTCTGTTTTGATTCTCTCAGGATTTGAAATAGAAATACATTCAATCTGTGGAGGTTTGATTTGAATAATAATTCATGTTCAGGTTCTGTTCCTGCTATCACTGCTTTCTGCCAGCAGGTGTCACTGTTTCCACAGTTTTCTCCCAGACTGATGGATCTGAAGAGATTATTTCTCTGTCAGCAAACACACAAAGAAAGATAGATGATGCCAACTCTTAGATTTGTTCTTGTGTTTTGATATGTTCAAGTTGAATGTCTCTTTTTGTAATCACTGCCCCCTAGTGGACAGGAGTGTGGAGCGATCCAAAGGCAGAAAAAGAAAGTGTTGTTGCTCAAAGAACTTTGACTGGACTTCTGTAATGAAGTGAAGTTTGAAGGAAGTTGAGCTTTCTTTGAGTCTCTCTGTAGTTTGTAACTGAATACTTGGACTCTTCTTCACTTTAGAGGGAACATGTTCTCCTCCACATTTCTTCAACACATTATCTACCAGTTCCTCGTCTGATCTAATTAACCCCGTGTTTTAAGATGGGCTGGTGTTTCTGCTCGTGGTGTAAACCCAGACACACTGATATTTCTGTCATGTTGTTCATGTGTGTTACTCTTGATCATTCACTCAAATAATGTCTCTATATTCTACATGGAAGTGATTTACTTTGGAAGATAACTGACACGATGTCAACACAAAGTTTCACTCCTTCAAAGCGTCTCTTATACGACGGCCATGTTGCATAAAAAAAACATCAACAACTTCTGTTTATTAAATATCACAGTCGGGTGTTTGGATTTTATTACGGCTGTACATTACATTTCTTCTTCTTTGAAATCAAACTTTGTTTGACTCAAACATGAAGTATCTGTGGTTTTGTTTTCAGATGTTACATCTTTATTGGATCATCTGGCACCAGGTCACATCAAAGAGAAGTTCATCCATCTTTAATTAATGAAGCCGACCTGCAGTCTTCGATGACACAGTACAAATAGGCTTTAGTTCAGTCTCAGAAATCCCTGACGAGAGAATACCACTGATTGTCATGGGAGACATGAACATACACACTAATAAAGCCCAGGCAACAGACTGCCTTGCTCTCCTCTCATTTGACCTCAAGCAGGTCCCAACTCCTCAAACCCACAAAGCAGGCAATACTCTTAATTTAATTCTGACTCGGAACTGCTCGACAGCAAACCTGACTGTCACCCCTTAATATCTATCAAACCACTTCTTTATTCAATTCACAATCTCCATGCTGGAACTTCCTCAGGCACAGCCACAAATGGCTTCATAGCACCAAAACATTCGATCGCTTAAGCCAGCTCAGCTATCAAACGAGGTCTTGGCTGCCATGCCTGCCCATAAGGTTCGACCGCACTCTCTACAGATGAGGCTACAGACACACTCTGCTCCACACTAGCCTCATCTCTGAACAAACTCTGCCCTCTAGTTTCCAAACCCGCTCGCAAAACCTCCCCTAGTCCCTGGCTCACGGAAGTCATCAGAGAGCAAAGAGCAGGGCTGAGGGCAGCAGAGAGAAAATGGCAAAAATCTAAACAGTCCGCTGACCTCAATGAATATAAGGAAAGACTTGTCTCAACTTCCTCCAGCCTGAAAACGGCCAAGACAACATATTATCAGAACAAAATCTGCAATGCCACAGATTCAAGAAAAAAACAATTCTGCTTTTAACTCACTGCTTCAACCTCCTCCTCCTCCTCCACCCTCTGATCAACTCACACCAGACATGTTTGCCTCATATTTTACTGAAAAGGTTGCAACCATCAGCAACCAGTTCTCTGAGCCTGACCAACTCAGCCCAAAGGCACCAACCAAAAGTGCCTCACTCGACTCATTCTCCTCTCTGACCGAGGACGAAGTATCTAAGCTTGTGCTAGACTCTCGGCCCACCACTTGTCCTCTTGACCCAATACCATCAAGCTTCCTGTGGACAATTTCCTCTCCACTTAAGGCTACACTTAAGCATATCATCAACTCCTCTCTCTCTCTCAACGGGTGTGTTCCCCACTGCATTCAAGCAAGCTCTAGTCACCCCTCTGCTCAAAAAACCCACACTCAACACAGTCCAGTTGAAAACTACAGACCGGTCTCTCTTCTGATATTTCTGTCAAAAATATTTGAGCGCACAGTCTTTAATCAACTCTCTGAGTTCCTGTCCAGAAACGATCAGTTTGACCCAAATCAGTTGGGCTTTAAGCGGGGCCACTCTAACTGTAACAGAATCGCTAAGAGCTGCTGGTCAGTCCTCAGTTCTATTACTACTTGACCTGTCTGCTGCCTTTGACACAGTTAACCATCAAATCCTCCTATCCACGCTATCTGAACTTGGCATCTCAGGATCTGCCCTCTGCTGGTTTGTGTCCTACCTCGACCTTTAGAGTGTCTTGGAAGGGAGAGGTGTCCAAAGCGCACAGTTTATCCACAGGGGTGCCCCAAGGGTCAGTGCTTGGTCCTCTTCTCTTCTCCATATACACAAGCTCACATGGTTCAATAATCCACTCTCATGGCTTCTCATAACACTGCTATGCTGATGATACCCAGCTCTTCCTGTCATTCCCGCCAGATGATGTTACAGTTTCAACAAGAGGTAGTTTCAATCTGTTTACCGCTTTGACAAAATGTTGAATTCAATCCTGTTGCAAAGAGGAAGCCAGTGGAGGGAGAGCAGCACAGGGGTCATGTGTAGCAAAATAATGTATTAGATATGAATGTATCTAATTTACCTCGAAGAAGGGCACCACTTCCTGTTAAACGTAAGAAAATAAACATAAATGATATTAGTTTATTAATAATCAATCTGATATCAGAATGTGTGAACTCTGGAGCAGCTTAAATCAGGAAAAGACACGGACAATAGTTCTGAATTTTATGTTTAAGTTTAATAAAGAAAATAATAAACAATAATTAAATGAAACAGATATAAAGAATATGGTTATGACAGTGATGATGTAATTATGATGAATATGACCAGACATGTTATACCTCGAACTCTATAACTCAACTCGTATGGTGAAATGATATGTTTAGTAACGAGATAAAACGCGGTATTGTTTAAATGATTTGACCATTAAACGAAGAAATAGTAAAAAGGTGATTAACGAATTTTGGGATTAAATTTTGATTCGGGTTGTTTAAGGAGACACGACCAATCTTAATCTCAACACAAGCTCATAGCAGACACCTTACTGTTGATGTCTCGTCGACTTTCCCCCAGTGGTCTAGCGTCGATTCTCTGGTTCTGATCCTTCAGAACTTTCACCAGCCAATAAACTGCCGTAGTCAGTCAGGTGGGAAGTCGGGATGAGCCAGAGGTGTTGAGTTTCGATGATGAATGCAGCAGTTGGTTCGCGTCGTCTCCCAGAGGCTCCGAGTGGATCAAAACGGGAAAATGTTCTTTAGAAAGTCTTTTGACAGTTCCATTTCCTCTTTAGAATAACCTGATGGCCATCTGGATTTATCCAAATCAGGAAACTGGCGTCAAACGTGAAGATGAGCCCAAAAGTTGAAAAGGCCTTTGCTTTAAGCCAGGAAGAATAAAAGAAAAACTAAAATGTGCGTAAAAGTCAGCAGGAGTCGTTCCTACGGTTCGAAGTCTTGAAAGTTTAAGAAAAGAAAAAAAATTACTGCCTTGAAATAAAAAACGAAATTCAAAGTGAAGGAACTAAGAGTCAGTCTCAGATGGAGGAAGACTTTGACTCAAACTTTCCTTTCCTTGAGGTGAGCGTGTGCTCGTGCTCGTGAGCTGAACTGAACTGGTCTGCACAACAACTGAGGTTCTGATCTGCAGGAGGGATCTTTATCATGAGGAGCAGAAGAGGGGGGCAAGTGGTCAACCCATCTTGCAAGGCGCTGCTTTAATTACCGAGTTTACTCAATAATATTACAAATCAGAACTAAAACATATATACGTCACCATACATTTATCTCTATGTAAATTGTAAATTCACGTAAATGTAAGTCACGTCATATATTTAGATATACGTTTATATGGCACATCCTGAGGGGATCATTAAATGTTAGTTAATCAAACAGTGTTATACATTTGACATACTTAATAAGGCAGATTAATAAACATATGAAAAGCAATAGGTGTCTTTAAATAACACCTTCTACAGCTAATAACACATCATACGATTATAATACATATGGAACATGTGATTATAACAGCTTACTTATCCTCGATGTCCTGGCCACCAGAGAGCGATGTTGATCCACCTAAAATTTCTATTAAAATTGACTTTGTCCTAATTTCTTAAGTAGACATCGGATTTTAAGCAGAAAAAGATCATTTCAATACATTCAATGTGACATTTACAGATATGTGGACTCAAAGAGATTTAAGTGTTCATTTGAGGGAGAATTAAACATGTTGGTTCAGATCAGAGTCCTGAAGTCTGAGTGGCTTTCTTGAGACATACCAGAACTCCAAATGGTTCACTCCTTTGGGGAGTTTTATGGCGCCACAGTTCAAAATGTCATTCTGTTCATGGATATCACGTCTCTTGGGTTCCTGTTAGTTGTTTATCTAAGGTTTTACGAGTTGATGATATACTCTCGCTTCAGCTTTTCTGAGGGAGGAAAGCTTTCAAATCGTCAATCAGTTCCTTTGGTTTTGACTGACCGTAAATCAGTTAATCCACAGTGTCATGGTTCATGCATGTGGATCTTTGAAGGTCTCAGACATACGTCTTTGTACTTACAAATGTCTCCCAATCATTTACTGGGAGATCCGGCCATAGGTTTGTGTGAGAAGCTTTGTTTAATACAATTGAAGCTGCTGAATATCGCTACACATGTGGTCCCTCTTTTTGTCTCTCTCTGTGCATTCACATCATATTACTGCAAATCTTCATGTACCATGTAACTTACTAACCACACATTTTCCTGGGAGATCCGGAGCTCTCGTTTCATAGATCGTTGGTGGGGACAGCATTTTGTTATACCTTTCTTCAACATTATTAAACGCAACCAGACAGGAGCGCTGCAGATAGCCCACTGGTACCTGAAGAAGGACACACAAGAAACTCTTCTCCTGCAACCAGAAAGACAATAAGACCATCGCTCTTGTCCAAAATCTAATTCCCCTGGCCTTTTCCCATCTGCATCTGCCACAGAGAACCTGCCCGCCTAATCAACGATAACCAGGAGATCCCAAGTAAGAGGCTTTTATCTAGGCAGAAATAGCTTAAGGAAGTTTGAGGGAAGGAAACAACGTTAGGAAGTGCAAACAAACAGCTTTAAGTCTGATCGGACACACAGGTGCTGACAGGAAGTGACCAAAAACAGAGCACAGGTGCTGACAGGAAGTGATCAGAGGCAGAGCACAGGTGCTGACAGGAAGTGACCAAAAACAGAGCACAGGTGCTGACAGGAAGTGACCAAAAACAGAGCACAGGTGCTGACAGGAAGTGATCAGAGGCAGACTGTAACGGAGCGAGCGTGGGGGCAGAGGGTGCGGCCGCCCCGGGCCCACTGTTGTCTCAAGGGGCCCACTTTGGGCAAAATTGAACATGCATTTTAGTTATTTAGTTGAATATTTCAAATGAAGTTTGTTTGACGTGGTCAAACAAATAAATAAATAGATAAATAAATAAATAGGCTATCTCTTTTTTTGCCGCAATCAAGACACACAATGTATTTGCAGAGGAGAGAGGGGCCCCCCACCACTGCCAAGGGGGTTCTCAACTTCGGCAGCAAACAGCACCAGCGGGGTACTGTGGCCTGTTTGCAGTGTCATTGATTCCACCCCATTAGCACCCCCTTTGCTGGGCCCCCGCTGCTGTCTGGAGTTTTAAACACCAGGGGCTCGTTTCTGAAAGAAGGTTGAACAAACTGTCAGTGTAACTCTGAGCTCTGAGCTGATTTACCCTCAGGGGGGAAACTATGAGTTTCTGGTTCCAGATCAGCTGATTTGAGTTTGTTAAATCAACTCTGAGTAAGTTCACTCGGTGTTCAGCGCGTGCACCATGAGGAGAAAAAGCCAACATTAATGGAGCCCTGATACTACGATTCACCATGGCAACAGGAGACAACAAGAGATGGTGGTACTTTAACCCTCTCTAAATATAACCTCCATGTTCATGAGGACATACGGAGAATATGAACAGGTTTGAATAAGAAGACAAAGAAACAGTGCTGCAGCTCAAAGGAGAGAGAGAAGGAGGAGGAAACAGCTGCTGGCGTCAGCACGTCATGAAGTCTATTCATTTCATATTTCATCAGAATTATAAGATCACAGGTCCAAACTGCTGGAATGGTATTAAAGCTCAAATGTATTTTCATTAAGATGCAATCCAGCAGAAGAAAAGTGACTTTCAAACTAAATGAACTGTCAGAACAAACTGGGCTCATGGTGGTGTTTGAATCATATTGAACATATGAAACAAAGTGAACTTCATTCAGTGTCTATTTGAATGTGCTCTATCTTTGTCCCCAACATAAAGCTGTGTTCACACACACAGGCTAAATGTCCTCTCAGCTTTCTTCATTAGTCCTAATGAAATGAACATCTCCTGACGTAAATGTAGACTCTTATTCCCTGAGGAGTAATGCAGCCCCTTCATCTCCAGGCTCCTCCACTGAAACACATGCCATGTTCGACTAAATAGTTCGTTTTATACGCTAGAGTACAGCCTACCTCACATATAATATTAAAACAACCTGGATTCTTATTCAGACAAACGGAGAATCTTCACTAACACACTGTGATACGGACTCAATGAAAGAATGAGGAAATGAAACGGCGTTTCTGAAAGAGGAGACGGAGAGAAACTCGGGGTTCATTGAAGAAAACCTGCTCCTGACCAGGTTAGGTTCACAGACTCAGTTACCATAGTAACTGACTCAGAGCTAAAGTGACCTCCCTCTCTGGAACAGGTCTGAGTTACCCCTCTTTCTCAGGTTTGAGTGATCTCCCCCTCTGAAACAGAAAACCCAGAGTTTCCCTCATTTCAGGGTTAACTGACTCAGTGTTTGAACTAAACCTGCTTTCTGAAACGGGCCCCTGGTCGTCTGCTTTATTCATCGTTCCCTCGCTGTTTTTAGTAACATTAAAAGTATAAAAAACTGAATAAAAAAAGTCCAGATCAGAGCAAACCTTCATTACTGATGTCACTCTCTCAGCTTCAGCCGCAAACAACACATTGTGGTTTTGTTTTATTAAACATTAAAAAAGATGAACTACGACATCAGACCAGTCTGAGACGTAGCTGCGTTCAGAACTGGTGCTTTTTTTTTTTTTTTTAACTTCCGCTGTGTGTCACACTATAAAGTACCGACAGTGGAGATGCCTCGTTTATTCGGTTCCGCTTTCAGTTGACTCGTTTTTTAAATTAAATGTGTGTTTATAATCAGGAGCAATAGTTTATTCTGTTAGTGACTATTTAATACATTTGCCATTACGAAGGAAATCCCCTCGTTTCTGTCTGATTGAGATGGAAAACCAAATATCCTGTTCAGACTAAATATTTTTAATTCAGCCTGTTTTTAAACTAACTCTTATTTATCATTTATAATAATTTCATTTAAATAATGTATTATAGATTGTATATGTTTGATAAGAATCATGTTTGTATTCTTTATATGCATGTTGTTTTAAGCATTTCTGTTTTTATTCTAATGTATTTGTTAATTGTTTGTTTATTTCTGTTTTTTTATTGATGTATTCTTTAATAAGGACTGACTCACTTCAAGTGTCACATTTATATCAGCCTTTGTAAATCCACAGTGTGAGTTCTGAAAGACTATCCACAACAAACCGTTCATGTTTATCTGAACCACGTCTTGTTGTAGCGCAGTCTGGCCGGCAGAGGGCAGAAACACGACACCGATGAGCCCACGCTGCCAGAAATTAAACCAACGAAGAAGAAGAAGCGTTCCTCCTTCCTCCAGTAGTTGAGTTCAGAGTGGATACCTTCTCCTGCCTGACCTCCTTGTGTTGAGTTATTTAACGTGAACATATCCCAGGTGAGTCACAGAGATGATATTTATTTTAATTCACTAAATGAGTCGCGTTGATTTGTTTCACAGATCACACAAACACCGGAGAACCAAGTGTTAGCTTCCCAAGCTAACTTCACTTTAAAGCTCAGTGAGCAGGCTCAATGTTTCTTTCATTTCATGTTAAAGTCAGAGTTTCTGTGCTGAACTTTGGGACTAATCATCTGAACTTGTGTCTGAAGTTTATTCCGTCACGGTAACGTAAACTCAGGCCGTTATCTCTGAGAGTTTGTAGTTCTTTATCGAGACTACAACAAAAAGTTATCGAGGAATAGTAGGCGGAAATAACTTGATGAATAAGAAGCTGCTGTTCTGTGGACTGTGGTGTCAGAGTTAAGTAGTGTGTATGTAGTGGGGTTTGGTCCTGGAGGAGGACTGCAGCACTTCTTCTCTTCTCCACGTAGACACAGATGTGGTGACCTTTGGGCATCCTGTGTTTACATTCAGGGAGAGTCTCTGAGCAAACCTGTTCAAACTAACCGCTCAGAGGAAGACCTTTCTTTCTGTGGAACAACTCCAGGACGACTCTGATATTCACCCTGGTGTCTTATCTTACACCTATCACAAGCTGAGCATACTTACAGCCGACATGCTTTTGCAGAAAGTTCACAATGACGTTTTGTTTGATTCTGCGTAATATGACACACTTTCACGGCAGGGCTTCCCAAAATGTTCACCTCCTGACCCCCACCATATCAGGGGCAAGAGACTGAGGACACCCTCTGTCCCTGGAGGTGGTTACGGTAGGCTATATAAACAAGCAGCAACTTCTGGTGCTGAAAAATGAAGCCGATGCTGAAGTGCACACTCCTGCAGTTCCTCGAGTGTCCACTAGAAGCTGGCTGCAGAAGCACAGGAAGTCACATACAGTATTTCAGTCTGTAAGGACTTGGGTTGGGAGTCAAGTCCCTTTGCGGGCCAAAGTTGGAGAGTTGGACTGGTTGCTTGAGAGGTGCCAGGTCACTTCCTGAGTACTACAGATGTACCCTTTAGCAAGGGCACATCAAACCCCCACAAGCTCTGGGGTGCTCCCTGTGGACTGTCCACAGGTCTTTGTGCATGTGGGTATTTCAGGCCTGTATGTGTTAGTATTATGTCGCTCAATAACTGCTTTTATTTTAAAATACAGTAAGGTCCTTCCTTTAGAGTGAAGGTTAGGACAGGAAGTTAAGCACAGAAACAGGAAGTGGTTATGGATCCCAAAGTGAGGTCAAACAGCTCAAAGGAACGTAACAAAGGTCAATGTGTGATGTCATCAGGTGAACGGTAACAAAGGTCAATGTGTGATGTCATCAGGTGAACGGTAACAAAGGTCAATGTGTGATGTCATAAGGTGAACGGTAACAAAGGTCAATGTGTGATGTCATCAGGTGAACGGTAACAAAGGTCAATGTGTGATGTCATCAGGTGAACGGTAACAAAGGTCAATGTGTGATGTCATAAGGTGAACGGTAACAAAGGTCAATGTGTGATGTCATCAGGTGAACGGTAACAAAGGTCAATGTGTGATGTCATAAGGTGAACGGTAACAAAGGTCAATGTGTGATGTCATCAGGTGAACGCTAACAAAGGTCAATGTGTGATGTCATCAGGTGAACGCTAACAAAGGTCAATGTGTGATGTCATCAGGTGAACGGTAACAAAGGTCAATGTGTGATGTCATCAGGTGAACGGTAACAAAGGTCAATGTGTGATGTCATCAGGTGAACGGTAACAAAGGTCAATGTGTGATGTCATCAGGTGGATATGACTTTGGACTCGTCAGCTGAGCTGTCTGAGAGTTTGTTAAAGTGAAATGAGACATTCAAAGATGCAGCAGTGTCCTTCTTTTACATCACTGAGACTACAGGGAGACACTGAGGACCACTATCTACAGGGAGACACTGAGGACCACTATCTACAGGGAGACACTGAGGACCACTATCTACAGGGAGACACTGAGGACCACTATCTACAGGGAGACACTGAGGACCACTATCTACAGGGAGACACTGAGGACCACTATCTACAGGGAGACACTGAGGACCACTATCTACAGGGAGACACTGAGGACCACTATCTACAGGGAGACACTGAGGACCACTATCTACAGGGAGACACTGAGGACCACTATCTACGGGGAGACACTGAGGACCACTATCTACGGGGAGACACTGAGGACCACTATCTACGGGGAGACACTGAGGACCACTATCTACAGGGAGACACTGAGGACCACTATCTACAGGGAGACACTGAGGACCACTATCTACAGGGAGACACTGAGGACCACTATCTACAGGGAGACACTGAGGACCACTATCTACAGGGAGACACTGAGGACCACTATCTACAGGGAGACACTGAGGACCACTATCTACAGGGAGACACTGAGGACCACTATCTACAGGGAGACACTGAGGACCACTATCTACGGGGAGCCTGAAGGGACAAAATAACATGAAGCCTTAACTAATCGTGATAAACGTGTCAATGCTGACAGCTCGTACTTTTATATTTCACTTAATTATGTGTTTTTGTGGAATTTAAATATATTTTTACAATAATGGGCCAAATGAACTTCCAAAAGACTCACTCGACACTCGACGTGGACTTTGGTGCTTTTTTCTCTTTGTGACATTTAAACATTGCCAAAAATAACAGACAGAAGGTGACATGTTTCTTTATTTTTAACCCTTTAATGTTGTTATCACCAAATCCAAACACAGGTAACTGTAAAATTAAAAACTGATGAGTCATTGTGCCGTACCAATCAATCTTTATTTGTAAAGCACCGATTCATAACAAATGTTTTCTCGAGACATTTTACAAACAGAGCAGAAAAAAGACCTGAATCATTGATGAACTATCTGCAAAGACCCAAAGCAAAGTTATAGTGGCAGAAAAAAGGCGGCGCAAAACCAGACTCAGCAGCCGCCTGCAGAGACTACAATAAAAGAGAACACAAAGATAACTAAAAAGAAATGTGATGATCACGCCCGTGTTCTTACGGCATGTTGTGTTCTGTCCCGCCCACAGCTTCTAAACGTCTTATCATGAACCTGCATTTCATTTCAAACTGACAAAAACATTTGAATCTCTGCACGCTGAAGTTTAATAAGTTCTGATTTGTTTTTAAAGTCATTCACGTGGGGAGAGCGCTTAACAGAAACTTGCTCTGTTCGCACACTAGATGGTGGTAGTTCCTCACTTGGCTCGTCAGCTGCCTTCGACCTCCTCTTCTCTGGGTTCAAAGGTCGAATCTGTTTGAAGCTGCAGATATCTGTGTGTTTGAATCGATGAGTCTCTCTTTAACTTGTCACAGCCAGCAGCTGGTGGAGAGGTGTTTTATTTCAGAGTCTAATCCGGCCTCTCGATTGGTTGCTGCCACTTTTCTGTCCATGCTGGACTCTGATGATGTTTTATACATGCACACGTCGCTGTGTGCATGTATAAATGAGCTGCTCTCATTGGATGATTTTAAGAGGATGTTAAACGACTTGGAGGAGGACACATCTGGCTGCAGATGTTCTCACTGATGTGTTTGTGGATGTTGTTGACGAACATTTGCTGTTTAGATTTGTCATTTTGTGTCTTTTGACGTCTAATCATTCTGTCTTCGTTATATTTGTACGTGTGGCAGCTTGTTGTTAATCGTGCTGCTGCCCATCTCGACCAGGACCTGAAAAAGAGACTTTTGATCTCTACGAGTTTTCTCCTGGTTAAATAACGGTTTGAATGTTTTATGGATCTTTAAAATAACAGAGATTGTATGGTAATAAGACGTGTGATATTGAAAACACTCGACTCGGGGGATTTTGTGTGACTGGATCACATTTTTGTAAACGTGCTGAAAACACGAGCGTCTGGAAGATGTGAAACATGAATCTGTCTCTGTGGATGTTCTTGTGCAGGTGCAGAGTGGATGCTGCCTTCACCTCCATCATTTCACCTCAGCCTCCACTCATGTGTCGAGTGTGTGTATGAATGTGTGTCATTTCACTCCGTGTCAATGTGAGTGTGTTTGTGTAAGGCTGTGAGTGTGAGTGTCTGTCGCCCCCCCCTCAGCCCACCATGTCCCTGTTTCCCTTCACGGACCAGCCGATCCCACAGACGTGTCTTCGCCTCCTCTGCCTGCTCCTCCTCCTCACCGGCTCCACCTCCAAATCCGCTTCGAGGAAGATCCCGGATCCAGACGAGCGCCTGCTGCCGCTAAACACAACACAAGGTGGCTGTGACTTATGCATGAAAATATAAATACAAATGTAAATATCAAATTAAGTGTACTTTGAAATGTACAAATGTAAATATAAACTGCCTTTAAGTATGTAAGTGTGTGTGTGTGTGTGTGTGTGTGTGTGTGTGTGGGGGGGGGGGGTTAGTCAGGTGGTTAGTTAGGCCTGCTGTTCTGCCCCAGGACTTAAAGGGTCAAGCGTAATTACCCTCGCTAGATGACATCAGAATTACTACTCTGTCAAACACATTTTTAACATGTTGGTCCTCAATGATGGTCAAATGTTATACTCTAACTGTAACGCAGCCTCCCACCACTAGTCAGGCTGCAGCCACAGACTTTCTGTAGCTCTGGTTAACGGGCCTTCTCTCCTCACTCTACTGTCTGGATGTAAACGAGCACAGTGAACAGATAGCATCTCGTAGCAGCAGAGCGGTTTCTCATATACCATGGAGATAAAGTCGTCTGCAGGTGGTCTCAGGTTAAACCGGAGTGATGTGTAACCACATTCAGCTCAGACATGGGGACGTTAACCTGCAGGGAGGACGGGAGGCTGAAGGTTTTAGCACTGCTAATGTTAGCCACACTCTGCAAACCAAATGACATTGTTTACCTGCAGACAACTTCAAATCAATTGTGCCGAGATGTTTCTTATCTTTAGTGTCATTTTAATTACCCTTCAACCAACTTTGAAATTACTCGGCAGGGGATCATTTTATTTCACAGCTTTGACACCAATCACAATCTTTATATGTTTAGCGCCAGATCATAACAAATGTTATCACAAGATCAGATGGTTTACATTTTATGAAATATGTAGCAGCACATGTCGTATTTCCCTCCTACCGCTTAAGGCAGCTCCACCTCTGGGAATAAAACTGCTTCACGTTGTACCGTAGTTGGCGTCCATCCCTCATGCTGCCCACTGTGAGCCTGGCACTTCCTTATGTCGCCAACACACCCAGACACCAGCTGACCAAACCCCTAACATTTGGTTCCATTTATTGTCCCTTTACAAAGGCTTGAGTTATGTGATTTTTATATAAAATACTTTATTATTACGTTATGTTTTCATCCTGATTTCAGCTGAGTTCCCTTTTTTTGTTCCTCAGGTGAAAATGTCAATTCTTCAGGGACTGGCTCCTCTAAAGTGGCCACGTTACCCCCACAGAAGAACTCCAGTCACGAATCAGACGAGTCTATAGCATCCTCAATTCCACCTGACCAATCAGAAGAAGGAAGGAATTCATCCACAAGCTCATCAATCAACCAACAGCCAGGATCCCCAGGACCTCAGCTTCCTCCTCCAGAGATCAACACTCAGGCCGCTGAAAAGATTCCTCCAACCAGAGAGGGAGTCCTCAGCAATGCAGCAACGACAACATCAACAACATTGAAAACAACGCCATCACCACCTCCAACGAACACAACGCCATCTCCACCTCCAACGAACACAAATACATCGAAAACAATGTCATCGCCACCTCCAACGAACACAACGCCATCTCCACCTCCAACAAACACAAAAACATCGACACCAACGCCATCTCCATCTTTAATGAACACAACATTATCTACTACAAAATCAGCAACAACGAAAACAACAAAGACAACAACATTACCACAACCTTCAACTACAAAAATGACCTCTACATCTTCACCACCAGCAACAAAAACCAGCAAAACTATAGCCACATCTGCAGCAACACCCCGTCCTAAAATAACGACTACTTTAGCAACAACCACAAGTTCAGCTGCCACGCCACAGCCAAAAACACCGAGCACTAGGGCGCCAACCAGGACGCCACCAATCCAGACAACCTCTTTACCAACAGGACCGGCAACCATCGCTCCAACCAGCCACCATGAGCAGGTTTCCACGGGACCGCCGCGGGTTGCTGTTGTAGAAGTAGCTGGGTCTGCTCTGACCAGACAGCTAGTGGATACCGCGTCTTTAATCGCCGTCCTGCTCTTCGGCCTGCTCTTCTTCCTGGTGACGGTGGCAGTGTTTGTCACGCAGGCCTACGAGAGCTACAGGAGGAAGGACTACACGCAGGTGGACTACCTGATCAATGGCATGTATACCGACTCTGGGGTGTGAGGGAGGAAGCACAGCGTGTAGAGATGGTTTTTTGTTCTTGTTTTCAAAGAACGAGGAATGGAAGATGGACTGCGTGGCGTCCTGGTGCTGATCCTGTGCCTCTGATTGGTTGCTTGAGTCCATTCTTACTCCTTCCTGAACTCTCTAACAGCTGACTGAACTAACCCTGCGGCCACTGATCAGTTTTCTAACGTCATCACTTTGTTTTTCCAGCTTTTTCCTTTGAAGGTTTGAGAGTATAACTTGTTCTGTTTTTGCCAAATATTGAAACGTACCTCATAAAAAGAGGTTACCTGGATACAAAAGAGAGTAAATGATGGTGCCATATGGTTAGAATTGGTTAATTAGCAAACAACCCATATATAGCGTTAGCATAGACTGTGTATAAGATGTTGATGTAGCTCCATGACGGCGGCCATTGGATTGTGGACGACTGTTTTGGAAGGCTCAAGTTTGCCATTTTGTCCTGTCTCCATCTTTGTTTTTCAGGTGACCATATTTGGACAAAAGGGCGGGACTAGAGAGTTGTGAGGGAGAAGCGACCTTAAGTCACTAGTTAATGGTTAGAAAAGTGTGTTCATGATATTAATTTGGACAGGGTAAGAACAGAACCGAAGTTTATCAAAATATACGTAAGGAATTACTTAACAGCGACTTGTCAATGACAGTTAGCCCCTACCCCTCCTCCCTTGCTCCTCTCTAGCTCCACCCACTTGTCCATATATGGCCACTACCTTAGTCAAAATACTGAAAACAAGAACTGCCATCTCCGCTCAGAGCTCTTTGAGTACAACCAAACCAACATTTGTCACTCAGAGGTAGCCCCACCCCCTAACTCCTCCCCCTCATTGTGGTCTCTAATTGGACCACAGTTTAGCAAATGAACATCAAGCTGTGTTGAAGAAGACTTGAAACTCAAGACTGAGACCAAAAACCTGTTGTGAAAATATTTAGTGATGTCCCAACATTTCATCATAGACTTCTTTACTATCAGTCGCCCCCTTCTGGCCGTATGAAAGAATGCAAGTTTAAGGCTAGAGGCTACGTTCACTTCTTACATGCAGTCTATGAGCTGAGTGCACTTTTTTGAAAGCTTGGTGAAGGACCAAAGTTTATTTGTGAATTTTATGTCGCACATTTCGTTTACTTTATTATTTAACGGTTAGAAAAAGATGATAAGAAGATAAAAAAGCAGCTAAGACCTCTTAAGTCAGCGAGTTGACTGGCGAGGTGTTATGATTGAAACACGCCACCATGACGTAAATTGAGATGTTTAGGATCGCACATGATGAAACAGTAATTTGATCTTATTGAAAGGTCACATATTATGCAAAACACACTTCACTATGTTCCTCTAACACTAATATGTGTCTCTAGTCTGTCTACAAACCCCCCAATGATGAGAAAAGTCCATCCTCTCCGTCTTCTGCCTGCTCCACTTTTCAGAAAATGTGTGCTCAAACAGGCCGTTTGGAGATTTTCCCTTCATGACATCACAAAGGGCAGTAACCCCTCCCCCAGGTGGGTGACACTCCCACAGCTAGGTGTTTGTTCTGCCCTCTGAGTCTGCCTTCTCACCGTAAACAATAGGGCATGGAGCGAGAAAGCCCGAGCCACCCAAGCCCTTCCAGAGAGGGGCGTGGTCAGACACACCTCATTTACATTTAAAGCTACAGACACAGAAACAGCCTGTTCTGAGCAGGGCTGAAATAGAGGGGTTTATAGGCATGATCAAATACAAGATCAGAGTGGATTTAGAACAAGACACTTCACACACATGTTCTGAGGAGCTCTGAGACTTATTTACACTGAAGAGGAGGAGGAGATGTGAGCTTTAAAAGTTTCGCCTCTCAAACAAAATAGATCAAGTGTTTGAAAAAGGGATCCTAACTGATATCAATTTAGAAGGGAGTAAAAGAGTCTTACTGATGTATCACCGCCTTTCATCATAGAAAAGAAGCTTTAATCTGAAACCATTTCAGAAAACTACATCAGAGGTGATTTCAGTGAAGGGGTCATGACCTAGTTTGTCCAGTAGAGCACGCTCTGACACCATAGCCTAAAATTAAAATGACTTTGTTTGCTTAATAGGCAGATATACAAGTTTCTCTGTGTGCACACTGCAGCAACTCAAATCTTAGCAAATGTCTGATTTCTAATCAAATATCTCATAACACTTATTTTTAACATCTCATTCCAAGACGTCCAAGCCAAGTCTAAGTCCTGAGTTGTTTGTTATAAGTAGAAATAGTTGGACATGAAGCGAGCAAACATCACCTATTGAGTGTTTTGAAGTGAAACGTGAGTCTGCTTTCATGACTCTACAGTCACACTTCTCCTTCTGCATCGTCAGAAATTTTTATCAAACGTAATTCATGCCTTACTTTCTGCTTTTCGAGTCTTGATAGAAGAAGTGTATCTTTCTCGTCAGGTGAACGTGGATTATAAAAAGTATAATGAGATATTATTGGATAGAAACAAGACGAACATACTTGGTGAGATTGGAGTTTTTGCAGTGCAGAATCCATAAAGATTTTACCTCCGACTCCCCCATCAGCGTCAGTCTCGCCCTGTCTCTGAATAAAACATCCACAGTGTTAGGCGGCGTATACTTCAGGTAAATAATCCTCTAAATGTTGCTGATGCCTCCAAACAAACCCTAACCCCTGAACAGCTGACTTTGAAGCACAGACAGCTCGATGTGAAGCCGCGAAATAAAGAAAGAAAGAGTCACGCGAGACATTTAAACATTTCATTCAGGTCGTCCTTTACTCACACACACACACACACACAGGTCACATACACACACGTACACACAGGTCACATACACACACACACACACACACACACAGAGGTCACATACACACACACACACACAGGTCACACACACACACACACACAGGTCACATAAATACACGTACACACAGGTCACATACACACGCACACACACACGGGTCACATTTAACCTTATTTCAGCGAGTCCCAAAACGTGTTGTCATGGTAACCTTAGTGAAATGTGACTGAGGGTACTCGGTTGTGCACGTTTATCTTTTTTTGTGTGTTTTTTTTGAAGATGTCTGTTCATTTCATACGTTTAAAGACGGTCAGACATTTCAGAACACAGAAACGCACAGCGGCCCGAAACATTTCCACAGACAGAAACAAACGATCCCTGATGCGCTGCAGATACAGAAACATGCTGCAGACCCAACGAGCTGTGATGGCTGCTTTAAATGAGATTTTTCATGTTTTTCTACGATGTGTTTTTAGTGAAATATAAAATCATTTATTCTTTAAAACCCTCATTTAAACCTGGATCAAACCTTTTGACCGAGCGGACCCTGATTTCAAGATTTAATCCAATCCAAATGCTTTAATCCTGCTGGGATACTTTTGCACAAACTTGCTGGATTTGGTGATCCTTAAAGGTCGGTATCTGGATCAGGGTCATCCAAACCAGTTTCTCTTTGCACAGCCCGAATAAGAGCGAGCTGGATCACCTGATCCTCCTAAATGGATTATCAAAATCTGGATCTCCCAACTCCTCACCAGATGAAACTCTTTGAACAGCTGAGAGCTGCTTTAAGTTACGAGATCCAGTCTAGACAGCAACACCCGAGCTCACAGGATGTCCAATTAAAACGCACGTTTCATTAAAGCGGCATAGCCCAAAGCATCATCTCATCGCAGCGTTAATTACATTTTCCATCAAACTGTATTCTAAATGTCTGATTGTTTCTTTAACCTTACATATCAGAGTCTCCTTCAGCTTCATTTAAAATGAATCATGACGTGTTCCTGCTGCTTTTTACACATGCAATGAATCATGGGAAATAGGGCCATACTAGATTTTTTTATTTTCTATATTTTCTACTTTTTTGCACACGGTGAATGTATTTTTCAAAGCTCGACTCGACTGGACTCACGACCATGTTGTGTTTAATGTTCAGTGTTCCTGAAGCTTCATGTGTTCCTCATTGTTTACATCTTTAACACGATCATCATTCCAGAGATTTATGTCTTCCATTTCAAATTATAACTTCGTCTTAATAGAGCTATGCCACAGATTCTCAGAGTTATTGGGTTTCTCATCCTGATATAAGGTTGTTGCTAATTTGATTTATAACTATGAGTAATTTTCTGCAGCTCTTGACTAGATTTCTGTTTTTAAAACTGTGGACCATATTCCCACGGCAGCCATGTTTCTGTGACGTCATACTCAGGAGTGCAAAGCTCAAATGTTATCCTGTCTTACTCAAACTGCGACATCCATGTTGAAAAATGAAGCCGATACCGAGATGTGAAATCCTGCATGTCCTCGAGTGTCCACTAGAGGCTGGCTGCAGAAGCACAGGAAGTCACATACACACCCATTCTAAAAAGCCTGTTTTTACAGCAGACATTAACATGTTTACAGCCTGGTTCAAAAAACCAAATAGGTCTGATTAGCTCATGTCTCGATCAGCACACACTGTACGGGGGGTGAATGTTTTGATGACTCATCAGTTTTGATTTGATGAAGGATAAGAGTTATTCACAATAAGGCGTGTAGCTGACCTGATTGACAGGTGGGCGCGGTGTAACGGTTTGTCAGGAGGCTCACAACGGGCCAGATTACGAGTTACAAACATCTTCATGGCTGCCTTGGGAATTTGGTCTTTTATGACAACTCCAAACTGTGAAAGTAAAAAAAAGTCTTAAAGTTTAAGAAATCGTGTCAACAGTCTGATGAGTACAGAATCAGTGGTTATAACAGATGTTCTTCACCAGCCCACTGAAGGGTTTTTGTTCTTCATGATACAGACTGGATTTTACAGTCAGCCTTCCTATTTTCTCCGCCAGCTCGTATTAACGTTCTTCGTTTAACCGTTCATGTTTGACGGACTTTTGCCAAATAAGAACTGAAGCACATGATTATTATTGATAAAGCCAAGGGAAACACAAAGCCATTCTCGACGTGTGACGGACTGAGAGGATGACTCACAAGTACCTGAAAGCTCACGAGGACCTGAGAGCTCAAGAGGACCTGAGATCTCAAGAGGACCTGAGAGCTCACTAGGACCTGAAAGCTCACTAAGACCTGAGAGCTCACTAAGACCTGAGAGCTCACGAGGACCTGAGAACTCAAGAGGACCTGAGAGCTCACTAGGACCTGAAAGCTCACTAAGACCTGAGAGCTCACTAAGACCTGAGAGCTCACTAGGAACTGAGAGCTCACTAAGACCTGAGAGCTCACTAGGACCTGAGAGCTCACGAGGACCTGAGAGCTCACTAAGACCTGAGAGCTCACTAGGACCTGAAAGCTCACGAGGACCTGAGAGCTCAAGAGGACCTGAGAACTCAAGAGGACCTGAGAGCTCACTAGGACCTGAAAGCTCACTAAGACCTGAGAGCTCACTAAGACCTGAGAGCTCACTAGGAACTGAGAGCTCACGAGGACCTGAGAGCTCACTAGGACCTGAGAGCTCACTAGGACCTGAGAGCTCACTAGGACCTGAGAGCTCACGAGGACCTGAGAGCTCACGAGGACCTGAGAGCTCACTAGGACCTGAGAGCTCAAGAGGATGAATGAAAAAGTAACGTGTGTTTGTCTGCAGTGCATAATGGGTCAGGTTGGACACGAATCTTTCTACTGATATTCTGTTCTGTGTCTTTAAAAAAATAAAGTTTGTGTGAAGCAGAATCATAAATCTCTAAACTCTTTATGTTGGCAAGAAGTTTCTGTAAATGTGAAAAGAGAGGACTACGTTTGAATGATGGATTCAGTTTTAAGGGTCAGGTGTTATCGGGGGGGGGGGGGGGGGGACACATCGGGAAAACGAGAGTCCGATTTTAAAAATGCACATGAACGCCCACTCAAGTAGGGACAACAACTCGGGAAAGAATTAAGTGCCCGACTTGACGTCATCTCATGGGGGGTAAAATACATTTTGCTGATGTTAAGATCCACCCATCTAATTTCTTCAGCTTATGGTCGCGGTAGCAGCAAGCGTAAAAAGTCAACCCAGACGTCCCTCTCCCCAGCAACGTCTTCCAGCTCCTCCTGGGGGATTCTGAGGCGTTCCCAGGCCAGATGGGATATATTTGTTTTATCTCATGGTATGGTAACCTTTCAGTGCACAACAAGAATCGTCTTTCCAGTATCGTTATTACAGCCAGTAAAAATAATCAGCACTCAGCAGTTTTCCTTTTTAGACATCTGGAACAGACAAACTGTGAGGAAAACAAAGTCGATCTTGTCCAGCTCTGACCGTCGTCCTCTCTTGGAGGGATTTGTTCTTCTCCCCTCTGGTCGGAGGTTCAGGCTGCTCAGAGCAAAGAGCAACAGATACTTTCACATGTTCCTCGTGCCATTAATGCACTTAATCTTCTTTAATCCATGACTGCACTTTCAAGCAGCACTATAGCACTTCATTTATATCGCTACCATTCCAGTGAAACGGTTAACCAACAGTGACATTTTTATTTGTCTTAGTTGTATTCCGTCGGGTTGTGTTGCACTGTCCTGGGTCTTTTTATCTGTTGTGTTTTTTGTCCACTACTGTAAACCAATTTGATTTCCAGAGACAATAAAGGTCTGAACTGATAATCCCTCCAGCGAGCTCTGGGTCTAACCCGGGGTCTCCTCCCAGATGGACGTGCCACGTGCCCTCAAAACCTCCAAAGGAAGGCGTCCAGGATACTTTGTATTAATCCACGTATTGCATATCGACTTTTTGCTCCAATATAACTCGTAACAGAGACATTCTCACATCGTCTCCATAGCAACCACGCTGTTAGATGTGAAGGATTTTAATAAGAATCCGAGTCATGGCTGCTCCTGGTTTACTTAGTTAAATATCTCATCACGCAACATATTTTTACTGACAGAGAAGAACTATTAAAAGAATGACATTGAAGTGATTGCTGTGTGAGTTGCCCAATGGTTGCTGTGTGAGTTGCTCAATGGTTGCTGTGTGAGTTGCTCAATGGTTGCTGTGTGAGTTGCCCAATGGTTGCTGTGTGAGTTGCTCAATGGTTGCTGTGTGAGTTGCTCAATGGTTGCTGTGTGAGTTGCTCAATGGTTGCTGTGTGAGTTGCTCAATGGTTGCTGTGTGAGTTGCTCAGTGGTTGCTGTGTGAGTTGCTCAATGGTTGCTGTGTGAGTTGCTCAGTGGTTGCTGTGTGAGTTGCTCAGTGGTTGCTGTGTGAGTTGCTTAATGGTTGCTGTGTGAGTTGCCCAATGGTTGCTGTGTGAGTTGCCCAATGGTTGCTGTGTGAGTTGCTCAATGGTTGCTGTGTGAGTTGCTCAGTGGTTGCTGTGTGAGTTACTTAATGGTTGCTGTGTGAGTTGCTCAATGGTTGCTGTGTGAGTTGCTCAATGGTTGCTGTGTGAGTTGCTAAGTGGTTGCTGTGTGAGTTGCTCAATGGTTGCTGTGTGAGTTGCTCAGTGGTTGCTGTGTGAGTTGCTCAGTGGTTGCTGTGTGAGTTGCTCAGTGGTTGCTGTGTGAGTTGCTCAGTGGTTGCTGTGTGAGTTGCTCAGTGGTTGCTGTGTGAGTTGCTCAGTGGTTGCTGTGTGAGTTGCTCAGTGGTTGCTGTGCAGTGATAGAACATGATGTTTAATGGGGGTAGTCCCAGTGATCTCTTGGTCATCGGTCTGAGCTGCAGAGCCATGCAGGTTCAGCCTCAGAGAGTCTGCTGATCGATTTGGCTTCTCAGCCTCAGGCAGTCCGGCACGGCTCCTGCTCCACACGTTCTTAAAAGGAGAAACATTTTTATTGGTTGCTTCACGTTAATCAAATGAAAAATGCATGCTCATAAAACATGTGCGTGTTTAACAGCAGGTTTGGCACCAGAGGAGAGGGTTCAGATCTACTGATTCAACTCAGTTATAGTTCTAAGACCTTTTTATCGATAGAAGTCCTCGATTAAACACTGATCTAGATTCTCCTGACCAACAGGGGGCAGTAACATGTCAACTATCTATTTCTGCACTAATTCATGGATCTGCTCCCTCATTCAGTTCATGCTAACGTAGGGTGACCATATTTTCAAAACTCCAAATCAGAATGATGCATAGATCAATCAATCTCAAGGGTTGCAGCTGTTGCTTAGCTAGCCTAGCTTATCTTGCTAACAGGAACTGCTGTGTAACGGAGGGAAGGCTAGCATATCATGCTAACAGGACCTTCTGCGTAACGACAGGTAGGCTAGCTTATCATGCTAACAGGAACTGCTGTGTAACGAAAGGAAGGCGAGCTGTCATACTAAACAGGAAGTCGTCGTTTTCCAAATTGCTCCAGGAGAGTTACAGCTTCCTTTGAAAGGTACCAGCCAATGAATATGCTGAGTTTTACACACACTGCAGTAGTCCATTTTCAGTCACCAATGTGGAAATACCGACATTAAAGACATCTCATGCATGCTTTATGTTATTATGAAGCGTGCTCAGTTTAGAAACAGGCGGACTCGAGAATTTTTTTTTAAAAAGAGACGCTCAGTCCTGTCCGCCTCTGCACATCGGAGAACAACACAGAGAACATGACAGCTACTTTGTGACTTATTTTGAGTCATGTTGGTCAGATAACACCGTAAAACTCTGGATTTCTCCATAATGAAGGCTGTCAGCGTTGTGTATCCGCGTGCTCATGTATGAAGTGTACTGAGCCGAAGCACACCTCTCCGAAGTGTGCCAAAGCCAAGGAAGTGTACCGTGCCTGAGCACAGTATGGAGCGGTCACACAGGCCAAACGAACTGGACTTTAGGGTTGAAGCGTGCTTGGGCACGGTACGGATTGCCAGTGTGAGCGCGCCCTCGGAGAGAGAGAACATTTAGGGTGGGGGGGGGTCACCGTGGCAGCAGGTCCCTCTCCAAGGTAATATTTCCAGCGCCTCCTGAGGGATCCTGAGGCATTCCAGATGAGACATGTAATCCCTCCAGCAGTTTCCACGTCTACCTCAGAGTCTTTGGCTTAAATTTGCCCTGGAAACAAAGAAAGCAGCCAGGGAGGCGTCCCAGCAGCACCCTGTTGGATCTAAACTTATTCAAGGGGCTTGATTTCAGAATAATAAAGTGTCCTTTTCAAAGAGCTGTTGGATTTTCTTTAAGATGCTGTAACTGAAGTCATTTAATTTTCACCAGTGCATCCTGTCAGAGAAATTTTTTTTAGCATCAGTTGGATCCAAGTTTCTCCAAAATGAGTTCACTTCAGTGAACACTTTCAGTCTGACTCCAGCTGTTCATTGTTGTGCTAGCCACGGAAAACGATTGTGCTTTAAAATGATTTTGAAACATCTTTGTGAAAGCATGTTTCTTTCCCTCTTTCTCTCCGTGGGCTGAGAAAACACCTCCCACCTCGCTGGTTGGTCTAATAAATAAAGTTTAAACTCGAACGGTTTTGGAAAACATTCTGTCCTGAAAAGTTGCCATTTGGATGACGGTTCTGATATGAACCGACACATGAACTCCTCCCAAAAACATTTCCAGCACACCCACACTGATGGTTAAACCGCTCACACACACACACACACACACACACACACACACACACACACACACACACACACACACAGCAGGAGGCTCCTCAGGTTCAGGGAAAACAACAGTTTTAAGAGGGAAACATGGCAATCATTAAGTGTGAAAACTGTGAGAACAACACCGTGCAGCTTCAAAGGCCTGTGTCAGCTCGTCTGCAGGCGGCAACCTCAAAGTAAACCGAAAAATTGGCAGTTCCCTGAGAGACCACTAGAGGCAGGCTCCAGCAGTGAGTCAATCCCCATAGAGCCCCATGTAAAAACGTTTACTATACAAAGTTTCACTGACGTTCAGCTGAATACACTTTGTATCATTTTCTTCAACTATGAAGAACAGTCAATTCCTCTCTTGGACACAAAGTAGAGACAAACACACACACACACACACACACACACACACACACACACACACACACACACACACAGTCGTGTCTGCAGCCTGTGTGACCTTGGTGCAGAGAACAGGTCTGATCTGAGATGACACAGTGACCTGGAGTTTAGAGAGACCTGGTGTGATGAGAAGACCTCAGATTTCATCCAAATCCTCATTAGTGTGTTCCCTCAGAGCACAGATGGTTCTGGATGATTGATTATTGTTTCTAAATTTAGATTTATAAAAAACAAGAAACCCTGCCAGCAGCCTGAACGCTTGTTTGTTTCCTGTTTTTTGTCATCACTGTAAGCCAAGCTGCAGACTGAAACACAAGAGAACGGCAGAATTTAAAGGGTCATTCTGGGATTTTATTTTTACCTTGGGACATGTTTTTATTCATTGTTGGATCTAAATTGTTAATTTGTACAACCAGTTTCTGAATAATAATAATAATAATAATAATAATAATAATACATTTTATTTATAATCGCCTTTCTGGACACACAAGGACACTGTACAACAATCAACAATGACAACAACAAAGGAAATAATCTTCAGAAAAGGTAAAGGGGTGATAATGGATTTGAAGTGTCTTTTGAAAATTAAAAAAAAAACATGGAGAATCGAAAAAGACCAAGTACTTTGAGTTTCCTGTTGTATCTTTCATCACTAGAAGTACACTGATTTACACAAGTCTTAGGTAAACAGACTGTAACGTCTGCAGCAGGTAAACAGACTGTAACGTCTGCAGCAGGTAAACAGACTGTAACGTCTGCAGCAGGTAAACAGGCTGTAACGTCTGCAGCAGGTAAACAGAGTGTAACGTCTGCAGCAGGTAAACAGACTGTAACGTCTGCAGCAGGTAAACAGACTGTAACGTCTGCAGCAGGTAAACAGGCTGTAACGTCTGCAGCAGGTAAACAGACTGTAACGTCTGCAGCAGGTAAACAGACTGTAACGTCTGCAGCAGGTAAACAGGCTGTAACGTCTGCAGCAGGTAAACAGACTGTAACGTCTGCAGCAGGTAAACAGACTGTAACGTCTGCAGCAGGTAAACAGACTGTAACGTCTGCAGCAGGTAAACAGACTGTAACGTCTGCAGCAGGTAAACAGACTGTAACGTCTGCAGCAGGTAAACAGACTGTAACGTCTGCAGCAGGTAAACAGACTGTAACGTCTGCAGCAGGTAAACAGACTGTAACGTCTGCAGCAGGTAAACAGACTGTAACGTCTGCAGCAGGTAAACAGACTGTAACGTCTGCAGCAGGTAAACAGACTGTAACGTCTGCAGCAGGTAAACAGGCTGTAACGTCTGCAGCAGGTAAACAGACTGTAACGTCTGCAGCAGGTAAACAGACTGTAACGTCTGCAGCAGGTAAACAGGCTGTAACGTCTGCAGCAGGTAAACAGGCTGTAACGTCTACAGCAGATAAACAGACTGTAACGTCTGCAGCAGGTAAACAGACTGTAACGTCTGCAGCAGGTAAACAGACTGTAACGTCTGCAGCAGGTAAACAGACTGTAACGTCTGCAGCAGGTAAACAGACTGTAACGTCTGCAGCGGGTAAACAGGCTGTAACGTCTGCAGCAGGTAAACAGACTGTAACGTCTGCAGCGGGTAACCAGGCTGTAACGTCTTCAGCAGGTAAACAAGCTGTAACGTCTGCACCAGGTAAACAGGCTGTAACGTCTGCAGCAGGTAAACAGACTGTAACGTCTGCAGCAGGTAAACAGACTGTAACTTCTGCAGCAGGTAAACAGACTGTAACGTCTGCAGCAGGTAAACAGACTGTAACGTCTGCAGCAGGTAAACAGACTGTAACGTCTGCAGCAGGTAAACGGGCTGTAACGTCTGCAGCAGGTAAACGGGCTGCAACGTCTGCAGCAGGTAAACAGGCTGTAACATCTGCAGCAGGTAAACGGGCTGCAACGTCTGCAGCAGGTAAACAGGCTGTAACATCTGCAGCAGGTAAACAGACTGTAACGTCTGCAGCAGGTAAACAGACTGTAACGTCTGCAGCAGGTAAACAGACTGTAACGTCTGCAGCAGGTAAACAGACTGTAACGTCTGCAGCAGGTAAACAGGCTGTAACGTCTGCAGCAGGTAAACAGGCTGTAACATCTGCAGCAGGTAAACAGACTGTAACGTCTGCAGCAGGTAAACAGGCTGTAACGTCTGCAGCAGGTAAACAGACTGTAACGTCTGCAGCAGGTAAACAGACTGTAACGTCTGCAGCAGGTAAACAGACTGTAACATCTGCAGCAGGTAAACGGCTGCAACGTCTGCAGCAGGTAAACAGGCTGTAACGTCTGCAGCAGGTAAACAGACTGTAACGTCTGCAGCAGGTAAACAGACTGTAACGTCTGCAGCAGGTAAACAGGCTGTAACGTCTGCAGCAGGTAAACAGGCTGTAACGTCTGCAGCAGGTAAACAGACTGTAACGTCTGCAGCAGGTAAACGGCTGCAACGTCTGCAGCAGGTAAACAGGCTGTAACATCTGCAGCAGGTAAACGGGCTGCAACGTCTGCAGCAGGTAAACAGGCTGTAACATCTGCAGCAGGTAAACAGACTGTAACGTCTGCAGCAGGTAAACAGACTGTAACGTCTGCAGCAGGTAAACAGACTGTAACGTCTGCAGCAGGTAAACAGACTGTAACGTCTGCAGCAGGTAAACAGACTGTAACGTCTGCAGCAGGTAAACAGACTGTAACGTCTGCAGCAGGTAAACAGACTGTAACGTCTGCAGCAGGTAAACAGGCTGTAACGTCTGCAGCAGGTAAACAGGCTGTAACATCTGCAGCAGGTAAACGGGCTGCAACGTCTGCAGCAGGTAAACAGGCTGTAACATCTGCAGCAGGTAAACAGTCTGTAACGTCTGCAGCAGGTAAACAGACTGTAACGTCTGCAGCAGGTAAACAGGCTGTAACGTCTGCAGCAGGTAAACAGGCTGTAACGTCTGCAGCAGGTAAACAGGCTGTAACGTCTGCAGCAGGTAAACAGACTGTAACGTCTGCAGCAAGTAAACAGGCTGTAACGTCTGCAGCAGGTAAACAGACTGTAACGTCTGCAGCAAGTAAACAGGCTGTAACGTCTGCAGCAGGTAAACAGGCTGTAACGTCTGCAGCAGGTAAACAGACTGTAACGTCTGCAGCAGGTAAACAGGCTGTAACGTCTGCAGCAGGTAAACAGACTGTAACGTCTGCAGCAGGTAAACAGGCTGTAACGTCTGCAGCAGGTAAACAGACTGTAACGTCTGCAGCAGGTAAACAGACTGTAACGTCTGCAGCAGGTAAACAGGCTGTAACGTCTGCAGCAAGTAAACAGGCTGTAACGTCTGCAGCAGGTAAACAGGCTGTAACGTCTGCAGCAGGTAAACAGACTGTAACATCTGCAGCAGGTAAACAGACTGTAACGTCTGCAGCAGGTAAACAGACTGTAACGTCTGCAGCAGGTAAACAGGCTGTAACGTCTGCAGCAGGTAAACAGACTGTAACGTCTGCAGCAGGTAAACGGCTGCAACGTCTGCAGCAGGTAAACAGGCTGTAACATCTGCAGCAGGTAAACGGGCTGCAACGTCTGCAGCAGGTAAACAGGCTGTAACATCTGCAGCAGGTAAACAGACTGTAACGTCTGCAGCAGGTAAACAGACTGTAACGTCTGCAGCAGGTAAACAGACTGTAACGTCTGCAGCAGGTAAACAGACTGTAACGTCTGCAGCAGGTAAACAGACTGTAACGTCTGCAGCAGGTAAACAGACTGTAACGTCTGCAGCAGGTAAACAGGCTGTAACATCTGCAGCAGGTAAACGGGCTGCAACGTCTGCAGCAGGTAAACAGGCTGTAACATCTGCAGCAGGTAAACAGTCTGTAACGTCTGCAGCAGGTAAACAGACTGTAACGTCTGCAGCAGGTAAACAGGCTGTAACGTCTGCAGCAGGTAAACAGGCTGTAACGTCTGCAGCAGGTAAACAGGCTGTAACGTCTGCAGCAGGTAAACAGACTGTAACGTCTGCAGCAAGTAAACAGGCTGTAACGTCTGCAGCAGGTAAACAGACTGTAACGTCTGCAGCAAGTAAACAGGCTGTAACGTCTGCAGCAGGTAAACAGACTGTAACGTCTGCAGCAGGTAAACAGGCTGTAACGTCTGCAGCAGGTAAACAGACTGTAACGTCTGCAGCAGGTAAACAGACTGTAACGTCTGCAGCAGGTAAACAGGCTGTAACGTCTGCAGCAAGTAAACAGGCTGTAACGTCTGCAGCAGGTAAACAGGCTGTAACGTCTGCAGCAGGTAAACAGACTGTAACATCTGCAGCAGGTAAACAGACTGTAACGTCTGCAGCAGGTAAACAGACTGTAACGTCTGCAGCAGGTAAACAGGCTGTAACGTCTGCAGCAGGTAAACAGACTGTAACGTCTGCAGCAGGTAAACAGACTGTAACGTCTGCAGCAGGTAAACAGTCTGTAACGTCTGCAGCAGGTAAACAGACTGTAACGTCTGCAGCAGGTAAACAGACTGTAACGTCTGCAGCAGGTAAACAGACTGTAACGTCTGCAGCAGGTAAACAGGCTGTAACGTCTGCAGCAGGTAAACAGACTGTAACGTCTGCAGCAGGTAAACAGACTGTAACGTCTGCAGCAGGTAAACAGGCTGTAACGTCTGCAGCAGGTAAACAGACTGTAACGTCTGCAGCAGGTAAACAGACTGTAACGTCTGCAGCAGGTAAACAGACTGTAACGTCTGCAGCAGGTAAACAGACTGTAACGTCTGCAGCAGGTAAACAGACTGTAACGTCTGCAGCAGGTAAACAGACTGTAACGTCTGCAGCAGGTAAACAGACTGTAACGTCTGCAGCAGGTAAACAGACTGTAACGTCTGCAGCAGGTAAACAGACTGTAACGTCTGCAGCAGGTAAACAGACTGTAACGTCTGCAGCAGGTAAACAGACTGTAACGTCTGCAGCAGGTAAACAGGCTGTAACGTCTGCAGCAGGTAAACAGACTGTAACGTCTGCAGCAGGTAAACAGACTGTAACGTCTGCAGCAGGTAAACAGGCTGTAACGTCTGCAGCAGGTAAACAGGCTGTAACGTCTACAGCAGATAAACAGACTGTAACGTCTGCAGCAGGTAAACAGACTGTAACGTCTGCAGCAGGTAAACAGACTGTAACGTCTGCAGCAGGTAAACAGACTGTAACGTCTGCAGCAGGTAAACAGACTGTAACGTCTGCAGCGGGTAAACAGGCTGTAACGTCTGCAGCAGGTAAACAGACTGTAACGTCTGCAGCGGGTAACCAGGCTGTAACGTCTTCAGCAGGTAAACAAGCTGTAACGTCTGCACCAGGTAAACAGGCTGTAACGTCTGCAGCAGGTAAACAGACTGTAACGTCTGCAGCAGGTAAACAGACTGTAACTTCTGCAGCAGGTAAACAGACTGTAACGTCTGCAGCAGGTAAACAGACTGTAACGTCTGCAGCAGGTAAACAGACTGTAACGTCTGCAGCAGGTAAACGGGCTGTAACGTCTGCAGCAGGTAAACGGGCTGCAACGTCTGCAGCAGGTAAACAGGCTGTAACATCTGCAGCAGGTAAACGGGCTGCAACGTCTGCAGCAGGTAAACAGGCTGTAACATCTGCAGCAGGTAAACAGACTGTAACGTCTGCAGCAGGTAAACAGACTGTAACGTCTGCAGCAGGTAAACAGACTGTAACGTCTGCAGCAGGTAAACAGACTGTAACGTCTGCAGCAGGTAAACAGGCTGTAACGTCTGCAGCAGGTAAACAGGCTGTAACATCTGCAGCAGGTAAACAGACTGTAACGTCTGCAGCAGGTAAACAGGCTGTAACGTCTGCAGCAGGTAAACAGACTGTAACGTCTGCAGCAGGTAAACAGACTGTAACGTCTGCAGCAGGTAAACAGACTGTAACATCTGCAGCAGGTAAACGGCTGCAACGTCTGCAGCAGGTAAACAGGCTGTAACGTCTGCAGCAGGTAAACAGACTGTAACGTCTGCAGCAGGTAAACAGACTGTAACGTCTGCAGCAGGTAAACAGGCTGTAACGTCTGCAGCAGGTAAACAGGCTGTAACGTCTGCAGCAGGTAAACAGACTGTAACGTCTGCAGCAGGTAAACGGCTGCAACGTCTGCAGCAGGTAAACAGGCTGTAACATCTGCAGCAGGTAAACGGGCTGCAACGTCTGCAGCAGGTAAACAGGCTGTAACATCTGCAGCAGGTAAACAGACTGTAACGTCTGCAGCAGGTAAACAGACTGTAACGTCTGCAGCAGGTAAACAGACTGTAACGTCTGCAGCAGGTAAACAGACTGTAACGTCTGCAGCAGGTAAACAGACTGTAACGTCTGCAGCAGGTAAACAGACTGTAACGTCTGCAGCAGGTAAACAGACTGTAACGTCTGCAGCAGGTAAACAGGCTGTAACGTCTGCAGCAGGTAAACAGGCTGTAACATCTGCAGCAGGTAAACGGGCTGCAACGTCTGCAGCAGGTAAACAGGCTGTAACATCTGCAGCAGGTAAACAGTCTGTAACGTCTGCAGCAGGTAAACAGACTGTAACGTCTGCAGCAGGTAAACAGGCTGTAACGTCTGCAGCAGGTAAACAGGCTGTAACGTCTGCAGCAGGTAAACAGGCTGTAACGTCTGCAGCAGGTAAACAGACTGTAACGTCTGCAGCAAGTAAACAGGCTGTAACGTCTGCAGCAGGTAAACAGACTGTAACGTCTGCAGCAAGTAAACAGGCTGTAACGTCTGCAGCAGGTAAACAGGCTGTAACGTCTGCAGCAGGTAAACAGACTGTAACGTCTGCAGCAGGTAAACAGGCTGTAACGTCTGCAGCAGGTAAACAGACTGTAACGTCTGCAGCAGGTAAACAGGCTGTAACGTCTGCAGCAGGTAAACAGACTGTAACGTCTGCAGCAGGTAAACAGACTGTAACGTCTGCAGCAGGTAAACAGGCTGTAACGTCTGCAGCAAGTAAACAGGCTGTAACGTCTGCAGCAGGTAAACAGGCTGTAACGTCTGCAGCAGGTAAACAGACTGTAACATCTGCAGCAGGTAAACAGACTGTAACGTCTGCAGCAGGTAAACAGACTGTAACGTCTGCAGCAGGTAAACAGGCTGTAACGTCTGCAGCAGGTAAACAGACTGTAACGTCTGCAGCAGGTAAACGGCTGCAACGTCTGCAGCAGGTAAACAGGCTGTAACATCTGCAGCAGGTAAACGGGCTGCAACGTCTGCAGCAGGTAAACAGGCTGTAACATCTGCAGCAGGTAAACAGACTGTAACGTCTGCAGCAGGTAAACAGACTGTAACGTCTGCAGCAGGTAAACAGACTGTAACGTCTGCAGCAGGTAAACAGACTGTAACGTCTGCAGCAGGTAAACAGACTGTAACGTCTGCAGCAGGTAAACAGACTGTAACGTCTGCAGCAGGTAAACAGGCTGTAACATCTGCAGCAGGTAAACGGGCTGCAACGTCTGCAGCAGGTAAACAGGCTGTAACATCTGCAGCAGGTAAACAGTCTGTAACGTCTGCAGCAGGTAAACAGACTGTAACGTCTGCAGCAGGTAAACAGGCTGTAACGTCTGCAGCAGGTAAACAGGCTGTAACGTCTGCAGCAGGTAAACAGGCTGTAACGTCTGCAGCAGGTAAACAGACTGTAACGTCTGCAGCAAGTAAACAGGCTGTAACGTCTGCAGCAGGTAAACAGACTGTAACGTCTGCAGCAAGTAAACAGGCTGTAACGTCTGCAGCAGGTAAACAGACTGTAACGTCTGCAGCAGGTAAACAGGCTGTAACGTCTGCAGCAGGTAAACAGACTGTAACGTCTGCAGCAGGTAAACAGACTGTAACGTCTGCAGCAGGTAAACAGGCTGTAACGTCTGCAGCAAGTAAACAGGCTGTAACGTCTGCAGCAGGTAAACAGGCTGTAACGTCTGCAGCAGGTAAACAGACTGTAACATCTGCAGCAGGTAAACAGACTGTAACGTCTGCAGCAGGTAAACAGACTGTAACGTCTGCAGCAGGTAAACAGGCTGTAACGTCTGCAGCAGGTAAACAGACTGTAACGTCTGCAGCAGGTAAACAGACTGTAACGTCTGCAGCAGGTAAACAGACTGTAACGTCTGCAGCAGGTAAACAGGCTGTAACGTCTGCAGCAAGTAAACAGGCTGTAACGTCTGCAGCAGGTAAACAGGCTGTAACGTCTGCAGCAGGTAAACAGACTGTAACGTCTGCAGCAGGTAAACAGGCTGTAACATCTGCAGCAGGTAAACAGACTGTAACGTCTGCAGCAGGTAAACAGACTGTAACGTCTGCAGCAAGTAAACAGGCTGTAACGTCTGCAGCAGGTAAACAGGCTGTAACGTCTGCAGCAGGTAAACAGACTGTAACGTCTGCAGCAGGTAAACAGACTGTAACGTCTGCAGCAGGTAAACAGACTGTAACGTCTGCAGCAGGTAAACAGGCTGTAACGTCTGCAGCAGGTAAATGGGCTGGTTGGGTAAAAACTTGTAGTCTTTCAGCCAAGTCATGACACAAATGTACAGTATATCTCCGTGATCGCCTACACAGTGACCATAGTAACAGACACAAAGATTGAGGCTGACCTCTTCATTAGACTCTATGTTAAGTTTTATCTTCAGTGTGTTTTCTTTAATTGAACAGTTCTTACAGATACAGGCGTCTGAACACAGGTGTGTTTGAAAGCAGTGAGTCCACATGTGAAACATCTCCCGTCACACAGCCTCACCTGTTCCTCATTATCCAGAGAGAGAGAGAGAGAGAGAGGTATTTGTTACACTGGGCGGTTTTATTCCTGGTTCTTTACAGAGCGGAGACCAACGCAGAGATGGTTGTGATATTTGTGGGGCGCGATGTGTGGATCAAAGCAAGGCCGGCGGCTGTGGGCTGCAGGTGACTGAGAGAGAAAGTATGTTTCATTACAGCATTCCAGGAGAGACAGCGAGCAGAGGAGAGCATGTGTTTAACTCTTCTGATGCATGCAAACCTGACACTAACTACTTTTATAACTATGACTTTAACTACAGTTTGTTTGTTTCACTGATGAGGCTGTTAACATCCATCCAATATTTACCTTTTACTGATGGTGTGCAGATTAACAGAGTTCAAGACCATCCTATAGCTCACAATGAAGTACAGTGACCCCCCCCAGTTGGTTGTGAGTACTTTTATCCAAATCAAAGAATAACGGTCAGTAAAGAAGACACCCCTCATCCTAATGATGCCCTACTGATAAGTAACATAACCTACCCAACGGCCCGTAGTCGCCACCGCAACCAAAACAGCGTCACCCCCTTCAATAAACCCAGGGTGTTTTGATGTGAGCTCCTGGTAATGACAACACTGATACTACCTACCCTACCACAAGGCCGCTTCTGGCTCCCTCAGCTCGACCATGTAGACCGCTGGGGTAGACATCCCCGGGGTTGTTAAGTGTGCAATTCCCTGCGATTTCGTACGATTAGTACACAACACCTTTGGGATGTGTCGTGGGACTCCTTCTGCTTCCTGAGGTGTTGTTGGACTATATATATAAATTTATATCTGAGCTAAGGCTGCCAAAATGTTTGATACTTATAATCTTTTTGATACCACGTGTTTTAAAACACTGATACTAAAATGATCACTAGTCACCAAAAAAATCATCCAAACTTTAAAAGCTACAGGTCGTCAGTCACATTTTAACCCAAAGAGAGAGAGCGCTGTTGTAACTGCAGAAACGCAACGTTTCGGTACTAGATGTAGTTCAGACAGTGTGCAGGAGCTTTTCTGGCAGTTTTTGTTGATTAAAAACAAGAAATGACTCAATATTTAGTGACTAGGACTTCTGTTTTTGTAGCCGTGGTATAAATTCAGGTATTCATATTGTTTGATTTTTACTAGTATATAATGAGAATATGTGTCTTTCTATCAATGCTACGTGTAGTTGAACAGAATCACAATCTGAACTAAAGAGTGGAGAAGAACATACTGGAGAACAGGAAACAGAATGCAGCAGGTTCATTAGAGCACGGAGATCGTAGAGGTGGCGTGCAGACAGTCTATGGTCGTGCAGCCATCACAGGGAATAAACGTCACCACCCCCTCCCACTCGCTCGAGGTGAATTCTCCTGATTATATCCTGCTGCGTTCTCACATCAGCTCACTCTGACTTTCTGCAGAATAAATACGAGGAGGCTGGAGGAGAAACTCCGGATAAATTCTGAGAGAAACATTCAGCTGTTTGTGTTCACACATGCAGCTCAGCCTGAGAATATCAGGACTTTAATGGTTTGTTTCAGCTGCTGTCCCATTAAGGCCCCCCTCCCCAGGTTGTGCCCAGATTCTTCTGATTGGCCAGCTCTCTGGAAGCCTTCCAGGAGGTCAGAACACTTCAGGGCTGCCAGGGAAGGGGTCCTTTCCAGGTCTGGGAGAAGAGAGTTTATGTAAGAACAAGCCGTTTAGTGCCCTCTGCTGACTCATCCTGGGATTACTCCAACATACGTTTACCTCATTATCTGAAACTTTGCCCACGTTTAGTTTGGACATCCAGTATCGTAACACTAAATGTGAGTTTAAAATGGTGAGCAGCAGAATAGGTGAACTCTAACTTAGGCTCCATGCGGTCATGGTAGAGTCTGACCTGGAGGTTTCTGCTCGTAACTAGAACAGAGTCAGAGACTGTTTATTTAAGACACCAATATCTAAGAAATGATATTACCTTGTACTTGTGAGATCAACACGTCCTTCTGAAAATAACATGCTTCTAATTAACTTAATGCACGGGTGGCACTGCAATTTTTAGATCATACCTGGTCTTAGCTGTGTTCTATGGTGTGTGTGTGTTCGGTGTTGTGGTCGAGCTGCCGGCCTCTCTCACATGTACTCGGAGCAGCAGAGGAGGAGAACATGTGCTTTGAGTTTAGGAGCCTTTAGAGTGGAGGCCAGTTGGAGCGGAGAGAGCAGTTATCCAGAGAGGAGAGGAGGGATGCCAGCGCTGGCTCGGCTGAAGGTGTGTGTGAAGACGTTTCATCTCTGCTGTGTGTCCATCTTTTGTTCTCAAGACAAAAAGTCCCTCAAATAATCGTACTGCCAGTTTAAAACGCCCACCAACAGTTCATCCGCCCGTCGCTCTGGCTGGTGTGTTCTGTGTGGAGTTTTACTGCAGTGATGAACATTATGGTCATGTGAGAGAAAAGTCAACCCATCGAGATGTTTTAAAATCAGAAAAGAAAGATGAAAATGTGATGCTTAATGCTACCAGGGTCCAAAGACGCACACGCACGCACACACATTTTGTTTACTAAAAGTGCTCTTTAAGGGATTGTTGTGTATTTTTGAAGTGAGCTTCTATAAGGGTCTTGTCTTTAGTAACTCGCAGTTTCCACAGGATCCGTGTGCGCCGCGTTCTGGCCAATCGCGCCCTCTCGAGGTAACGCTCGTGTTTCCACTGCACACGCTGCAGTCCACCTCGGGCACGTTCTGGTAGCGCTGCTCCTCTGCAAATCTAGTCTATTTTCAACAGAGCTCGCTGCAAGCAAGCGTCAAATAGAATAGAGCAGATCGACCCAGACAGGAAGTCAAGGAGACAAGGAAACTCACAGAGCATCCGGTCAATTACAAAATAAAACACAACATACAGACTCCTGATCGTAAATTCCATCACTTTATCAACATGACGTCAAAACAGGCACCGAATGAACAACAACTCATCCTCAGAAAGACAAAGCAACATGTTGTTTACATGGGTTTCTCTTCATTCCCTCATGATCTTGTAGTTCTCCTGTGATCTTGTAGTTCTCCTGTGATCTTGTAGTTCTTCTATGATCTTGTAGTTCTCCTGTGATCTTGTAGTTCTCCTGTGATCTTGTAGTTCTTCTATGATCTTGTAGTTCTCCTGTGATCTTGTAGTTCTTCTATGATCTTGTAGTTCTTCTATGATCTTGTAGTTCTCCTGTGATCTTGTAGTTCTTCTATGATCTTGTAGTTCTTCTATGATCTTGTAGTTCTCCTGTGATCTTGTAGTTCTTCTATGATCTTGTAGTTCTCCTGTGATCTTGTAGTTCTTCTATGATCTTGTAGTTCTTCTATGATCTTGTAGTTCTCCTGTGATCTTGTAGTTCTTCTATGATCTTGTGGACCTGAGAGTCCAGCTGCTCATGGCTGCTCTCAAGCTTTAAAAAACGGACAACAGGCATCTGTTGACAAGCAGAGGAGGCGAAGAGGGTTCCCTTACTGAGAAAAAGAAGAAATTGCTCTTCGGTTAAGTCAAAGAGTTTCAAGGACACATTTCTTTTTTGTATGGATGTCTTCCTGGGAGACTTTAAAGCAGCAATATGTAACTCTGACACCCAGTGTTTAAAATGGGTACTGCAGTCTAAATTCAAAACATTGGAGAGAGCTATTCCACCCCCATTCTCTGGTCCAAACAAATCCAGACCATTCAGGACCAGAATCTAAAGTTAGAAGGAGGACATACTGGCTGCTGCATTGTTGTCAGAGAAGCCAGCACTTCAACATAGCATGGGGCGGGAGTAGTTCAGTCTGTAGGGACTTGGGTTGGGAACCGGAGGGTCGCCTGTTTAAGTCCCGGTACTGATCAATTGGCCTGGTAGCTGGAGAGGTGCCTGAGCACTTCCACACACCAAAACCCAAAAACTGCTCTGGAGTGTTGTGTGCAGCCCCCTCACTCTGAGACCTCTCCATTAATACATGTCCATAGCATCCTGTTTGTTTGGCCTATGTGTGTTCATGTTCATTAAACAGAATGTAAAACCGAATTTCCCCTTGTGGGATAATAAACTATTATTATTATGTTTCCTTAATGTCTGATCATAAGGTCATTATATGACCTTTAAGGTTGTTTTTTCTCGTCATATGAGGAATTCAAAAGATAAACTAACTGGCGTAGTCTCTGGTCTGTGTGAAGCTTGTTTTCTGCACATGGACCTGAAACATGTGGGCCGTCTGTGCAGGTGGTTTAAATAAAGACTCTGAGCGTATAATCGGAGCCTGGACGTGTTCTCTGGCGTTCTCTGTCCGACTGATCTTCGCTGTCTGGCCCGTGTGCGTCCTCTAACATCTGATTGCTGTCACATTAAAGTGTGCAGAGAGGATAGCAGCATCATGAGGAGGGAGCTGGCTGCAGCTGGAACTCATCACTTAGCCTCCTTTTTATTTCATGTTTTTTATTTTGAGACTGAGAATATTTAGATGATAACTTTAACCTAAAGTCTTATCTCTGCAGGGATTCATTTAGGTCAATACATCACAGTTTTTATTACAGGAGATGAAATCAGTCTTTGAGGTTGATATGAAACCAGTGTCTGACTCAACGTTTCCCTCTTCAAGAGGAACAACCAATGACTGTCGTTCGTTATTTAATGATTTCTTTCAGGTTGATTCGATTTGTTTAGAAGGAATCTCTCGACAGTTGACCTGTTCTCCTCTCATCAGCAACTCAGAAGTGTCTGTCACTTTAAAATACGCCGCATCATCTTTCTCACTAACTTATATTTATTCATCTGTCCACGTCCGTGCACATTTGTTGTCGCTGTTGTTTTTGAATGCACCTTCTCTTTGTTCTTCTGTATCTCATGCTTTATAGAGTTTTTGATTTTTCTGTATGTCGGACAAAAATGAGACTTTAGAGAGATTTGTGTTTTATAACTTTATAATCTTTACATCTTTAGAGTGACAGAAGGGCAAGGTAATTTATATAGCACATTTCAACAACAAGGCAATTCAAAGTGCTTCACAGGACATCGTGAAAAAAGAAATATTAAAATAGAAAATGTAAAAATCACTAAAACAAACAATTCCCAATCACAGAGAAGAAGCATTCGGACCTTCCTTGGTATTTTTACTACCTCCTTCAGATTCCAGATTTGAAGGACTCACGTGACATTTTCCCTGAATCCTGAAAACGTCTTGACAGGATGCGTATTTTTAAGGTTGTACGCAGAACCTCCAACTGTTGGATAACTATACCAACAGTTATCACAGTAAATGCCAAGTTCAGTCACAAATGTTAAACATGTAGCTGAATTGTGAGACACTGAAACTTCCACCCTCTGGTAATCCAACTCTTATCACCATGTTTTTCTCACAATGTTCGATACATGACCATTCAGACCTTCCTTGGCATTTTTACTACCTTCAGATTCCAGATTTGAAGGACGCAGAACCTCAGCCTGTTGGTTAACTTTAATACTTAACAACAGAAGAAGTGTTGTTGTGTATATATTCATGTAGAAGTAGATTAGTTGTAATAATCGGAGCTGTAATAAAATGACCTGTATTGTTTTGAGCCATATTACTCAGTTTTGCTATTGCCCAGTTTTCCGCCAAAACAAACAAAATGACCCCTAACTCAATCTCTTCCGGGTCACTTCCGGCATTTGGTACATTCCCTTTCCGTCAAGATTGTAAATTTGTTTGGGGGCTGGTAAAAGTGCTTCACATCTTTTAAATGTGTTTTGTAAAATGTGAAAATGTTTTAAAAATGTACATTTGTCTCATAGTTTTAAAAGTGTTTCACACTTTCTAATTTTGCTTTGCACTTCCCAGCCACCGTAGAATATCCATAAATGTTTTTAATTACAAATCACTAATATGATCTTTCTTTTTGTGTGACACCCATACCAACCTGCTGCACTGTGGGGGGTGGGGGGCAGCCCAGCCATACCAACCTGCTGCACTGTGGGGGGTGGGGGGCAGCCCAGCCATACCAACCTGCTGCACTGTGGGGGGTGGGGGGCAGCCCAGCCATACCAACCTGCTGCACTGTGGGGGGTGGGGGGCAGCCCACCCATACCAACCTGCTGCACTGTGGGGGGTGGGGGGCAGGGGGCAGGGGACAGGGGGCAGGGGCAGCCCAGCCATACCAACCTGCTGCACTGTGGGGGGTGGGGGGCAGCCCAGCCATACCAACCTGCTGCACTGTGGGGGGGGGGGGGTGGGGAATGAGCTTTCAGTAGAAGTTTTAAGGTATTTATATAGATTTAGTTTAATATATTTTAGAAGCATTATATATTTATATATATATTACATTATTCTTATTTTTGATTTGTTTTTATAATTGTTGTATTTTATTAAACTATCATTCTCTGACTTTTATTATTCATCATTTTTAACGGTAAGTGAAATAAATCATCCTTTCTGCCTCGCGTCGAGATGACGTCATGTTACGTCCACCCCCCCCCCCCCACACACACACACACACACTTTTTTATTTTTTTTCTCCGTGCGCGAGCTCGACAGTCCAAAGTATGAAGTAGCGCGAGCGCCTGAAGTGAGGAAAAAAAAGTAACGAGGGACTCTCTCTCTCTCTCTCTCTCTCTCTCTCTCTCTCTCTCTTTCTCTCTCTCTCTCTCTCTCTCACACACACACACACACACACACACACATACATACATACATATAGACGGAGGGCGCGTGCAGATTCGCACACACACAGACACAGTGAGCAGCGAGGAGCGCGTGAGCCCGGGCTGTGTTCCGGAGCAGCGGACATCTTTAGAAGTTCTTGAGGAGAGAAGCGGCCGACATGGGGACGAAGCTGAGGATTTAAAGCGCGCTGAACGAGCTGAAATGGGCGCAGCGCTGCTGCTGTGGAGCTGCCTGCTGTCCGCGGCGCACGGTACGTCTCCTTTTTGTTACCACACGGCTCCTCACGGGAGCGGGACTTTCCGTTAACACCGAGAAAAGCAAAGTACTAACCGATCTGAGCTCCGGTTCTGTGTGAGCTCCGCAACGAGCCGAGCAGACTCCGTCTCAAAGTTCACTTTTCACGTCCCCGAGGGTCCGACGGCACAATACAGCGGCGAAACAGTGAAGTTAGCGGGGCTGCAGTGTGTGTGTGTGTGTGTGTGTGTGTGTGTGTGTGTGTGTGTGTGTGTGTGTGTGTGTGTGTGTGTGTACTGAGGGACTCATGAATAAAGCAGCTCTCGTGTTTTCGCTCCTCCGGGTCCGTTTGTGGAGTTTGTCGGAGCTGAAGGGAAGTTTGGAGCAGCTTCGCTCGGAGGGGCCTCGGCGGCTGCGGCCATTCCTGCTCGGTGTCGGGTGTCAGGCTGACTTTGTGCTCCGGGAGGGGGACACCGGGCTGCTTTGAGTGTTTGTTCAGTGGTGGTGGGGGGGGGGGGGGGGGAATGCTACCGGACAGACCCGGTGCTGGTTTTGTGTCTCAGTTGAAGCTTTATTTGCACCTTTGGGTCGTTTTGTTGACTAAATGTTTAAAGTGTGCAGTCAGAGGCGGAGCTTCGCTGTCTCTCATATGGATGCATGGAGGCTCTCTACTTATAGCAAGGTTATTAACATACCACATGATACCTGTTTAATACCATGGAAACACAAATCCAGTCCTATTGTGATTTGATCGTTTGTTCCAGATATTGCAGACAGACTCCTGCACGCTGTCTCAATGTTTGAATGAAGCAGGCTGAGAGTGACTGGTCGTGATTTTGAATTGGCTCAATCCTCTCTAAAGCTCCAAGGTTTAAAAAGCTTCTGTGCACTGACTCTGAAGATCATTCAAATAATACAGAATGTAATAATAATAACCTTTTTTTATTGAGCACTTTTCAAATCAAGTAACAAGGTGAGAATGTAAAAGCAGGCCGGTCAAAGAGTAACAAGAATGAGATCAACAAACATTTCAAGACTTTTGAAGGAATTCAAAAAAGTCAAATTTAAGTAAAATTCAGATCAAATCAGGAAAGGCTCGCTGGTGTCTTAAGAAGGGATTTTAAAGAGATGAATGACCCGGCTGACCTGATCTCCTCGGGCAGGTCCAAAGTTCTGGAGCCCTTACGGCAGTCCCTCTATCCCCTTTAGCTTTTAGTCCTCTGCCTGAGGATCCCGAGGTATGAGTCGGCTCATCCAGGACTAAAAGGTCTGATATGTAGCTGGGAGAAAAGCCAACATCTTAAAATCAATTCTAAAACACACGGGGAGCGGCGGTGTAGAGACGCCATAACAGGAGTGACGTGGTCATACTTTCTGGGTCTGGTTTGAAAGCCTGAGTCCTGTTCCAGATAGTTTGAAAGCATGTGGTATCAAATAAAGTCTAATGTTCTTGTGCAGACCTCCTCTGTCCTCGTCTGTGTGCTCCAGGGTTATTGTAAAAACGGTATTCCTCCGTCAGGTCAAAAGACTAAAGACCTGCGTGTAATAAAGTGTTTGTCTGGGTTTGATGGCGTGTTGGGCTGCACTCATTTTGTGAATCATTAAGTGTTTACATAAGGTTTCTGGAGGTGGCGTGCAGCATCATGACCCCTGCAGCAACGAATACTTCACCGGCGCTTCACCACCAGATCCTCCACGCCAGATCCTCATTGCATCATCGCACGCTGGTCGAAGTTTATGAATCCTGAACCGAAGCAAACAACGCCCGTCTCCCCCTTCACCCGATTCTCCCACTACACCCGATTCTCCCCCTTCACCCGATTCTCCCCCTTCATCTGATTCTCCCCCTTCACCCGATTCTCCCCCTTCACCCGATTCTCCCCCTTCACCCGATTCTCCCCCTTCATCTGATTCTCCCACTACACCCGATTCTCCCCCTTCACCCGATTCTCCCCCTTCACCCGATTCTCCCCCTTCACCCGATTCTCCCCCTTCATCTGATTCTCCCCCTTCATCCGATTCTCCCCCTTCACCCGATTCTCCCCCTTCATCTGATTCTCCCCCTTCATCTGATTCTCCCCCTTCATCTGATTCTCCCCCTTCACCCGATTCTCCCCCTTCACCCGATTCTCCCCCTTCATCCGATTCTCCCCCTTCATCTGATTCTCCCCCTTCATCCGATTCTCCCCCTTCATCTGATTCTCCCCCTTCATCTGATTCTCCCCCTTCACCCGATTCTCCCCCTTCATCTGATTCTCCCCCTTCATCTGATTCTCCCCCTTCACCCGATTCTCCCCCTTCATCTGATTCTCCCCCTTCACCCGATTCTCCCCCTTCATCTGATTCTCCCCCTTCACCCGATTCTCCCACTTCACCCGATTCTCCCCCTTCATCTGATTCTCCCCCTTCACCCGATTCTCCCCCTTCATCTGATTCTCCCCCTTCACCCGATTCTCCCCCTTCATCTGATTCTCCCCCTTCATCTGATTCTCCCCCTTCATCTGATTCTCCCCCTTCACCCGATTCTCCCCCTTCATCTGATTCTCCCCCTTCATCTGATTCTCCCCCTTCATCTGATTCTCCCCCTTCACCCGATTCTCCCCCTTCATCTGATTCTCCCCCTTCACCGATTCTCCCCCTTCATCTGATTCTCCCCCTTCACCCGATTCTCCCCCTTCACCCGATTCTCCCCCTTCACCCGATTCTCCCCCTTCACCCGATTCTCCCCCTTCATCCGATTCTCCCCCTTCATCCGATTCTCCCCCTTTCATCCGATTCTCCCCCTTCATCCGATTCTCCCCCTTTCATCCGATTCTCTACCTTTCACCCGATTCTCCCCCTTCATCTGATTCTCCCCCTTCATCTGATTCTCCCCCTTCATCTGATTCTCCCCCTTCACCCGATTCTCCCCCTTCATCTGATTCTCCCCCTTCACCCGATTCTCCCCCTTCATCTGATTCTCCCCCTTCACCCGATTCTCCCCCTTCACCCGATTCTCCCCCTTCATCCGATTCTCCCCCTTTCACCCGATTCTCCCCCTTCATCCGATTCTCCCCCTTCATCCGATTCTCCCCCTTTCATCCGATTCTCCCCCTTCATCCGATTCTCCCCCCTTCATCCGATTCTCCCCCTTTCATCCGATTCTCCCCCTTTATCCGATTCTCCCCCTTCATCCAATTCTCCCCCTTTCATCCGATTCTCCCCCTTCATCCGATTCTCCCCCTTCATCCAATTCTCCCCCTTTCATCCGATTCTCCCCCTTCATCCAATTCTCCCCCTTCATCCGATTCTCCCCCTTTATCCGATTCTCCCCCTTTCATCCGATTCTCTACCTTTCATCCGATTCTCCCCCTTCATCCAATTCTCCCCCTTCATCTGATTCTCCCCCTTCATCCAATTCTCCCCCTTCACCGATTCTCCCCCTTTCATCCGATTCTCTACCTTTCACCCAATTCTCCCCCTTCATCTGATTCTCCCCCTTTCATCCGATTCTCTACCTTTCACCCAATTCTCCCCCTTCATCCAATTCTCCCCCTTTCATCCAATTCTCCCCCTTCATCCGATTCTCCCCCTTCATCTGATTCTCCCCCTTCATCCGATTCTCCCCCTTCATCCGATTCTCCCCCTTTCATCAGATTCTCTACCTTTCACCCAATTCTCCCCCTTTCATCCAATTCTCCCCCTTCATCCGATTCTCCCCCTTCATCTGATTCTCCCCCTTCACCCGATTCTCCCCCTTCATTCGATTCTCCCCCTTCATCCGATTCTCCCCCTTTCAACAGATTCTCTACCTTTCACCCAATTCTCCCCCTTTCATCCGATTCTCCCCCTTAATTCGATTCTCCCCCTTCATCCGATTCTCCCCCTTTCAACAGATTCTCTCCCTTCATCCAATTCTCCCCCTTAATTCGATTCTCCCCCTTCACCCGGTTCTCCACCTTTCATCCAATTCTCCCCCTTTCAACCGATTCTCCCCCTTCATCCGATTCTCCCCCTTTCACCCAATTCTCCCCCTTCATCCAATTCTCCCCCTTTCAACCGATTCTCCCCCTTTTACCCGATTCTCCCCCTTTCAACCGATTCTCCCCCTTCATCTGATTCTCCCCCTTTCATCCAATTCTCCCCCTTCATCTGATTCTCCCCCTTTCAACCGATTCTCCCCCTTCATCTGATTCTCCCCCTGTCATCCAATACTCCCCCTTCATCTGATTCTCCCCCTTCATCCGATTCTCCCCCTTCATCCGATTCTCCCCCTTCATCCGATTCTCCCCCTTTCAACAGATTCTCCCCCTTCATCCGATTCTCCCCCTTTCATCCAATTCTCTACCTTTCACCCAATTCTCCCCCTTTCAACCGATTCTCCCCCTTTCATCCGATTCTCCCCCTTTCATCCAATTCTCCCCCTTCATCTGATTCTCCCCCTTCATCCGATTCTCCCCCTTCATCCGATTCTCCCCCTTCACCCAATTCTCCCCCTTCATCCGATTCTCCCCCTTTCAACAGATTCTCTACCTTTCACCCAATTCTCCCCCTTTCATCCAATTCTCCCCCTTCATCCGATTCTCCCCCTTCATCCGATTCTCCCCCTTCATCCGATTCTCCCCCTTTCAACCGATTCTCCCCCTTTCAACCGATTCTCCCCCTTTCACCCGATTCTCCCCCTTCATCCGATTCTCCCCCTTCATCCAATTCTCCCCCTTTCAACCGATTCTCCCCCTTTCAACCGATTCTCCCCCTTTCAACCGATTCTCCCCCTTCATCCGATTCTCCCCCTTCATCCAATTCTCCCCCTTTCAACCGATTCTCCCCCTTTCACCCGATTCTCCCCCTTTCAACCGATTCTCCCCCTTCATCCGATTCTCCCCCTTCATCCGATTCTCCCCCTTCATCCAATTCTCCCCCTTTCAACCGATTCTCCCCCTTTCAACCGATTCTCCCCCTTTCACCCGATTCTCCCCCTTCATCCGATTCTCCCCCTTCATCCAATTCTCCCCCTTTCAACCGATTCTCCCCCTTTCAACCGATTCTCCCCCTTTCAACCGATTCTCCCCCTTCATCCGATTCTCCCCCTTCATCCAATTCTCCCCCTTTCAACCGATTCTCCCCCTTTCACCCGATTCTCCCCCTTCATCCGATTCTCCCCCTTCATCCAATTCTCCCCCTTTCAACCGATTCTCCCCCTTTCAACCGATTCTCCCCCTTCATCCGATTCTCCCCCTTCATCCGATTCTCCCCCTTTCAACCGATTCTCCCCCTTTCACCCGATTCTCCCCCTTTCAACCGATTCTCCCCCTTCATCCGATTCTCCCCCTTCATCCGATTCTCCCCCTTCATCCAATTCTCCCCCTTTCAACCGATTCTCCCCCTTTCAACCGATTCTCCCCCTTTCACCCGATTCTCCCCCTTCATCCGATTCTCCCCCTTCATCCAATTCTCCCCCTTTCAACCGATTCTCCCCCTTTCAACCGATTCTCCCCCTTTCACCCGATTCTCCCCCTTCATCCGATTCTCCCCCTTCATCCAATTCTCCCCCTTTCAACCGATTCTCCCCCTTCATCCGATTCTCCCCCTTCATCCGATTCTCCCCCTTCACCCAATTCTCCCCCTTCATCCGATTCTCCCCCTTTCAACCGATTCTCTACCTTTCACCCAATTCTCCCCCTTTCATCCAATTCTCCCCCTTCATCCGATTCTCCCCCTTCATCCAATTCTCCCCCTTTCAACAGATTCTCTACCTTTCACCCAATTCTCCCCCTTTCATCCAATTCTCCCCCTTCATCCGATTCTCCCCCTTCATCCGATTCTCCCCCTTCATCCAATTCTCCCCCTTTCAACCGATTCTCCCCCTTTCAACCGATTCTCCCCCTTTCACCCGATTCTCCCCCTTCATCCGATTCTCCCCCTTCATCCAATTCTCCCCCTTTCAACCGATTCTCCCCCTTTCAACCGATTCTCCCCCTTTCAACCGATTCTCCCCCTTCATCCGATTCTCCCCCTTCATCCAATTCTCCCCCTTTCAACCGATTCTCCCCCTTTCACCCGATTCTCCCCCTTTCAACCGATTCTCCCCCTTCATCCGATTCTCCCCCTTCATTCGATTCTCCCCCTTCATCCGATTCTCTCCCTTTCATCCAATTCTCCCCCTTTCAACCGATTCTCCCCCTTCATCCGATTCTCCCCCTTCATTCGATTCTCCCCCTTCATCTGATTCTCCCCCTTCATCTGATTCTCCCCCTTCATCTGATTCTCCCCCACTCTATGAATATAAAATCTTTGGAATAAACTTGTTGTAGATGAAGACGGGTAAAGCGACTCTCTGTGGTTACAACACAGTAATAAGAACAATACTACATGTTATTTATAGAGAGCTTTACAAGGTAGAAGGATCAAAACAATATACAACACGCAAAACACACTAAAACAAGTGGACGCATAGAAAGATTCAAATGGTACACACAATGAGGAAAATAAAAGTGACGAGTAAAAGATGATATTAATGAAAAAGGTCACACACACACAGACACACACAGACACACACACTCACACACACACACAGACGCACACACACAGACACACACACTCACGCGCACACAGACAGACGCACACACACAGACACACACACACACAGACGCACACACACAGACGCACACACACAGACGCACACACACACACAGACGCACACACACTCACACACACGCGCACACACAGACGCACACACACAGACACACACACACACACACACACACGCGCACACACAGACGCACACACACAGACGCACACACACAGACACACACACACACAGACGCACACACACAGACGCACACACACGCACAGACGCACACACACTCACGCGCACACAGACAGACGCACACACACAGACGCACACACACACACAGACGCACACACACTCACACACACGCGCACACAGACAGACACGGTGAAACCTGACGAGCTATAACGCTGCATGCCAACCCTTTTATTCATTTTGTACGTGAAGACATTTAAAGGTACAGTACAATGTTTACATTAAAATATCTAACTTAAATTAAAAATGGACTAAACCCATGTTATATATATATTTTATTTGAGTACTTACATCACCTCAAATATTTCCAAAAGTTATCAAAGCCAGAGAAATCCGTAATTTAATAGTTGTAACGGGACGTGTTTTGTAGGCGGCCGCCATGATGAGCCGCCACGACAGACAGGAAATGTTGATCGTTGTCAAGGAAACACCGGATGTTACGTCACAGGCCGCTGCATAAGCTAGCGCTAGCTGCTACTGAAAGCTGCTGTTCTGTCGCTGTATGTGCTGCTGTGATAAAAAACGTCATGTAAATTATACTTGGAGACCTCGTCAGTACACATATTGTCTTTCTCAGGTCGGTTTCGCCCGTTCATATTGATTCAACACGGAGTTCGTTCGTTTTCTCCCATAATACCCCGCGAGCCTCGACGTCATCCTTTGTTATTGTTTTGATTGAGAGCCCCCTAGCGGCGGATTTTACATACTGTACGTTTAAACACACAGCCGAAGAAACACTTTGAATGTTTCCTTTTTCCCGCTCAGATAAAACGGCAGCATTTTCAAGCTGAGAACATGTCACCCATCAAACACAGCAGAGAGAGGTGAAGAGGAAAATGCAGCGGAGTGAAGTTTTTTCAGCTCGTGGCCGCAGGAAGAGAGAAGAGCTGGTTTGCAGAAAGATGTGGAGGTTAGGAGAAAAGATTTGGTGACAGTGCAGAGGAGGAATGTAAGAAAGAGATTGATATCTTTTCCTGTTTGTGTTGCACTGGTGTGAATCTCCAGGGCGCCGCTGTGCTGCTTGAGTTACGTACAAACACAAACGAAAGAGAGGAAGAGGAGGACAGGGGGTAGAGGAATGAGAGAAGAGAGGGAACAGAGGAAAGAGGAGAGAGGGAACGGAGGAAAGAGGAGGGGAGAGAGAAGAGAGGGAACGGAGGAAAGAGGAGGGGAGAGAGAAGAGAGGGAACGGAGGAAAGAGGAGAGGAGAGAGAAGAGAGGGAACGGAGGAAAGAGGAGAGGAGAGAGAGGGAACGGAGGAAAGAGGAGAGAGAAGAGAGGGAACGCAGGAAAGAGGAGGGGAGAGAGAAGAGAGGGAACGGAGGAAAGAGGAGGGGAGAGAGAAGAGAGGGAACAGAGGAAAGAGGAGAGGAGGAGAGAGGGAACGGAGGAAAGAGGAGAGAGAAGAGAGGGAACGGAGGAAAGAGGAGGGGAGAGAGAAGAGAGGGAACGGAGGAAAGAGGAGAGGAGGAGAGAGGGAACGGAGGAAAGAGGAGAGAGAAGAGAGGGAACGGAGGAAAGAGGAGAGAGAAGAGAGGGAACAGAGGAAAGAGGAGAGGAGGAGAGAGGGAACGGAGGAAAGAGGAGAGGAGGAGAGAGGGAACGGAGGAAAGAGGAGAGAGAAGAGAGGGAACGGAGGAAAGAGGAGAGGAGGAGAGAGGGAACGGAGGAAAGAGGAGAGAGAAGAGAGGGAACGGAGGAAAGAGGAGGGGAGAGAGAAGAGAGGGAACAGAGGAAAGAGGAGAGGAGGAGAGAGGGAACGGAGGAAAGAGGAGAGCGAAGAGAGGACACCTGCTCTACAAAATCTAAAATCCAGAATATCTAAAGATAAAGCGATCTTATTACGAAGGATTTACACAGTCGAACCTGATGTCAAATACAGCAGGAACACTGCTAGTGTGGGGAGAGAGTGCAGACGCCCGCGAGGACCTCATGGCTCTGCAGGACTACTGAAGAGGTCCGTTCTTTGAGCCTCTCTGACCGCAATCAGTATGAAATGACTCAACGGTCGCTGGGACCGTGCGTGCCGTCCGCACTGCGCCCACCGCAAGAAGCATGAATCAGGTTTTAAAAAAAACTTCCCTCTCGACTCCTGCGTAGAGATAAGATGCAGCAAAACCAAGAGCGCAGAATCACATCGAGCAGAGAGCGAGAGAGTGAGAGAGAGAGAGAGCGAGAGAGAGAGAGAGAGAGAGAGAGAGCCAGAGTGAGAGCGATAAGGTCCACTGTCCGTACATCCCTCTTGTAACAGCTGTTGCTCTGTGCTTTGTGAAGTGAACTGCGCACGTTACCACATGTTTAAAAAAACAAAAACAAGTTAATGTTTAAACGGTTGGCGTTTAAATGTTTAGAAGTCACACCTCTAATCCCAACGAACAGAGAGTGAAATCAGCATTGTGTGGGTTCTGCAAAGGCAACCCCTGCACCCAGCGTCCAGAGTGTTCACAGTGTTTGTTTGGTGTTTATTTAGCCGCTCTGGGCGCTAACACTGAAACATCTCAGCCTGTTTTGTTCAGCAAGATGCTGATGGCGCTGCTCCAGGAAGCCAATCTTACACTAGTTGGGGCGGGACTCGTTGCCCAGGCAACATGCCGTCAGCCGATGATCACAGAAAGTGAATTCATAGGAACAGATGGTCTGGATGTTACAGCTGAATTAGGCTAGATGATTAAACACACTGACTGACATGGACAGGATTTTTCTGTATGACTTCACTTAATTTTTGCTTAAAAAAGAAAAGAAAATCGCAATACTGGGTAGTACCGAATCGCAATACTTGTCGTATCGCAATACTTTAGAATCGCAATATAAATGGAATCGTATCGTCCCAGCTCTACTGACGGCCCAGTGTGATCTGGTCAGATCACCACAGCAGCCACAATCTACACATCTGTCAGACAAGCGTCTAACAAACAAGTCTTTAAACTTTTACTGAAGATTGACTGACCTCTCCTGATCATAATAATCCACCAAACTGAGTCCCCACGATTTCAATCCAGAGAAAGATTTAATCCAAACACGTTACATCCATAGAGATCCACGGACTGATTCAAATGTACCTCCGCTGTTTCACTGACCTTTTGATGACACCTCGTAACAGCCTATAACAGCCCCTGTTCTGACGGCCAATCACATGCGACTGTGCCAATGACTGATGTTTCTTGTAGTCAATGAAATTCTCCAAACATGGATCTGCTTCTTCTATCAATACTTGGGGGGGCTTTCTTCATGCACACACTGACGAGAGTGATTTAAAGTACGAGTGGTTTTCAGAGCGTCATTAAAAGTATTAATAAGGTGATATTTACACCAAGAGAGGCGAGGAGTCATGACTTATTTAAAACAGACACATCTATGTAAAGTTAGACATTGAACGCCCTCATAGAGCTGGAGTGGAACGATCCTCGTGCTCGACTGTGAGACTGGCGGTCGACTGAGGCTCTGATGTACAAATCGTCCAGTACTCGGCTATACGGGGTCACCATTAGTTATTACAGAGTATTTTCATCACGTCGCTGCATGTTGTTCACCAGCGTTCCAAAGATCAGGTCACAGTGATGAAGAGTGAGTTAATAAGTGACTGATCTTGTTGTAAATTAACTTTTGATTACAAAGAAAACTTATACCTGCGCTGAATGGAAAATGTTCTTCTGCATTGATGGCGTGATGTTATAAACACGTGAAGCTGTCGCAGCGTCAGAAAGAAGCTGCAACCTGCCGAAGGAGTTTCAGAGAAGCTGGAGCAACATGCAACATCTTAAAACTGTAATCCATACAGAGTAAGGCTGTTAGGAAGCTGGCTTTGTGATAAAATAACCTTTTTAGTAAATATTCGTATGAATCCTGATTTTAGTGAGACACGCTGAACGGAACCCTCTCCTGACCAGATATCACGTAACAGACGCTTTAAAGGATTCATACCTGTTACCAGTTTCACGGCTGTGTTTGTTTTGCACCTTGTGACCTTAGAACTGTCCAGACTGCTGCTTTACGCCCCTGTGACGTTTCACCTTCAATCTGAATGGGAGCTCAAGAGGAGCTCAGTTCTGCCTACATAAAGATGAACAGAAACTGTTTACTCTTTATGAAGAGCACAAACATGTGAGAGGAGTTTTACTGTTTCAAACAAAGCTTTCTCTCTGAATGGAGCGAGACAGGACGACTCAGAGACAACAACAACACTCACATCGTTGTCATGGTAACGGCTCCAGAGCGTCTCTATACATGTGGGTGAAGTGTGGAGCCGCTGACAGGCCCGGACTGATTTAACCCCTGGTTATATTAATAATCATCATGTCAGAGTCTTAGCTACAGAGCTTTTATTTTGAAAGCACACAGAGATGGAAATGTTTTCCTGATCACTGGAAAGTTTAAGGTTCACATCTCTTATAAATACTGCAGCGCAGTTACCACCAACTCTCAGCAGACGCTCATTTTGTCACTCTAACTGTGCGTGGCTGTTAGCGCCCCCTGTCTGTGATTTAGGCTGATACACAGAGAAAGAGGAGAATAATGGATTATTTAAATACAAACAGCAGCAATGCATAGAGACACTGTTTGCTCTGCAGCTCAGTTAGAGGAACATTTAACCCTTTGAGTGTGTTTTATGAATCAGACTCATTTCTTCAGGTCTAACAGCTGCAGAATCCTTTCCTGAATCAGGCCCTTGGTTCATCAACCTCTGAAACTCTGCAGCACCAGTACGTGGAGGAAAAATTACGTTCTTAACTATTATTTTTACATTATTTATAGAACTAAAGATTCAAACACACTTAGTGTAAACTGGAATTATTATAACTACCCTTATTATCACAGAGGGCAAACCAAAAACAAAAGACTTGGGCATAAAAACCGATTGTTTTTCCTCCCCTGCCAACGATCAACATTACAAAATAACAAATATGAAGTCAGTGTGAACATTACTGATCGATGCAGGGGTGATAATAAACAGTCAGAGTGTAACAAACGTGTTCAAAATCCAACAAGACGTCTGACACACTGACATGGGAAATGTGCAGAAACCGACATTTTCTAATTCACGCACACACAGATACACACACATCTGTAGCATAAACCTTAAACGATCCTTGAGTTTCCAAACCCATTTTTCTAGTCCCAACTGGGGAGGTGTGAAAAAAACCTATTTCCTCCTTACAAACACACACACACACACACACACACACACACACACACACACACACACACACACACACACACACACACACACAGGGATGCAGCGGTGCATTGCTTTAGAAACTTCTTTTGGGACACTCTTTCTTTTGAAGCGGCCCCCCAAGTATGACCTCCTCCCCCAACAGGGACACACAGACGCACATGCACACACACACTAACACACACACATAGAGACACACACTTAGGCTGCATCTCCCCCTTTGTACTTTGATTGTTAATCCCATTGACAAACTGAAAAGTAGGTTTTTTTGGTCTTTTTTTGTAGTGCACCGAACACTGACGCACACACACAGACGCACACACACCGAAACACACACAGACACACAAACACAAACACACGCACACTCACTCACACCAGTTGCAGTGATGTCATTGTCTTCACACACACTTTTAGGGTCTGAAAGCCAGAGCTGATGTTGTTTTGTTCAAAGTGTGAGGAGAGAAAAGGTCTTTCACATTTTACTCGTCCACATTCTGGCAGAGCTACAACATCTACGTTCAGATCGACACAGGCAACAGCTGACATTACACTAAAGGACCTTTAATTAGAGTCAAACATGGAGATGAAGGTCTCCTTCTCTCCAAAACAAACAGACCTGATGATGTGTTTCAGTGCTGTCTTAGCTCCTGTTTCTGATTACTTCAGATTTAACTGTTTGAGAGCCTGACAGTAAATAATGTTGTTCAAGCTGACATTAAACTTAATGTACGCTGCAGACACGCGTCAAGCCAGACAGAATATCACAACCCGGACAGGAAGTCAGACAAGGAAACGCACAGAGCATCCGGTCAATTTCAAAATAAAACACAATTTACGGACTCGCAATCGTATTTTTCATCACTTTATCAACGTAGCGTCAAAACAGGCACCAAACGAACAACACATCATCGTCAGAAAGACAAAGAGACATGTTGTCTGCACGTTTTTCTCTTTATTCCCGCGTGATCTTGTAGTTCTCCCGTGATGTGTGTACAGCTGATCATGAGTACGTTCACTGTGCTGACGTTCCAGAAACGGATCCAGTGTGAATGGGCGCGCGCCGTCCGACGGAAGAAAACCGTGGCGCAGACGGACCGCGGCGCGCACGGAGTATGTGTGAATGCGCCTTAAGACTCTGCATGTCACGGTTCAGGAAAACAGGAGGAGGACCCAAGTGCAGAATAACAAAAAATGGTTTATTTAAACAAAAAGTCAAGTCAAAACAAGGCTTACTTTTTCCAAACCCTAATAATCACAGGGAGCAACAAGGAAATTCCAGGAAGACACGGGAAACATCCGACAAACGACATCGACAGACAAACTACAATGATCTGACACAGGGGAAGAAACACAGAGACTAAATAGACACAGGTAATCAAACACAGGTGAGACCAACAAGACACAGGTGAGGACGATCAGGACAAAACGCTCCACACATGAACTGTATTGTGTTTCTGTGTTCTCGCTGGTCGCTCCTCTCGCCCGTCTGAGAGCAGCCGAGTCAAACGCCACTCTCCGCTCGTAAAACAGCAATGCATGATGGTATATATTGCTCGGATAGTGACCATCGCTTGTCCACTACTTTTCAAAATGCATCATGATACATTGAGTGGACTATATAGAGTATGACCATGCTCACTCAGAATTCGGACAGCACTACAAAATGGCGTGTTCACTCTATAGTGCACTCTATAGTGAATAGGGAGTGATTTCAGACACAGCCAGAGAGGCAGGAATGAACACAAGATCAGGAACACTGAGGACAAATACAAAGTCAATCATGAAACACTGAAGACACAGAGAGAACTCACAAAACAATCCACACTAGAACACAGAGAAACAAGAATAAGAAATTACAAAATAAAACACTAAAGACCAAACCAGGAAACATTAACACACAAGGAACAAACAAGCAACACGAGGGGTACGTGAGAACTAAAACAAGATAAGAAATCCAAACTATGACACTGCATGTGCATGCCCAACGCTCAGTTTAGTGACCACTGACGGTCATATCAAAAGCTATTATTGTTTTTGCTTTTAAAAACTGGTGGTTTTTGTTTACATCAAATCAAAGGTCACATGACTGACCTCGCACATCCTGCAATGTGACTATTGCACATGCACACACGATGCTAAAATGATAAACTTGGCCCTGGACTGAACTGTTCGATAAATGTAGGACATCATTACATATCAGTCTTTAACTTGACTGTTCTTAAGCAGTGCTTTATACTGTGTGTGTGCAGTGTGTTTGTGTGTGTGTGTGTGTGTTCAGTGTGTGTGCAGTGTGTGCGTTCAGTGTGAGTGTGCAGTGTGTGTGTGCAGTGTGTTTGTGTGTGTGTGTGTGTGCAGTGTGTGTGTGTGTTCAGTGTGTGTGCAGTGTGTGCGTTCAGTGTGAGTGTGCAGTGTGTGTGTTCAGTGTGTGTGTGTGTGTGCAGTGTGTGTGTTCAGTGTGTGTGTGTGTGTGTGTGTGTTCAGTGTGTGTGTTCAGTGTGTGTGTGTGTGTGTGTGTGTGTGTGCAGTGTGTGTGTTCAGTGTGTGTGCAGTCAGGCCTCGTCCTCTAAGTCTGTAAGGCATTGTTCACATTGCACTCCAAATCTAATTTTTAGCACATCCAGATTGTATGTAGTTTGTTTTTTTGCCAGTCTGGACACAAAAAGCCTGATAAGCAGGGGCTCGTTTCTGAAAGAAGGTTGAACAAACTCTCAGTGTAACTCTGAGCTCTGAGCTGATTTACCCTCAGGGGGGAAACTCTGAGTTTCTGGTTCCAGATCAGCTGATTTGAGTTTGTTAAATCAACTCTGAGTAAGTTCACTCGGTGTTCAGCGCGTGCACCATGAGGAGAAAAAGCCAACATTAATGGAGCCCTGATACTACGATTCACCATGGCAACAGGAGACACAAAGAGATGGTGGTACTTTAACCCTCTCTAAATATAACCTCCATCTTCATGAGGACATACGGAGAATATGAACAGGTTTGAATAAGAAGACAAAGAAACAGTGCTGCAGCTCAAAGGAGAGAGAGAAGGAGGAGGAAACAGCTGCTGGCGTCAGCACGTCATGAAGTCTATTCATTTCATATTTCATCAGAATTATAATATCACAGGTCCAAACTGCTGGAATGGTATTAAAGCTCAAATGTATTTTCATTAAGATGCAATCCAGCAGAAGAAAAGTGACTTTCAAACTAAATGAACTGTCAGAACAAACTGGGCTCATGGTGGTGTTTGAATCATATTGAACATATGAAACAAAGTGAACTTCATTCAGTGTCTATTTGAATGTGCTCTATCTTTGTCCCCAACATAAAGCTGTGTTCACACACACAGGCTAAATGTCCTCTCAGCTTTCTTCATTAGTCCTAATGAAATGAACATCTCCTGACGTAAATGTAGACTCTTATTCCCTGAGGAGTAATGCAGCCCCTTCATCTCCAGGCTCCTCCACTGAAACACATGTTCCACTAAATACTTCATTTATCCTCTACAGCCTCCCTCACATACAATATGAACACAAGCTGGATCTTTATTCACACGCTGAGTCTTCACTAACACACTGTGATACGGACTCAATGAAACAATGAGGAAATGAAACGGCGTTTCTGAAAGAGGAGACGGAGAGAAACTCGGGGTTCATTGAAGAAAACCTGCTCCTGACCAGGTTAGGTTCACAGACTCAGTTACCATGGTAACTGACTCAGAGCTAAAGTGACCTCCCTCTCTGGAACAGGTCTGAGTTACCCCTCTTTCTCAGGTTTGAGTGATCTCCCCCTCTGAAACAGAAAACCCAGAGTTTCCCTCATTTCAGGGTTAACTGACTCAGTGTTTGAACTAAACCTGCTTTCTGAAACGGGCCCCTGGTGGTTTCGAATGCGATTGAAATCGGATTCCTAAAGATCCGATTCAATCTGAACGTCTCGGTCGCTTCAATGTGTCTTCTGCGTCACTTTCAACGCGACACCATCGACAATAATAACCGTTGATCCGGCGAGCCGGAAGTTAATTCAAGGCTCATTATACAAACTGGTCTGAGCTTTGGTGGAAGAAAACAGCAAGAATAAAAACAAACATGGAGCAAAACAACAGCCCGTGGACGGACCGCTCCACAAGATTGTTTACGTCAGAAATAGACACACTTCTCTGTCATCCATTTTGCAGTTCTATTTCCTGGCCGTAGCCTGTTACCATAGAAACCAATGTGGATCAGACCATGTCAATACGGACAGGCAGATCGGATCTGATCACTTGAAATTTGTAATGCGGACAGTCAGTCTGAACAAAGCCTAAGAAACCTTAAATGTCCCTCAGAGGTCTGCCGGCTCTAATCCTCAGAGGAGCGTCTGTGTGAAGCATGGGCTGACCTGAGGAGACCCTCACTGTGTGGTCTGGTCCTCGCTCTGCTCCTGGTTCCTTTGGACCGTCTTTGTGTGGACACAAGAGCCTGCTGCTCCCACTCTTGAAGACTTGCAGGCTTTTTGGTGACATCTTGTTTAAGGAACATTGTGATTGCTCATCTTTATAATTTAAATGTTTGTTCAGATCTTCTGTCAGCTGTTATCAGATGCGACAGGAAGCATGGAGGCTGATTCTTCAACAAAAAAAACCAGGTATCACTTGTAAGATTTTATTTTACTAGAATCATCTTGAAGTTTTAAACTCTGATATCGTGACGAACACGAGCATATTGAAGGAGGATGTTTAGCCTCTGTATTGTCTGATCTGCTTCTGTTTTCTCAGTGAAATGTTTGTTGTCGCTGTGAATCATGAGCTGCAGCTGGAGAGCAGGAGCTGTGGTCATGAAGTGTGTGTGTGTGTGTGTGTGTGTGTGTGTGTGTGTGTGTGTGTGTGTGTGTGTGTGTGGACTGTAAACACAAGAGCTCAAAGTTCATACCCACCCCGATGTCAGCTGATGTGTTTTATTACTGAATGAGACTACATGTAAAGCATGTTTGTGTGAAGGACAGGCTGTTGTTGCTCACGCTGAGGGATCAGAGGAGGCGGAGCCAAACCACAGCTCTGCCACCCGGCCAGAACTAGACCACAGCCTGTCACAGCGACTGGGGCATCCTCTGCTGCTCCCACACACTGACACATACACAGACACACACACACACACACACACACACACACACACACACACACACACACACACACACACACACACACACAAAGACACACACACCGACTGACACAAACACCGACTGACACACACACACACACACACACTGACACACACACACCAACACACACACACCAACACACACACACACACACACACACACACACACTGACACACACACACACACACACAGACACACAAACAGAGACACACACACACCGACACACACACAGAGACACACACATAGACACACACACCGAAACACACACTGACACACACACAGAGACACACACACTGACACACACGCACTGACACACACACTGACACACACACACTGACACACACACACAGAGACACACACACTGACACACACACACAGACACACACACTGACACACACGCACTGACACACACTGACACACACGCACTGACACACACACTGACACACACACACTGACACACACACTGACACACACACACACACAGACACACACAGGGACACACACACTGACACACACACAGAGACACACACACTGACACACACACACTGACACACACTGACACACACGCACTGACACACACACTGACACACACACACTGACACACACACTGACACACACACACACACACAGACACACGCACTGACACACACACTGACACACACGCACTGACACACACACTGACACACACACACTGACACACACACACACACAGACACACACAGAGACACACACACTGACACACACACACTGACACACACACTGACACACACACACACACTGACACACACACACAGACACACGCACTGACACACACACTGACACACACGCACTGACACACACACTGACACACACACACTGACACACACACAGACACACACAGAGACACACACACTGACACACACACACTGACACACACACTGACACACACACACACTGACACACACACACACAGACACACACAGAGACACACACACTGACACACACACTCTGTACGGTCATGGTGCAACATGTTGTTAAAGTTTAATCAGGACGTTCTGAAACTTTGAAAAGTCCCAGCTTCTTTTGTTTAAGGCCTTCAAACACACAGATTGATGTTTGTGTTTGAGTTCGATATCAGAGCAGCGATATCATCGTCTAATGTTGCATAATGATTAGACATTCACAGATTTCATTGAATTTTAAAGTCTGACCTGCCGATTCCAACCTTCTCTTTTTCAAGCTGTTTACAGACACATTGTAAACTAAACTCCAACACTCATTTACAAAATACAATAACACACTAACCCAATACACCCTGTCCACCAAAACACTGACACATGTTCTCTTCCAACAGCAACATTTAGTCAATCAAAGCACAATGTCATAGAAACACTAACAGTATTTGACACGTCCGGTCTGCCCTTATAGACAGTCGATTGAATTGATCATAGATTGTGTTTTGCAGTTTCTTTTGAAGCCTCTCTACATTATGTTTTGTCAGGTTTAGTAAATGCATGCACTGCTGCAGGAATTCAATACAAAATCTGAATGACCCATCTCAGAGTATCTTTATAGAAGGTGGTTTATGAAAAGAAGAAGACAGAGACAGAGTTGTTGCAGTACAGGCTTTATTTCACTCTCAGCAATCACCATGTTGACAATAGCAAGTTCCTGTTCTTCATTAAGGAGCCTTCCTCTGCCCCCTGAGGGAGGTAGACTTTGAATCCTTAGGGCGCCAAAATACAGTTACATATCAGAGACCGGAGGCATACAGCTGCTGTAATACATGGTGAAATGATTTACTCTTTGCAGTAGGAGAAGCCCTTATACAATATCCTACCTGTTGGTTTCCCGAAAAATCCAGACAATGGATGCCACTGTGTCCCGGCTGAGATTTGGCTGTACTCGTTCACCAGCCTGTCTGTATGATAGTCTGTTGTTGATGACATGGTCTATGATATAAGCTTTTATTTTATCGGTTACCCTAGCTCTGGCTCGTCCAGGCATTCCTCTCCCTTGCCTTGTCTCACTCCTCTCCCTTGTCCTGGTAATCGTCTTCCTCTCCCTTTTCCTGGTACTCGTCTTCCTCTCCCTTGTCCTGGTACTCGTCTTCCTCTCCCTTGCCTTGTCTCACTCCTCTCCCTTGTCCTGGTACTCGTCTTCCTCTCCCTTGCCTTGTCTCACTCCTCTCCCTTGTCCTGGTACTCGTCTTCCTCTCCCTTGCCTTGTCTCACTCCTCTCCCTTGTCCTGGTACTCGTCTTCCTCTCCCTTGTCCTGGTACTCGTCTTCCTCTCCCTTGTCCTGGTACTCGTCTTCCTCTCCCTCGTGCAGGCATTTTTCTTACTTCCTTTGTGTTATTTGCATAACTTCAATCAGATGTTTCTCAGTAGCAATGGAAACAAATACAGGGGATATATTTGTGTTTCAATCTACAATATGAACAGCTATTCACTTTGACTTAAGTCTATAAGTTAGGTTTAGGACATGATGTTATCTGTTCTGACATACAGTGTGAAAGCATTTGTAAAATTGGCAGAAAAAATCCATTGTTTGGGTCTTGGTTGAGCTTGTGTGTAAAAGAAGTTTAAGCATTTTGAATGTGTGTTAAATGTATGCATTTTGTGCCAAAGCAACAAGAAATGTGTTCATTGTATATCCTACACAGGCAGATGTTTTACTGACTGTTCAGAGTTTAGGAAAATTGTTCAAAGTATTTGTAAGTATTCGTAGTAAAAGGTCATAGCAATCATAAAAAACTGTATTGTGTTTGTGTCGCTGTGTGCACGGCATGAAATCTGCGGCTCAGGTGTGTTTATCTGGATTTAATATATTTGATAAGACGGGCAGTTCATCGATCACAGCAGGTCAGACCGGTCAACCATTACACCTCTATGATAAACCAAATATAGAAACATTTATGATAACAACAGTCATTCTTTCACACCACCTTCCTCGACTTGATTGGTCGATATGAGCTCCCCTCTGTTGCCAGTTTGATCAAAAAATATCCACAACAATGAAAGAAAAACATTTTGCCGGTTTTGACCAAGCAGTAACCTCCAGTGTTGAAAAAAGTTCAAAATCCTGCAGTTCCTGGAGTGTCCACTAGAGGCTGGCTGCAGAAGCACAGGAAGTCACATACACACCCATTCTAAAAAGCCTGTTTCTACAGCAGACATTAACATGTTTACAGCCTGGTTCAAAAAACCAAATAGGTCTGATTAGCTCATGTCTCGATCAGCACACACTGTACGGGGGGTGAATGTTTTGATGACTCATCAGTTTTGATTTGATGAAGGATAAGAGTTATTCACAATAAGGCGTGTAGCTGACCTGATTGACAGGTGGGCGCGGTGTAACGGTTTGTCAGGAGGCTTAAAACCCGCCTCAGCTCCAGCTCTCAGCCTGTCGTTAGGTTGACTGAAAGTTAGGCTGAGACAGCATTTCCAGCATGGAGACCGCCATCGATGGGACTCCAGCGCCCCCTGCAGGAACAAATGGTTGACCTCACTCAGGCTTCATCCATTCATATTTACAGTCTGTGGTTTTGACTAACATTACACTCTTTGCTAACATCAGACTGTTGTTTGTTATTGTCAGGTGGTCATTTATCTGAAACCTCCTGATTGAGGGGGTTTCTCTGATGTCTGCCTGAAGTTTGAACCGGCTGCAGATGTGATTTTTATTTTATACTGTCCACTTATAGCAGAAGTGACGTTTAAATGTCTCTTCTTTCTCAGGCTCTCCTCTACTACTCTTTGCAAACCGGCGTGACGTGAGACTCGTCGATGCGGATGGCGTTCGGGGCGAGTCGGCCATTGTTGTCAGCGACCTGGAGGATGCAGCGGCCGTGGACTTTCTGTACTCTGAGGGTCTGATATTCTGGACGGATGTCAGCGAGGAGGCCATCAAACAGACGCACTGGAACCAGTCGTCAAACTGTAAGACTTGATTCTGTGTTTTTTATGAACTGTGTCACTGTTTAAAGTTTATCCTCCTCTTCCTCACTGCGTGTCTCTCTGATTGGTCCTGTGTGCAGCTCTTAAAGAGGCTCTGGGGACGGGTCAGACTGTTGTGGTCTCAGGTCTGGACAGCCCTGACGGGCTGGCCTGTGATTGGTTGGGTAGAAAGCTCTACTGGACGGACTCTGAGACCAATCGGATCGAAGTGGCCAACCTGGACGGCTCCTCCAGGAAGGTCCTGTTCTGGATGGACCTGGACCAGCCGAGGGCGATCGCTCTCAACCCGGCTCAACGGTAACACACTCATGCTTTTAGTACAGTTTTTTTTAAGCCTGCTTCTATGGTGGCTGACAGGGACAAACGCTTTGGAACAGGCCAAGAGGTTTTCATAAGAAAAACAAAGCTAATAAACATCCTGCGAACACATGAACCATCCAACTCAGAAATATCAAATATCAAAGAAAAGGCTGCACATCCAGAAGTAGGGGGTGCTAATTGGAACTGCATTTTGGCAAAGCAGATGAATTAGGCTGACCTGCCCACTATGACAGGCAGTCAACATTTTGTAGTGCTGTCTGTGTGGGTCTTTAAAGCGTCTTAAAAAGATCTTAGATTTGAGGGTAGAAAGTCTGCAGCAGCTCGGTGTAAAAGTCAGGCTCAGTGAACTTAACGAGTCCGTGCAGACTGCAGAGCGTGTCTGAGAATCATCCCTAATCCTTCTCTCACACTTTAAAAAGTGTCTGTGTTTGTTTTAACGCTGCATTTCTTCTGTTTTTTTTTCTCCAGTTACATGTACTGGACAGACTGGGGGGAGGAGCCGAGGATAGAGCGAGCCGGGATGGACGGCAGCAACAGGTACTCAAACTACACAACCTTTAACCAAATCAGGTAGAAGACGTAACACACGGTGAGTGGCAGCTGATGGTTTCTGTGTGTCTCCAACAGAAAAGTGATAGTGGACGCAGACATTTACTGGCCCAATGGTCTGACCATCGACCTGCGGGAACAGAAGCTGTACTGGGCCGACGCCAAACTCAGCTTCATCCACAGAGCCAACCTGGACGGATCAGCACGGTACGGACCTCTTTGTAGACGTTTTTTTACTTCTTTAAGTGATATGAGAACACAGGCTGGCAGTTAATTCATCTCTAATGAATAATGCTCAGACTAGTTGTTTAATTAAACAGCCAGGCATGAACTTCCTGAAGTGCCTTACAGCAGCTATGCTTCTGCCCATTTTTAATACAATTTTCTCAATTTGGCTGTTCGAGGACATTTTACAATCAACATTAATCCCCAATAACTTTACTTTTGTTACCTGTGTCAATAACTGTACCACCTATAGCTAAGTGTAAATGACTAGTTTGTTGACCTTATTTCATTCTTCAATTAACTTTAATTCCTTGTTCAAGATTGTGCTAAGTTCTACATGTGTTTGTGCCGATGTATATACTGTAGAATCACATGCATGATGCCATGGTGGCATTATCTAAAATTAAAGGTAAATCAAATTCAGCGACGCTGAAAAGACTGGCATCGAAACTGCACGTTGTAGGTTTCACTGAACACAATAGAAATCGTCACGCAGGAGGACAGTGTAAACCTTTTTTCTCTCTGGAAGACGAACAGAATCAGACTTTGTCTTACATTCCAGGTTTTATGGTAAATATCAGACTGATAATCTGTGTTTCTGTGAGCTTTATTGTACTAACACGGTGCAACAAGTCTGAGCTCCACTTTTTGCAGCCAGTATCACCATACCTGGCTGTATGTGTTTACGATGAAGAAGAATTTTTTGACAGGTGACAGGCTGCTCTCTCAGTTTTCCAAATAGCGTCCTCACTGAAGGTTTTATATTTATTGTGTTCATATGAAACATTGATTTCTTCCTCTTTCTCTGTAAGACCGAACCTTTCTGCAGCTAACGAAAGCAGCTCAACCAACATTTATTTAACCGGAAATCCTCCTGATTACATCTATAAAGTCTCTGATCAACACCGATGACAGTCCATACCTGATTCTGTGTCTAAGCCTTTGGACAAACTTATTTTGTCTGAGGTAAAAACAAGATGTTTGACCGTCCAAAACTGTTCAGAACTTTTCATTTAAACTTTAAAGATCAGCAGAAAGTCTTGAGTTCTCCCCCTGTTCTCTTTGTGACAAAGAATTGGAGGAGGGGAGGAGAAAACGAGCTGTACAGACAAAAAGAAAGAAAAATAGAGAGAGTATGAGCAGGTTGTCCAACACAAACAGAGCTGTGGTATGGAGGCCCCAGTCAAAACACACACAGCTCCACACACTCCCACTGCATCAATCTTTCTTTCTCTCCTTCAGGCATCTTATCACTCTCTCTCTCTCTTCATCCAGCCTCCCCCTTTTTTTACTCTCTGTGCTGCTTTTCAGTGGAAATTTCCAAACAGTCATTTTTTACCGAAGTGAAATATTGATTTAAAAAAAAGCCTCGATTTCTCTATCTGTAACCTCAGGAGAAGAAGAATGAAATGCCACAAGGTTTCACAGCAACTGAAGCACGTATAAAACCCTTTTTAGATTCCAGACATCTGTGAAATCATTTGATTCTCCAGCGCTGACGGTTTGTCAAGAAGGAAATTCCAGCAGAATCCTACAAGAACATTTGGAAACAAGAATCAGGAAATCATAAGAGAAAGACATGAAGATCTTCTGGATCACCTCGCTGGATTTCATTATGATTCTAAGATTATTTAAGACACAGATCTGAGGAACACTATTAAAAGGTTTTCTGTGTGAAATGTCTTCTGACCATTCCAGCTGTTATCACGACAACGATTACAGCTGAAAAAAGTAACCTTCTTTTGTATTTGGGCCGTTTGTTTGCACGACGATGACGTTTTGGGGTCAGGAAAACGCAAACTTTTGAAAACAGCAGTGTCTCCGTCATCATGTCAACTGGAAATATGCTGTTCCTCTGAAAACTGAGACTTTACACACATGCTAATTACATTTCAAGTCTGTCGCAATGAACGAGTTGGAGGACTACAAAAACAATGGCCGACTCCAGTTCTGTTTGTGCTGCTCACTGATGAATTTAACATCATTCAGTCTCTGCACATGAACCTTCAGTCTTTGCACATTAAACTTTAGTCTCAGCCTCTACACATGAACGTTCAGTCTTTGCACATGAACGTTCAGTCTCTGCACATGAACGTTCAGTCTCTGCACATGAACGTTCAGTCTCTACACATGAACGTTCAGTCTCTGCACATGAACGTTCAGTCTCTGCACATGAACGTTCAGTCTCTGCACATGAACGTTCAGTCTCTACCCATGAACGTTCAGTCTCTGCACATGAACGTTCAGTCTCTACCCATGAACGTTCAGTCTTTGCACATGAACGTTCAGTCTCTACCCATGAACGTTCAGTCTCTACACATGAACGTTCAGTCTCTACACATGAACGTTCAGTCTCTGCACATGAACGTTCAGTCTCTGCACATGAACGTTCAGTCTCTGCACATGAACGTTCAGTCTCTGCACATGAACGTTCAGTCTCTGCACATGAACGTTCAGTCTCTACCCATGAACGTTCAGTCTCTGCACATGAACGTTCAGTCTCTACCCATGAACGTTCAGTCTTTGCACATGAACGTTCAGTCTCTACCCATGAACGTTCAGTCTCTACCCATGAACGTTCAGTCTCTACACATGAACGTTCAGTCTCTGCACATGAACGTTCAGTCTCTACACATGAACGTTCAGTCTTTGCACATGAACGTTCAGTCTCTACCCATGAACGTTCAGTCTCTGCACATGAACGTTCAGTCTCTGCACATGAACGTTCAGTCTCTACCCATGAACGTTCAGTCTCTGCACATGAACGTTCAGTCTCTGCACATGAACGTTCAGTCTCTGCACATGAACGTTCAGTCTCTGCACATGAACGTTCAGTCTCTGCACATTAACGTTCAGCCTCAGTCTGTGCACATGAACGTTCAGTCTCTGCACATTAACGTTCAGCCTCAGTCTGTGCACATGAACGTTCAGTCTCTGCACATTAACGTTCAGCCTCAGTCTGTGCACATGAACGTTCAGTCTCTGAACATGAACGTTCAGTCTCTGCACATTAACGTTCAGCCTCAGTCTGTGCACATGAACGTTCAGTCTCTGCACATGAACGTTCAGTCTCTGCACATTAACGTTCAGCCTCAGTCTGTGCACATGAACGTTCAGTCTCTGAACATGAACGTTCAGCCTCAGTCTGTGCACATGAACGTTCAGTCTCTGAACATGAACGTTCAGCCTCTACCCATGAACGTTCAGTCTCTGCACATGAACGTTCAGCCTCAGTCTGTGAACATGAACATTCAGTCTCAGTCTCTGCACGTGAACATTTAGTCTGTGCACATGAACTTTCAGTCTCTGAACATGAACCTTCAGTCTCAGTCTCTGCACGTGAACATTTAGTCTGTGCACATGAAAGTTCAGTCTCTGCACATGAACGTTCAGTCTACTGACTTTTCTCCTGGAATGGAAACCTCTGACGTGTTGGAAACGTACGCAAACGTCAGCCAGAAACTTTGTTCCTATGGCAGCAACACACTCCATCTAACTCTTATTGCTTAAAGCAGCACAACACAATCTTTGTATGTAACCACACAACATCCATCATGCTGTCATGATACAGTGTGTCTGTAGGTGTGTGACTGTCCTGTGACATGTTTTATTCACTGCAGAGGCACACGCCAAAACGACAACTCAATTAGAAAGTGACCACTTCAATCTGCATCTACCCGACAGCATGAGCGATGAACTCATCTACCTGTTTGCCCATTAGTCTTCACACACACACACACACACACACACACACACACACACACACACACACACACACACACACACACATAAACACACACACACACCTATTCAAACGCACACACAAACACACACACACCTATTCACACACACCTATAAACACACAAAGGCTGAACAGAGCTTTGAAATCTGGAGTTGGTTAAATTTGTTCTTTCTGTTTTCCGTTAACCACGGCTGGCAGACACTGATGCAGTTACAACATACACACAGACACACATGCACACACATGCACGCACACAGACACATACACACACACACACACACACACACACACACACACACACACACACACTGGCCTTAAAATGATGATTGATGAAAGCCAGTTTCTGCTGTGTTGATATTCTAAATACGAGCCGCTTTGATCGTGTGCCACGCTGTGTCGGTGCAAGAGCTTTTTCCTGTAAGTGATTCTAAAGTATATTTAAGAAAAAAAACATTCTCTCAATCCAACACACACACGCGTGCGCACCAACACACACACACCTCATGCTGTTTGCAGGATGCATTATTTGGCCTGTTGTTTTACTGTAAAGAAAGAGTGTTAAGCGCAGTAGAGGTAAAACTGATCACAGCACTGTGGAATAGGCTCTTTGTATTCATGGTCCCCAGAGGAAGACTCCTCCGATCTGACCTCTGACCTCTCCTCTGGAGCCTCTGTCACACCCAAATTCATGAAAAGTTGTGAGAACCTTCAGAAAATCAAATTTTTCTTGTTGTCTTTAACCGCCGCTCATATCAAATCATTCTCCTCTTTGATTTCTTCTGATCTCCTTTTTGTTGTTAGATAAATAACCAATCAGAAACCTCCGGTGAAAGCAATGCTGAAGTGTAAAATCCTGCAGTTCCTCGAGTGTCCACTAGAGGCTGGCTGCAGAAGCACAGGAAGTCACATACACACCCATTCTAAAAAGCCTGTTTCTACAGCAGACATTAACATGTTTACAGCCTGGTTCAAAAAACCAAACAGGTCTGATTAGCTCATGTCTCGATCAGCACACACTGTACGGGGGGTGAATGTTTTGATGACTCATCAGTTTTGATTTGATGAAGGATAAGAGTTATTCACAATAAGGCGTGTAGCTGACCTGATTGACAGGTGGGCGCGGTGTAACGGTTTGTCAGGAGGCTTAAAACCCGCCTCAGCTCCAGCTCTCAGCCTGTCGTTAGGTTGACTGAAAGTTAGGCTGAGACAGCATTTCCAGCATGGAGACCACCATCGATGGGACTCCAGCGCCCCCCTGCAGGAACATTATTTACTGAATATGTTTGGCTAAATAAGCCCTGCTGCCTTTGCTTACGCTGATGAAATAAAATTTAACTCACTCTCAGAGTTGTTAAAATGCTTCTAATTCATGCAACATTTAAATAAAAACTTCATGGTCGTTTATTTCCACCATTAAGCGGTATCTGTAAAGTTTGACTGGTTCTAAAACAAACGTTTTTTTCTTGTGGTGCAGCGAGACGGTGGTGGAGGGAACGCTGACACATCCCTTCGCCCTGACGCTGTCTGAGGAGACCCTGTACTGGACCGACTGGCAGACCCGCTCCATCCACGCCTGCAACAAAAACAGCGGAGACAAAACCAGAGAGATCCTCAGCGGGATCTACTCCCCGATGGACATCCAGGTCCTGGAGTCCCACAGACAGCCGTACAGTGAGTCCACCAGGGTTAATCAACACTCACATCTCAAAGTAAATGTTGTTTTCAGGATAGTCATCATATCTCCTTCTTTCTGGATTTTCCTGCGCTTCCTGTCGTCGCCGTGCTTTAGTCCGAACTCCCTGCAGTGATAACAATGGAGGCTGCAGCCATCTGTGCCTCCTCTCTCCGCTGCAGCCTTTCTACAGCTGTGCCTGCCCCACCGGTGTGCAGCTCAAAGAGGACGGGAAGACCTGCAAACCAGGTATTTACCTTCAATCACCTGTACAGTGCCTGTGCGTGTGTGTGCAGTAGAACTTTAAAATGTTTCTGCATTTCACTGAGAACCCAAAACAGCACCTAAGCTGTTGTTAATCGATCTACAGCACGTTACGTATTTATTTGTGTTGTGTTGCAGTGTGTGTGTATTGGGTTGTGTTGTGTTGTGTTGTGTTGCAGTGTGTGTGTATTGGGTTGTGTTGTGTTGCAGTGTGTGTGTGTATTGGGTTGTGTTGTGTTGCAGTGTGTATTGTGTTGTGGTGTGTGTGTATTGGGTTGTGTTGTGTTGCAGTGTGTGTGTATTGGGTTGTGGTGTGTTGCAGTGTGTATTGTGTTGTGTTGTGGTGCAGTGTGTGTGTATTGGGTTGTGTTGTGTTGCAGTGTGTATTGTGTTGTATTGTGTTGTGTTGTGTTGCAGTGTGTGTGTATTGGGTTGTGTTGCAGTGTGTGTGTATTGGGTTGTGTTGTGTTGCAGTGTGTGTGTATTGGGTTGTGGTGTGTTGCAGTGTGTGTGTATTGGGTTGTGGTGTGTTGCAGTGTGTGTGTATTGGGTTGTGGTGTGTTGCAGTGTGTGTGTATTGGGTTGTGGTGTGTTGCAGTGTGTGTGTATTGGGTTGTGGTGTGTTGCAGTGTGTGTGTATTGGGTTGTGTTGTGTTGCAGTGTGTGTGTATTGGGTTGTGCTGTGTTGCAGTGTGTGTGTATTGGGTTGTGGTGTGTTGCAGTGTGTGTGTATTGGGTTGTGTTGTGTTGCAGTGTGTGTGTATTGGGTTGTGTTGTGTTGCAGTGTGTGTGTATTGGGTTGTGCTGTGTTGCAGTGTGTGTGTATTGGGTTGTGTTGTGTTGCAGTGTGTGTGTATTGGGTTGTGGCGTGTTGCAGTGTGTGTGTATTGGGTTGTGTTGTGTTGCAGTGTGTGTGTATTGGGTTGTGTTGTGTTGCAGTGTGTGTGTATTGGGTTGTGTTGTGTTGCAGTGTGTGTGTATTGGGTTGTGTTGTGTTGCAGTGTGTGTGTATTGGGTTGTGTTGTGTTGCAGTGTGTGTGTATTGGGTTGTGTTGTGTTGCAGTGTGTGTGTATTGGGTTGTGGTGTGTTGGAGTGTGTGTGTATTGGGTTGTGTTGTGTTGCAGTGTGTGTGTATTGGGTTGTGGTGTGTTGCAGTGTGTGTGTATTGGGTTGTGTTGTGTTGCAGTGTGTGTGTATTGGGTTGTGGTGTGTTGCAGTGTGTGTGTTTTGGGTTGTGGTGTGTTGCAGTGTGTGTGTTTTGGGTTGTGCTGTGTTGCAGTGTGTGTGTATTGGGTTGTGTTGTGTTGCAGTGTGTGTGTATTGGGTTGTGTTGTGTTGCAGTGTGTGTGCATTGGGTTGTGTTGTGTTGCAGTGTGTGTGTATTGGGTTGTGTTGTGTTGTGTTGCAGTGTGTGTGTATTGGGTTGTGTTGTGTTGCAGTGTGTGTGTATTGGGTTGTGTTGTGTTGCAGTGTGTGTGTATTGGGTTGTGCTGTGTTGCAGTGTGTGTGTATTGGGTTGTGTTGTGTTGTGTTGCAGTGTGTGTGTATTGGGTTGTGTTGTGTTGCAGTGTGTGTGTATTGGGTTGTGTTGTGTTGTGTTGCAGTGTGTGTGTATTGGGTTGTGTTGTGTTGCAGTGTGTGTGTATTGGGTTGTGGTGTGTTGCAGTGTGTGTGTATTGGGTTGTGTTGTGTTGTGTTGCAGTGTGTGTGTATTGGGTTGTGCTGTGTTGCAGTGTGTGTGTATTGGGTTGTGGTGTGTTGCAGTGTGTGTGTATTGGGTTGTGTTGTGTTGCAGTGTGTGTGTATTGGGTTGTGGTGTGTTGCAGTGTGTGTGTATTGGGTTGTGTTGTGTTGCAGTGTGTGTGTATTGGGTTGTGGTGTGTTGCAGTGTGTGTGTATTGGGTTGTGGTGTGTTGCAGTGTGTGTGTATTGGGTTGTGCTGTGTTGCAGTGTGTGTGTATTGGGTTGTGGTGTGTTGCAGTGTGTGTGTATTGGGTTGTGTTGTGTTGTGTTGCAGTGTGTGTGTATTGGGTTGTGGTGTGTTGCAGTGTGTGTGTATTGGGTTGTGGTGTGTTGCAGTGTGTGTGTATTGGGTTGTGGTGTGTTGCAGTGTGTGTGTATTGGGTTGTGTTGTGTTGCAGTGTGTGTGTATTGGGTTGTGGTGTGTTGCAGTGTGTGTGTATTGGGTTGTGGTGCAGGTCGGACCGATCAGCTTGAAAACAAGTCAAACTGACCCGTCTGCCTGCAGGCTGGGATACTAACTGACCCGCCGCCATGTTGATTCCCACAGCGCTGAAACAAAAGAGTGTTCTTCTGTAGACCTGGGCCTGTGCTTGAGTGTCTGTTATGTGAATGCATTTAATTTGAATGAAGCATGCCAACCAATCACTTCGCCACTGTTGACAATCAAAACAACAATGCTCTATTGTGTCGGCTCGCAGTTTGTGAGTATGTCTTTGTGTCCGCGCTCCTAATTTGTTTTGCTTGGCTGGTTAAATTGAAGGCGTTTGTTATTGCGCTGGCAGCAGAGAGTGTGTGAGAGAGTCAGTGTGTGTGAGAGAGAGAGTCAGTGTGTGTGAGAGAGAGAGTGTGTTTGTGTGTGTGTGTGTGAGTGAGTGTGTGTGTGTGTGTTAGTCTGGGGTCTTTTAGTGTCTCAGTTAAGTCAAGCAAAAAGCAGAGTGGACAGACACTTCACACTTTCCTTTTCATCCATTCCCTCACCACACTCATTTAGGTAACGGTGGAACAGCTTTAAACGTCTGATCTGATTGGTCGACAGGCAGAGGGATGCTAGATATTGATCGCTTGTTAAACTCAAGCCGGAATAAAAGAGAGGAAAGATTTGCAAGTGTTCTCAGAGCTCTCTTACACGTTTCATTTAAAGAAGGTTTAAACCTATAGATTATATTTTGTCCTTTTAATAACATTTAAATGTTAAAAGTGTATTTTTAAATCTTGCCCATGTTTTTGCATACGTTTGTATCGTAATAACTGAATTACTTTAAAATCAGGTGTATGAAACCTTTTCTAAGAGAGGGTAGTATAAAAGTATAAAATGCTGAGACATACTTCATGACTGCAGGTGCTGCCGCCGCCCATCACCCACTGCACGCTACCTAACAGGATTGAAAATGTTTCCCCCTTCATTGTGTATTGCAAGCGTAGCTTAGCAAAGCATGCTAGGATACATAGCCACACTGACCCAAGCGACAACCATGGTGCTGAGAAATGCAACCATTGTTGAAGTGCGAACAAGTGCAGTTCCTCGAGTGTCCAGTTGAGGCTGGCTAACAAAGTCGGAAAGTCACATACACAAACATTAAAACTTTAGAGGAGCGATACGTAACTCTGACACCTAGTGTTTAAAATGGGTACTGCAGTCCAAATTCAAAACATAGAGAGCCGTCCCTCCCCCCCCTAAAGTGGATGCTCACGCAGGTCACCATGTGGTGAACACTGAAGCTTCAGTGTTTAGCCAGCTCTGCATCGGTCTGTAAACCTTTCTGCGTTCTAACCTCTCTCCATTTTTCAAAAGCATCTCCAATATTGATCCTAGTTTGAGCACGTTTCTGCTCGTGGAGCTTATTAGAAACATGCAGAGGCTTTTTAGGTCGGGTACAATCACTTCTATCTGAACCAGTTCTCTTGCCCGCTTCCATCGCTGCAACACCTGTTGGTTTGACCTGATAACTGCTCTCATATCTGGCAAACCGAGGGGCGTCCAAAACGGCCGTGTGGGGGTGCCTTAAAACCGCCTACCTTCTCTGGTCCAAACAAATCCAGACCATTCAGGACCAGAATCTAAAGTTAGAAGGAGGACATACTGGCTGCTGCATTGTTGTCAGAGAAGCCAGCACTTCAACATAGCATGTTTCCTTAATGTCTGATCATAGAGTAAGCTCACTTTATCATTTCACTCTCTACACATCTCACTGATTGGACCTTTAAAGAGCCAGTTATTTACAGCAGAGGAAAACAGTTACTCATAATGAGGGGCGTGACTGATCCGACTGAAAGCGAGCTTGTTCTAGAGGTTTGTCAGTAACCAATGGGCTGGTTACACCTGTGTTTTTATCAATGGAGTTTGGTGGCTTTGAAGAAAGCGACTGCACTTTAAAAAAAAAAGAAAAACACAAATCTCTGCAGGGAATGCGTCCGGATAAAATAATACCTGAGCTCTCTTTTAATAATGAAACAATGAATGAAACATTTTCCTCATAGGTTTAATAAAAAGTATGTAAATTAATTAATTCAACCTTGATTTATTTTCGAGAGATGTTTGAAGGGGAACCCTCATTTGGAATGACAACGAGTCATCACAGAATCAATTTAAAGATGGACAACAAATCATATAAAGAACCAGTAGACGGACGAATACAAGGCCACTAACATCTACAAAGTCTGTGGGATTTCTAAGAAGCTAAGACAATTAAAGGGAATAAGTAAATACTAGAGTGTAAGAGAAAGCCTAACTTATGTAAAACAGTTACAAACAGAGGTTGAAGAGTCTGTTTGCTTTTCAGTTGTGTTTGTGTCTTCAAATGAATTTATCTGATAAACGAGACAAAGAGGAGGAAAAAGGCTGGGCAGACGGGGGAAAGAGAGAGAGACACTTTGAACTGTTTTAAATGTGAGCTCTTTACAGTTGGAGGTGTGAGAGACGCGGAGAAAAAACAGTTAATTGTCTCCCATGAGGGGAGTTTGGCTCTTGTTAAATCTGAACCAACAGCCAAACAGTGGAGGATCCCTGAGGACAGCAGAGAAGAGGCAGGAGAAGAGCTCCGGGTAGAGAGGGTTTTATTACCACGGATGGATTAGTTTCTGTGTGTCTCCATTCTGTTTGTTGGAATAATGGTTTAAACTTATATTCAACAGTGACCGCACACTTTTCCGGCGGGTCTGGTTCCTGAAGTAAATATCCTCATTCAAATCCTCTGTTGACATTTCACAAAATCTTTAAATCAATAGATTAAGGCACGTTACCAAGACAACCAGCTACCCCTGTACTCGTGACTATAAAATATTTCATTTGGTGCAAAAAAAGCGTTAAGACGGTGTAAGGATTCAAAGAACTACCATCCTTTGTGAATGATACCTCTTCTTCTTAAATGTCAATTTTATAGTTGTTATAGTGTTTACTGTTGAAAGAAGAATATGCAACATTTTACACAAAAATATATCACACGTCCAGTCTCTCCTGTGTAAATGTCTCTCTGAGTCATGACTGTCTACACTGAGTGAGAAGCTCGAGTCCCGCTGTCTGTGATGTTGTCAGAGCCGTGTTTACATGAACAGGACGGCCGGCTGGCTTATCCCCTTGTGTATTTAGATCATGGTTGTTCCGTGTAAATTTACATGCAATGTGAAGCTACGAGCTAACTCAAGAGCGCTACTATTAGCCTGCAAACGCAACAATGCAGGACACAGGCAACTGCAGCTTGCTTAAGCGCTTAGTGCTTAATTATGGTGTGCTCCAATTTGAAAACTCAGTTTTGAAAACGCAATGGGAGACGGGTTGCAGGTGTGTCACTGTAGTTTGTTTTGGTTTCATGCTGGTGCTTTCTTGGCCTAAACAAAGACAGTGTAGGGCGACCAAACAGTTTTCCTTTCTTGCTGCAAGTTCTTAAATGTTAGTTTTGTTTTTCTGGGGTTTTAATTATTATCTCTATTTTATTTTACATCCTTATATTATTTCTATATTTCCTTCTGCTGTATTGTGTGACGGTAAAAAACCCAATTTCCCCCTGGGATTAATTAAGTATTTCTGATTCTGATTCTGATTATTCTGTAGTGGGAGTGACATGGGCAATTAACTTACCGGGACAGATTTCAGAGTTCATTGCTAAATCTGTCTCACGTTTGACCCATAGAATAACTTACAAACATCCCCTGAGTGCAAATATAACCAAATAAAATTCCCCCCTTTATTTGTTAAACACATCAAGATGCAGGAACATACGTATAAAAGCGATCGTCATCAGCATAGAGACAGATCGCAGGAATCATACGTATAAAAGCGATCGTCATCAGCATAGAGACAGATCGCAGGAATCATACGTATAAAAGCGATCGTCATCAGCATAGAGGCAGATCGCAGGAATCATACGTATAAAAGCGATCGTCATCAGCATAGATGCAGATCGCAGGAATCATACGTATAAAAGCGATCGTCATCAGCATAGAGGCAGATCGCAGGAATCATACGTATAAAAGCGATCGTCATCAGCATAGTTGCAGATCGCAGGAATCATACGTATAAAAGCGATCGTCATCAGCATAGAGGCAGATCGCAGGAATCATACGTATAAAAGCGATCGTCATCAGCATAGAGGCAGATTGCAGGAATCATACGTATAAAAGCGATCGTCATCAGCATAGAGGCAGATTGCAGGAATCATACGTATAAAAGCGATCGTCATCAGCATAGAGGCAGATCGCAGGAATCATACGTATAAAAGCGATCGTCATCAGCATAGATGCAGATCGCAGGAATCATACGTATAAAAGCGATCGTCATCAGCATGGATGCAGATCGCAGGAATCATACGTATAAAAGCGATCGTCATCAGCATAGAGGCAGATTGCAGGAATCATACGTATAAAAGCGATCGTCATCAGCATAGAGGCAGATTGCAGGAATCATACGTATAAAAGCGATCGTCATCAGCATAGAGGCAGATCGCAGGAATCATACGTATAAAAGCGATCGTCATCAGCATAGATGCAGATCGCAGGAATCATACGTATAAAAGCGATCGTCATCAGCATAGATGCAGATCGCAGGAATCATACGTATAAAAGCGATCGTCATCAGCATAGAGGCAGATCGCAGGAATCATACGTATAAAAGCGATCGTCATCAGCATAGATGCAGATCGCAGGAATCATACGTATAAAAGCGATCGTCATCAGCATAGAGGCAGATCGCAGGAATCATACGTATAAAAGTGATCGTCATCAGCATAGATGCAGATCGCAGGAATCATACGTATAAAAGCGATCGTCATCAGCATAGAGGCAGATTGCAGGAATCATACGTATAAAAGCGATCGTCATCAGCATAGAGGCAGATCGCAGGAATCATACGTATAAAAGCGATCGTCATCAGCATAGAGGCAGATTGCAGGAATCATACGTATAAAAGCGATCGTCATCAGCATAGATGCAGATCGCAGGAATCATACGTATAAAAGCGATCGTCATCAGCATAGAGGCAGATTGCAGGAATCATACGTATAAAAGCGATCGTCATCAGCATAGAGGCAGATTGAAGGAATCATACGTATAAAAGCGTTCGTCATCAGCATAGATGCAGATCGCAGGAATCATACGTATAAAAGTGATCGTCATCAGCATAGATGCAGATTGAAGGAATCATACGTATAAAAGCGATCGTCATCAGCATAGAGGCAGATTGAAGGAATCATACGTATAAAAGCGATCGTCATCAGCATAGATGCAGATCGCAGGAATCATACGTATAAAAGTGATCGTCATCAGCATAGATGCAGATCGCAGGAATCATACGTATAAAAGCGATCGTCATCAGCATAGAGGCAGATCGCAGGAATCATACGTATAAAAGCGATCGTCATCAGCATAGAGGCAGATTGCAGGAATCATACGTATAAAAGCGATCGTCATCAGCATAGATGCAGATCGCAGGAATCATACGTATAAAAGAGATCGTCATCAGCATAGAGGCAGATTGCAGGAATCATACGTATAAAAGCGATCGTCATCAGCATAGAGGCAGATTGAAGGAATCATACGTATAAAAGCGATCGTCATCAGCATAGATGCAGATCGCAGGAATCATACGTATAAAAGTGATCGTCATCAGCATAGATGCAGATCGCAGGAATCATACGTATAAAAGTGATCGTCATCAGCATAGAGGCAGATTGCAGCTAAAAAATCAACATGCATTAACTTCTCTTTGTTTGTGTTATTTGTTCAGGAGCGGAGCAGGTTTTGCTGCTGGCTCGACGGACTGACCTGAGAAGAATCTCCCTGGACCTGCCAGACTTCACCGACATAGTCCTACAGGTAAACACACAAACACAATCACACGCTAACATAAACATACAAGTCCTGTGTTGTTGCACTTTTTTTGATCGTCCCTCTGCTGCTGCAGGTTGATGACATTCGCCACGCCATAGCTATAGACTACGACCCTGTAGAGGGCTACGTCTACTGGACAGACGATGAGGTTCGAGCCATCAGGAGATCCCACATTGATGGCAGCAACGCCGTGATGCTGGTTACCACGGAGATCAACCACCCAGATGGTATTGCTGTGGATTGGGTTGCCAGAAATCTGTACTGGACTGACACTGGAACTGACCGCATAGAGGTACACGTCAGATTTTACATTCTAGTTATTGTAGGAAGATTATTCCTGAGCATGATTTGACCTCACAGAGAATAGGAGAACAGGAGTTGATGGCTGGCCACAGCCTTGTTTGCCTGTGTTAGACAAATACTGTGTTTGTTCTGGACGAACTGTTCAAAACCCCCATATTACACAATAACTCATACAAACTCATGGTTCAAGACAACTGTTTACCAGAAACTTCCGTGTTTTTAGAGTTTAAATAGCATTTCTGTCAATGGAGTCTGGTGGTCAAAGTATACCCTGAAATATTCAGAAACGGGGCTCCGGTTAAAATATATACAAAAATGACCCTTCTTCACAGACATGACCCCGTAGGAGGTGGTTCTGAATATAAACTGTGTTAGTTTGTTGTATTGTATGATTTGAACTATGTTATTTTATATTCCAGGTCACCAGGCTGAACGGAACCTCCCGGAAGATTTTGATTTCTGAGAACCTGGATGAACCCAGAGCCATCGTCCTGGACCCCGTTAATGGGTAGGTTTCAGAAATTAACACTCGCTTTGTATTTCATGTACAGATTACAGCATATTTGAAATCGTACAAGGTGTATGATTACTCAGTATAATTGATAGTAGACAAAAAAAACCTTCAAATTGTGACTTGTTTTTCCAAAAACTCTGAGGCTTTGATACTCTCAGAATGATTACAGTCTCTAATATCTCCATAACTCGTTCCTCATGCTCTCCAACTATCTACTCCATCTCTGAGTCTTACTCTCAAAGCATATAGCTCTGATGATATTCACAAACACAGTTAGCTCTTGGTTAGTGTGTGATTGTGGAGAGAAGCTATCTGCACCTTTCCTAAGCACGGAGCTCACTGACGGAGCTGCACTCTCACGCTGACGGAGCTGCACTCTCACACTGAGGGAGCTGCACTCTCACCCTGATGGAGCTGCACTCTCACGCTGACGGAGCTGCACTCTCACGCTGAAGGAGCTGCACTCTCACCCTGAGGGAGCTGCACTCTCACGCTGATGGAGCTGCACTCTCACACTGAGGGAGCTGCACTCTCACCCTGATGGAGCTGCACTCTCACGCTGACGGAGCTGCACTCTCACACTGAGGGAGCTGCACTCTCACGCTGAAGGAGCTGCACTCTCACACTGAGGGAGCTGCACTCTCACCCTGATGGAGCTGCACTCTCACGCTGATGGAGCTGCACTCTCACACTGAGGGAGCTGCACTCTCACACTGAAGGAGCTGCACTCTCACACTGAGGGAGCTGCACTCTCACGCTGATGGAGCTGCACTCTCACACTGAAGGAGCTGCACTCTCACACTGAGGGAGCTGCACTCTCACACTGAGGGAGCTGCACTCTCACACTGAAGGAGCTGCACTCTCACACTGAGGGAGCTGCACTCTCACACTGAGGGAGCTGCACTCTCACACTGAGGGAGCTGCACTCTCACGCTGATGGAGCTGCACTCTCACACTGAGGGAGCTGCACTCTCACACTGAGGGAGCTGCACTCTCACGCTGATGGAGCTGCACTCTCACGCTGACGGAGCTGCGCTCTCACGCTGACGGAGCTGCGCTCTCACCCTGACGGAGCTGCGCTCTCACCCTGACGGAGCTGCGCTCTCACCCTGACGGAGCTCAGTTCTGTCCACATAAAGATGATGAGAAACTTTTTGACACTTAATCAAGAGGACACACTTTAAACATATGAGATGAGTTTCACTGTTTCAAACAAACGGTCCTCCCTAAATGAAGCAAGACAGGACGACTCAAAGACAACAACAACACTCACATCGTCATCATGTTAACGGCTCCAGAGTGTCTCCACTCAAGTGGATGTGTGGCGCCGCCAATTGTTTCCTGGTCACTGGAAAGTTTGCATCTTTTATATATATTGCGGCGCATTTACCACCAACTCTCAGCAGACGCTAATTTCTTCGCTCTAACTGTGAGTGGCTGTTTGCGCTGATGTTTGTGAGTTAGAGTCTTTTTACAATGAGACTGATTTACAGAGAAATAAACAATTGTGACTGAGTGTCATCTCCATCCTCTCTCTCTCTCTCTCTCTCTCTCTCTCTCTCTCTCTCTTTTTCTCTCTCTCTCTCTCTCTCTCTTTCAATCTCTCTCTATCTCTCAGCTTCATGTACTGGACAGACTGGGGCGAGCATCCAAAGATCGAGCGGGCAAACCTGGACGGGATGGACCGGGTGGTTCTGCTCAACAGCTCTCTGGGCTGGCCGAACGGACTCGCTATCGATCACAATGCAGGGAAACTGTACTGGGGAGACGCAAAGACAGACAAGATAGAGGTAAGAAGATTAAAACATTGTAAATGTGGTGAAAGGTTGTCTATAAAACTTTGTGAGCGTGGTTCTTATGAAGAACAGAGTCGTAATGTCATGATTCTGCTGAACAGACTCCTGTATTGGATTGTGTTGGATTGTTTTCATCTGCTCTGATTTTGCTGGTTTGATGTGAACTTGTCTGGGCTCCTGCTGGTTGAGTCGTGTTGTATATCCTGTTCAGGGTCAGTTCAACCTCCTGACACCTGTTTCCAGTTTGTCTCATCTCATCAATAGTTTCCATAGAAGAAGAACTGGTGCATCATTAAAGTGGTCCAAGAGCTTCAAATGCTTTTCCTGTCCATGAGGAACAAGTGTGCAGGCTCTAATTTTACTAAAACAGCAGCTGATTTCACTCTTCTGTGTTTCCTGTTTGGCTGAAGAAGGACTTCAAAATGAAACTTTAAAGCCAAAAGACTCTCAGATAAAAAAAATCCTTTTAGATACTTTTCTTTAAAATAGAGAAGGTATTAACACACCTTAAAGGAGCAATATGTAACTCTGACACCTAGTGTTTAAAATGGGTACTGCAATCCAAATATTCTAAACATTGCAGAGAGCTGTCTCCCCCCCCCTCCTCTCTAGAGTGGATGCTCACGCAGGTCACCATGTGGTGGACACTGAAGCTTCAGTGTTTATCCAGCTCTGCATCGGTCTGTAAACCTTTCTGCGTTCTAACCTCTCTCCATTTTTCAAAAGCATCTCCAATATTGATCCTAGTTTGAGCACGTTTCTGCTCGTGGAGCTTATTAGAAACATGCAGAGGCTTTTTAGGTCGGGTACAATCACTTCTATCTGAACCAGTTCTCTTGCCCGCTTCCATCGCTGCAACACCTGTTGGTTTGACCTGATAACTGCTCTCATATCTGGCAAACCGAGGGGCGTCCAAAACGGCCGTGTGGGGGTGCCTTCAAACCGCCTACCTTCTCTGGTCCAAACAAATCCAGACCATTCAGGACCAGAATCTAAAGTTAGGAGGACATACTGGCTGCAGATATGCTCTGTCTCTATGTCAGTCCTTCGCTCTCTGAAGCTGCTAAAAACAGTTGAACTAGTGATATTTCTTTCTGGAGGTGTGCACGCACAGTCTGAGCAGCAGAGGAAACCCAGTGAAGCAGTGCGGGGGGAGGGGGGGCGGGGGCTTTGTTGTTGTGTTTGCCCTTCCCCCCTTCTCACCCAGACTTCTGTTCCTCCTTTAAAGCAGGTGTTTCTCCTTCACCCGGTCTATATTAAACCTTACGTCTGTCTTTACACCGTTCTGCTCTTCTCTTCTGATTCATTCGATCGTTTTCTCTTACTTCTATCTTCTTTGCCTGTGTTGCTCCTCAGAGTGTGTGCTTGTGTCTGGTCGTGGTTGTGGACTCGTCGCTGTGATTTGAATTCTTGGTTGACGTTTTGCCGTCTGCAGAAATTTGCACAAGTTCACTCCAGTTAACATATTTTCATCGCAGCAGAGAGAGGAAGAGAGAGGAGAAGAACAAAAGAGGGAATGCCTGAGCTTTCTGGCTGAATGCTTACCAATTGAAAAAAGGTGGCTGCTCTCTCCCTCCCTCCAGCCTCCCCCCTCCTCCTCCTCCTCCTCCTCCTCCCCCGTCAGGGTGAAAGGACCCACCTCAAAGGGCTTTTTCACGTTTCAGCCTTGTTTTTATCCTGTTGAAAAGAAGCTGCTGCTGGGTGTGAAGACATTTCCATTGTGTGTCTGCCTGTGTCTCGAGTGTGTGTGTTTGTGTGTGTAGTACTGTGTGTTTATTACACACATGCATGAAGGCTAAGATTTAAGACATTTCCTAATTATTTATCCGACTTTAGAGTAAATCCTCGTGTTTTCCGACATCTTGATGCCCTTCAGAAGAGGGGAGCTCATATCGAAACCAGTCGTGTTGTTTCTTAATATTTCTGTCGAACACAAAACCTCGGAGTCTCTGAAGTCCGGCTCAGACTACAAGATATGACAATCATGACACCTTCCATACTGCAGATTTTCTAAGATTATCGTGCCCTGCAGAGGAACGCACCTCCTAACATGACCTCACGAAAACAATGGAGCGGAAGGTTAAATTTGCGATTATAATGTTTTGTTCAGAGAGGACAAAAAACATTTAAAAATCGAGTTTATTTGAAGAAATGTCTGAGGAGACGAGGACAGCATGGGTTGTCTGTTTTTCAGTGAGAGCTGGAGGTCAGACTTTAACTGTCAGATTCATCTCAGGTGTCCAGCTCACCTGTTCGGGTTGCATCTTGCCACCACTACTGTCCACTTATTGCAGTCCTCCCTCGACTCTCGAGCTTATTAAATTCACACACAACTTCCTCCAAACCCTTTCACGATGTAATCATCCAGATGTTTAATCCTAAATATCAGATATCATGTTTACATGATTATACTCCTGTCAGTGTTTAGCTGTTTAGATCCTGTTTAATTTATCGTCTTTGTTCACATCACAATATTTAAGACATCAGCTCATGTTTATACCTGAACATTGTTCAAGTCCGTCTCCTTTCTGACGGTACTGAGGGTGTCGGAGAGCCGAACGCTGCTCGGCGCCCTCCAGAGAGAAAATAGAGAGAATGTTAAATGACTGAGACGGACTGAAGACTTTGACCAGGAGGGTTTGAGTAAAGCTCGCTTTAGAAAGGTAACGCCGGCACGCTGTGTGAAATCCCACACATACACACACTACAGCAACATGACGGCTTCGATTGGCTCGATGTAAAAACACAAAGACGGCGTGACGGTGAGGGACCTTATGGCGCTTTTTAAGAAAGTGTATCTCTCTCTCTCTCCTCTCTCTCTCTCTCTCTCTCTCTCTCTCTCTCTCTCTCCTCTCTCTCTTCCCTCTCTCTCTCTCTCTCTCTCTCTCTCTCTCTCTCTCTCTCTCTCTCCTCTCTCTCTTCCCTCTCTCTCTCTCTCTCTCTCTCTCTGTTTTCGAGTATTTTTAAAGAAATCCGACTCCCCCTTTGCGGCCTCCCGCCCCTCCCCCCCTCTTCTGTGCAAAGAAACCCTCTGAAGTTACCGCACGGGCACCCTCCTTTTCAAAAGGAGTGTGTGTGTGTGTGCGTGCAAGTTCACCGCTTTGACTGATGTGTGTGCTTTCTCTGCACACACACACACACACACACACACACACACACACACACACACAAAACGGCTGCTTTGTTGTGATTATGCAGATTGACTATGCACAGCATTCAATCACACTGTGGAGCCATATGGTAACACTTTTGTATGTGTGTGTGTGTGTGTGTGTGTGTGTGTGTGTGTGTTTGTGTCTGTGTCTGTGTGTGTGTGTGTGTGTGTGTGTGTGTGTGTGTGTGTGTGTGTGTGTCTGTGTGTCTGTGTGTGTGTGTGTGTGTGTGTGTGTGTGTGTGTGTGGGTGTCTTGGAGAGCAGGGAGGTGTCTGGTGGAATTTCCCCTCTGAAGGCCCTGCACCTTGTTTGAATAAGTCTCCTTACCTGAGTCTTGTTTCTGTGAGGTCTTTACAACATGCTGAGTCTTACTGTAGCTGCTGTCGAGGATCAGACTTCAGTTTGTAAACACTCACACTTCACTGGATCGTTGTTATTTATGATTCTTTATACTTTTAAGCCACTACATTCACCTGACAGCTGCTGAGATTTGTTGTGATCAAATTGAGAATAGGAAAAGTTCATTTTCACCGTTTGTTCCTCACAAAACTTTAAAGGTGGAGTCAGTAGAAATGTTTGTAAACACAACTATAAACTGGGCCCCTCCTCCTGGGCTCATCGCCCCCCTGAAGCTCACACTCACTGCAGGACGTAGTGTGTACGTTGTGTGTACGACCAGTACTGCTTGTAGCTACACTGCAAGCTAACGCACGCTGGCACAAGCTAACCCCCAGTGTTTGTTACCTGCCTGTACTGTCCTGGAGGAAGCACACCAGCTCCCTGCCCAGAAACGTCCCGAGTTAACCAAAACACACCAGAACAGTAAAATCCAGTCAGAGGACAGGGTCTCTGCAGACACAGTCACCAGCACACATGTATGTCCCAGACGTCCGTTGAATAAAATCTGTCGTATGTTTTACAATGAGCCTGATATTAAAAAAATTGGTGACATCATGTTAAAAACGTGAAATATATTTAGGTGGAAGTGATTGAATGTCCAGTTTGCACTTAACAAACCACAGACAGGCTGTGTTTGCCTTGCGAGCTCGGACGAAGACGGTTTAGATTTCAGGAAACAAAAACACAAGAAGGTCAGTTAGCTAGCAGGTGAGGGGTTAACTCAGCTTTACAGGGACTATTCAAAAGCTGGAATGTGTTCCATGTAAATATAGTGAACGCTGTATGACAGTGTGAACATGTGAATAACACAGATATGGAAGAAAGAGTTCTCACTTTATGTGCGACTACAGATGAAGACGAGTGCTTTGTCCTCGCTCCGCTCTGCCTCTGATCGCTGAATGGATCAATCAGATAAAAGATGGAACAGAAGGTTTGTGTGCTCGCTGGCCTCCGAGGGGCTCTGTGCTGCCCCGGAGCTTTATCCCGGTGAGGGCCGTGAAAGATGATTGGAGACGCTTTGAGGGACACTGAGCCGCTCTTTAAAACACCCTCTGAGCCGATAATGGAGCCGGCAGCCAGCGACAGGAAAACACACGAAGAAGATCCAGCTCTGACAGGCAGCAGCACACTGAGCGTTCTGTTCGCCGCCCGGAGCTCGAGGTGTTTGATGAAGCTGAGAGCGAGAGAAAGCAGGCCGAGCTCCAGGTCGCTCTGACGGTGCCATGTGGACTGTTTCTGGGCTTTCCATGGTCCTTCTAAGACTTCATTAATATGACCTTATACTTCATATTATCTGCCCTGTCAGCATCTCTGCTTTAGATGATGAAGAGATCGAGATCTAGGTAAAGGCTGCGATTTAGAACAAATCATCAAAATATAGAATGATTGTCTTTGAAAATAACCCAAAAAGATAAATCATTTTCTGACTAAACTCAACTGAAAAAGGGAAAAACTAATTCATCAGGTCAGATTAGACGCCCCCTAGTGTTTGTTAAGAGACTAAAGAGCAGCGTTTTGAGTTCATATCAGTCCCACCACGACAGGCTCCGACATAAAGAGATCAGCTGCAGGAACTGCTGTATGGATGCACCGTCCCTTCCTCTAACCAAAACACACATTAACTTTCCTGCTAAAAGGTCAAAGGTCGCTCAGGTGGGTTCAGTCCACAGCAGAACAGGTTATTGTGCCATTTTAATGCAGACACTCACGGTTCGTTCGTTAGGTTTCCTCCTCGACTCTGATGACACACAGCAACGCAGGAGCCTCATTGATCAACACAGCTGTCAGTCTTGGCGTTATACTGCTTCTTTATATAATCAAATAATTAATTAATCTGACATTCATCAGGGTGATAAAACTCTAAAGACAGAAACCCTGTTAGAGAAACATTAATCTGACGTGTTTTTAGATCGTTTTTTCCATCTGTAAAAATGGAGGAGGTTGTATAACATAGCAGAGCACACACACACACACACACACACACACACACACACACACACACACACCGACACCGACACACACACACACACACACACACACACACACACACACACAGACACACACACACACACACACACACACACACACACACACACACACACAGAGAGCGTCCCACAGGTTGTGTTTCTGTAATCACAGGACGAAACAAGTCAGATCAAGTCCCGCGCACAGTGTTTATACTGTTTATTATTGTAAGGGTTGAGTCTTCAGGGTGTGCGTGTGTGTGTACAAACTTTACAATAATCTCTCACTGTATCCGATACCTGAATCATCACCTGAACTTTAGAGTTTGTGAGTCTCTGCTGTGACATGTTTCCATCGATCCTGATGAGATTGCACGTTACACAAATATCACACACACACACACACACACACACACACACCTGTTGTTGCTCAGAGTTTCCACGGCGACCTGCCAGCTGCATGTTCCCCTCTTCCTGTTTCTGGCTCTGTGTCTCTGCTTCTTGTCCATCCCTCCGTCCCTTCGTCCCCGCTGCCACAGAGTGACAGCAGCCGCATGTCTCATTTCCTGTGGGAGCTCAGCCCTTGGCACACGGGCTGAGTGTGTGTGTGTGTGTGTGTGTGTGTGTGTGTGTGTGTTGTGGCTGATCTCATGTATCCTATTAGAAGGGTTATATTGTGGTCTGATGTAAGCAGTGTTGTGGGGAGCAGGCAGAAGCAGCTCTGAGCCCACAGCTTTGTGTGCATGTGTGCTTGTGTGGAGGCCTTAAAGTAAAGACTGTTTCGAGATGATCTTGATAAAAATCACTCGGAGACACATTCCCAGCAAAACCGTCGTTCTCCTCAGTCACGGCACAGGGCGCTCTTCCCTGCTGTGGCGCGCTAATTATTTTTGGGCTTTTATAACCTTTATTGTAGAGATATGAAAGTGAGTGGACATAATAGGAAAGAGGGAAATAGAGTGGGGAATGACACGCTGGAAAGAAACCCCGGTCAGACTTGCACCCAGGCCACCCGCCTCGAAGAGTACAGCCTTTGTACATGGAGCTCGCACCCTAACCACTTGTCCAGTGTGTGTGACACTGTGTGTGAGTGTGTGTGACACTATTTGTGACACTTTGTGTGTGTGACACTGTGTGTGTGCGTGAGTGTGTGTATGTGTGTGTGTGTGTGACACTGTGTGTGAGTGTGTGTGACACTGTTTGTGACACTGTGTGTGTGTGTGTGTGTGTGTGTGTGTGTGACACTGTGTGTGTGTGTGTGCACTGTCCTGAGACGGTCAGACTTCTGCCTGCGTGTCCGATTAGACCTTTGTCACTTTTGTGCTTGCTCGCTCTTTCTGTCTTTTTGTCCTTTTTTCTCTCCTACGTGTCCGTCAAGAAATGAGATGTTCTCACACCCAAAATGAAGACGGACGGGGGTTAAAAAAAATCAAGCTCCCAGTGCATAATTCTTGTTGAAAAAGGCAGAGTAGAGAAAGCGGGAGCAGGAGAGGAGGAGAGCCAGAGAAAGGGAGTCTCTCTGCCATCTTTTCACTGGGATGGCCATGTCTAATTGTGTCACAGTGATAAATGAATAGGTTTTTTGTGGAGGGGTTGGGAACCTCCCTTGGATCAGAGGCCCATCAAAATGAATGGTTTATTTTTTCTGTTTGCTCGCCCCCGCCCTCTGAATGGCTATTTAAATTAGTATTCACTAAACAGATAGCTGGAAACACGGCAGCTCATCACAGCAACAACTCTCATTCTTCTGATTTTGCTCCAGCATGTGAGCTGCAGAGTCCGTCTGTAATCTTATCCCGGTATGTGGCTCACTGGAGGAAATGTTTCGTGAAATCCAGAGTTACTGGAACCCCTCAGCTTGTACGAAACCCGTCCTTTGTTTCAGTGGGCTCTGTTTGTTTTTCATGGACGTAAACTGGAGTGTAATAAGAGTTTAGTTTGGCTCCAAAGGCTGAAATCGTCTCTGTGGTCGTTTCCTTTAAGGTTCAACCCCCAGAGTGTGTGTGTGTGTGTGCGTGCATGTGTGTGCGTGCGTGTGTGTGTGTGCGTGTGTGTGTGTGTGTGTGTGTGTGTGTGTGTGTGTGTGTGTGTGTGTGGACAAAGGAGTCAGTGTCTGTTGGCGTCCATGCATTACTGACTCTCTCTCCTCCTTTTCTTCAGTCGTACAAAGTCGGTGCTCAGTTTGTTCTGAATTATTTAACATTATTCGATGTTTGGTTGTAATTGTGTTATGAAAATGAAATCTTTTGTCATTGCATTATATAAAGTGTGTCTAAAAGACTAATCCTAACTTTTAAAAAACACAAATAGTTAAAGGTGTAATTATTTTTCCTGACCTGCCTGTTCAGCGGATTCTGATGATCTCTAGTTAAAGGACCAATCAGTGAGATGTGTAGAGAGTGAGATGATAAAGTGAGCTTACTCTATGATCAGACATTAAGGAAACATGCTATGTTGAAGTGCTGGCTTCTCTGACAACAATGCAGCAGCCAGTATGTCCTCCTTCTAACTTTAGATTCTGGTCCTGAATGGTCTGGATTTGTTTGGACCAGAGAAGGTAGGCGGTTTTAAGGCACCCCCACACGGCCGTTTTGGACGCCCCTCGGTTTGCCAGATATGAGAGCAGTTATCAGGTCAAACCAACAGGTGTTGCAGCGATGGAAGCAGGCAAGAGAACTGGTTCAGATAGAAGTGATTGTACCCGACCTAAAAAGCCTCAGTTGCATCATCTATGTCAGGGGTGGGCCACATGCAGCCCCCCTCAACCCTCAATGTGGCCTGCAAGTCTCAAAGCAAACTAGAGCTTTTGGGGGTTCAATGCCTCGCTCAAGGGCACCTCTGCAGCACTCTCGCTCTCACTCTAGAAAATGTGAGGGTCAAAGCCTTCATTTCCTGTATTAGTCCACAGACAGCGTCCTGAGTGCTCTCAGCTGAAAGAAGTTCAACTTTTAGAACAGTACCAGGCTTGTCAAGGTCACTTCTCCCTCACTGACAAATCAAAATACAGATCCCATAGAATCATCTGTCAGCAGAGGCCTTTGTGCAGAATCAGAGTCAGTGTGAACTGTTCTGTACGGCCTGCAGTGCTCACTCTGCATCACACAGACCACAGCTAGACGGAAACACACTCCGCAGATGAGTGTGTGTCCAAAATAACATGTGTGTCTATTTCAGGCCCTGTCAGTCCAGTAATAACCCGGGAGAAGGAGGGACACACAGCGGCTCTAATTGTAGGCCTGTAGATTGTAGCTCTCACTCTCAGCGTACACACACACACGGGAACATGTTGGCCGCGGTGCCTGTATCAGCTTTCAGTCTCGTAATAGATGCCTTGTGACTGACACACACACACACACACACACACACACACACACACACACACACACACACACATAATTCTCTGTTTCTAACTATGTAATGATGATTTAACGGCCGTTGCTTAACGACATTTAATGGAGCTTAATGAAAAATAAACACAAAAGCCTCAAACACATAAATCTTTCTTCTTTAGTTTGAGATTTTATGTTCAATGATCCGGCCCCCGTGTAGAGCGAGTTAGTCAGTTCAAGAGTCTGACATTAAAGAGTTAATGATGACAGGGTTATTAACCGTATTGGCTCAAATATAAGACGAGTTGTTTTTCCTTGAAACACACCTGACAGAAAGTGAGGTCGTCTTTAAGATCTCGATGTCAGTTCACAACAACAACAACAGAGGGAGACGCTGCTCTGACCATAGAGTGACCGAGGCCAGCTGTCACTCACAGCTGCAGTACCAGGGGGAGACACCAGGGGGAGACACAAGGAGAGAACACTGGGAGGGGGGGCACAAGGCGGAGAATCTAAGGGGAGACACCAGGGGGAGACAACATGGGGAGAATCTAAGGGGGGACACCAGGGGGAGACAACATGGGGAGAATCTAAGGGGGGACACCAGGGGGAGACAACATGGGGAGAATCTAAGGGGGGACACCAGGGGGAGACAACATGGGGAGAATCTAAGGGGGGACACCAGGGGGAGACAACATGGGGAGAATCTAAGGGGGGACACCAGGGGGAGACAAAAGGGGGAGAATCTAAGGGGAGACACCAGGGGGAGACAACATTGGGAGAATCTAAGGGGAGACACCAGGGGGAGTGCCCTGGGGCAGACACTAGGAGGAAACACCAGAAGGAGACAGCAGGGGGAGACAACAGGGGGAGACACAAGCAGAGAACACTGGGGGGGACACAAGGCGGAGAATCTAAAGGGAGACACCGGGCGGGAGACACTAGGAGAAGACACTGGGGGGAGACACCAGGGGGAGCATCTTAGGGGAGACAACATGGGACACACACTAGGAGAAAACTACTGGGGGAGACATTAGGAGAAGACACAAGAGGGAGAATCGAAGGGGAGACACCAGGGGGAGACCCCTGGGGGAGACACTAGGAGGAAACACCAGAAGGAGACAAAAGAGGGAGACACTAAGTGGAGACAGCAGGGGGAGACACTAAGTGAAGACACTGGGGGGAGAAACTAGGAGGAGACACCAGGGGGAGACAACTGAGGCCGTCTTTTGATGAGATGTTGAAGAAAATGATAATCACTGCAGAATAAGATCATCATCTAACATTGCACAAAGAGAGCGGCTGCTGGTCGTTCAGTTTATCAGACACTCGCTCTGCAGGTGGAGGTAACCAGAGAGAGAGAAGTCTGCTCTGTGGTCTTTTTTGAAATACATGGAATATGACGAATATAGTGAGTGGAACTTATAACGGGGGTTGTGTGGGCACATACAGAAGAGAGAGCGGCGTGCTGTGTGTATGAAGGAGGACGTCCTCTGTCGTTTCATGCTGAACTGTTAGTTTATCTTCACATTAGGACAGGAACAGAGTGTGTTCATGTCAGATTGGGTGGAATTCCCCTTTAAGAATCATTTTCCAGTCTGTTTCCATTATTTCATCCCGCTCTGTACACTTTCCTGTAGATATCCCTGTTTTCTCCCTCTGTATGTCATCGCTCTGTCTCTCCCTCCATCCTGCTTCCTACAGCCCCTCTCCTACCTTCCTGCCCCTTAACCCCCGACCTCTGCATCGTATATACCCCTCCCCACAGGTCAAAGGTCAGGGTCAGCTGCTGAATAGCAACTATAGAGCTGATAGATGCTTAAGGACATCAGTGAACCACATTTTCTGGTCATAAAGAAGCTTTTTCCCCTTTTCCGGTGTTTTCATAGCCTCCGTACTGTTTTAAAACATATCTACCAGGTTTCATATTTTTTTTAATAAATAGTTAAAGGCCTTATGTAGATTTTTTTATGCACACTAAAGTTCTAAAGTTTCCCTTTTTCTCTTCTCTCAGGTGATAAATGTGGACGGCAGTAACAGGCAGACTCTCCTGGAGGACAAGCTGCCTCACATCTTCGGTTTCACTCTGCTCGGAGACTTCATCTACTGGACCGACTGGCAGCGACGCAGCATCGAGAGGGTCCACAAAGCCACGGCGGTACGAGAGATCATCATCGACCAGCTGCCTGATCTCATGGGGCTGAAGGCGACTAAAGTGACGGAGACTTACGGTGAGGGGCAGAACACGTTGAGCTGAAATTACAGACAAAAGGATAGCAAAAAGAAAGAAATATTAAAGTTAAAATAGTAAACCTTTCTCCCCGTTCACCTCCAGGTACAAACGGCTGCGCGGTGGATAACGGCGGATGCAGCCATCTTTGTTTCTGGTGTCGGCAGGCGGTCAGCTGTGCGTGTCCCATGGGGATGGAGTTGCTGTCAGACCTGCAGACCTGCGTGGTGCCTGAAGCTTTCCTACTCTTTACCAACAGGTAAACGTTTGTACCTGCTAAAAAAATAGCTAAAACAGCTGACACACACACACACACACACACACACACACACACACACACACACACACACACACACACACACACAGAGCTGCAGACACACACAGAGCTGCTGACACACACACACACACACACACACACACACACACACACACACACACACACACACACACACACACACACACACACACACACACACACAGAGCTGCTGACACACACACACACACACACACACACACACAGAGCGTCTGAAACACACACACACACACACACACACACACACACACACACACACACACACACACACACACACACACACACACACACACACACACAGAGCTGCAGACACAC
>CM036539.1:641413-728913 GCA_020745685.1 Tautogolabrus adspersus
ATCAAAAAAGGATGAAAACACGTTTAATCTTTAATATCTTTGCCCTTATACTCAAATTTCTCTCCTAATGTGGGGAAAAGTACAAATGTTGAACCCTCACGAGAAAATGACAAATATTCAAGCTAGCACAAACGTTCTCCTGTACGTTCATATTGATTCTGTGACGTTGTAATATTGATGTCCAAGTCTGTGAGGTCACATTGTGTTTCGGCATTGTGCAAGCAAGGCACAGCAGGGGCTCCACATACACACACAGTCAGACATGCACACACACACAGCGCTGTTCTCCCCCGCTGGCTCAGCTGATCCCGTCTCTCCTCTATTACGCCTCTGTTACTACCTCTGAAGACGTACAGAGGGGGATCACTTTGTCTCCCCGTTACGCCTCCAAGACATTCAGACTGAAGGAAAAACATCACAGGGCGGTAAATATCATGGCTTAAAACGGCGCTCTGACCAGAGCTAACGTGATGCGTCTTAACAAGATAAAAAAAAAACGAGTGAGTTGAATGAGACCTGTAAACAGCTCTTCACAGGAGACAGAAACTTGAAATAAAGAATAAAAAAACCTCCTGACTTTATAAAGACGATTGAATCTCTCGGGTCAGTCACGATGTGTTCGTGTGAGAACAGCCAAAGGCCTGCTGGTTAAGAAGTTCATTAATGGGAGACACATTGATGTAGAGTCATCAGTCCTATCAGAGAGAGTCAGACCCCAGTAATCTCTGACGTGACGAGAACCTAAACATGTCACATGTTGACCATGTCACCTGTGCGTGTCCTCCTGCAGTCCTCCATGATCGTCAGCAGCAGCGTTCAGGACAACCAGCTCCACGACCTCAGCCTGGACCCCTACAGCCGCCATCTTTACTGGACCTGTGAGACCACCAACACCATCAACGTGCAGCGTATGGACGGACACACAGTGGGCGTGGTCCTGAAGGACGACACGGACAAACCGCGAGCCATCGTGGTCAACGCCGAGAAAGGGTAAGAAACAGCGTTTGTATCTGATGGCTGCGGTTCAATTTAGACATGTTGTGCTCTACGTTTAGAAAGAAGTACGAACTTTCTCAATCAATATGGCAGTCTCAGTGTATTATTTGGCAGTGCACAATGTCACCCGGGAGCATGTTTAGAAAAATACTCATCCATACTGTCCATCAGTAGAGTGTATGTCTCTAACCAGCTCGTGAACATTGTCTCTAAACACGTCTGCAGGTACATGTACTTCACCACGGTTCAGGAGCGCTCGGCGAAGATAGAGGGAGCGAGTCTGGACGGGACGGAGAGAGAGTCTCTGTTCACCACGGGACTCATCCGACCCGTCGCTCTCGCACTGGACAACAAACTGGGGAAACTGTTCTGGGTGGATGGAGACCTCAAACGCATCGAGAGCAGCGACCTGACAGGTGGGTTAATAAATGCAGAGAGTTTTTCATGGATGTCTTATAAACGTTGTAGTCTCTTTGTGAATTTTATATCAGATCTGTGCAAGCGGAGAGTTTCATTTTCATCTTAGAGAAACTTCTGATACACGAGAGCAATTCTTTTTATCTGCTTGTTGTCGCCATGATCATTTCCACCATGAAGGCTCTGACGTGTTTATGGTTCTTTTTGTCCCCCTCAGGAGCCAATCGCATCGTCCTTCAGGACTCCAACATCCTGCAGCCGATGGGTCTGACCATCCTGGGAGATCACCTGTACTGGATCGACCGGCAGCAGCAGATGATCGAAAGGGTGGACAAACTGACCGGGGACGGACGCACACGCATTCAGGGACGGATCTCTTACCTGACCTCTGTCCACGCTGTGGAGGAGATGGATCCTCAGGAGTTCGGTAAAGACCTCTGCACACTGACTCACGATCTAATCCATACCGTGATGAAGAGAAGAGGATTTAACCTGGTCCTGTTGTTACGTCTTTTACACTTTAAATAAAGATCTAACTCTTTAATGAAAACGTTCATCTCTGCAGGGAGGCTGGCTGTAATGTTTAGAGTGATTACACAACACCTGTACCTCTTTGTTATTTAATAGGTTTACGTTTAAAATAAGTGAAAAGCTCTATGTTAGGTTTAGTTAAGTTTACAAGGAACATTTGTGCAGTTTGAGTGATGGCCATTTCTTTTCTTCAGCATCACATCCTTGTTCCCGTGACAACGGCGGCTGCTCTCACATCTGCATCGCAAAAGGAGACGGCACGCCTCGGTGCAGCTGTCCCATGCACCTGGTGTTACTGCAGGACCTGCTGCACTGTGGAGGTAAACAACAAACAAACAAACATCAGGATCTTGGTGCAGTCACATTCAGCTTCACCTGCAAATCCAAACAGAGTTCAAACCTCCTCAGATGGTTTGAGATGAGGGCTCTGGCGGCCGGTTTGTTACTAATTTAACTCTCGAGTGTTGCACAGAGACAGAGGACAGTCAAACTGTCAGCACGCAGAGGTACCACATGGTTCTCTCTTAAAGGTTTTCAAGTTACCCTAAATCAAGAATATAAGTCTCTCCTGTATATAAGACCCAGTCTGATTTTGGAAGGCTCCCAGAGACGTGAAGATCTCCATCTATTCATCATCAGATCAGGTAGTGTGCAGCTGTGTAGCTCTTCTAGTACCTTCTGTTTTCAGTTTCAGGAGTTTGTAATCCTGCAGGCTACCTGTATGCTAGTCGAGCTCTCAGCCTACAGGGATGTTGGTCGCTGTGAAGTACAGACCAGCAGCCTGTTAGTCTCTGCCCAACAGATCAGCTTGTAATACACAATAAATGGGAGTAATTTGTAAATGCCTCATAAGGGTCGCAGTGTGTGATGGTGGCTGCTGCACTCTCTGTAATGACAGTGAGTGCCTTGGTATTTTATACCAGTATAAACGACGCAGCCAACTTTCTAGGTGAAAATTAAGCATCAAAAGTATTAAGTCTCATACACCGGATTTTATGGTAAACGTTCTCCCTCACTAATCTTCAATCTTTGCTTCAAAGCAGAAAGAGCAGACGTGAGGTAGAAGGTGCAGCGTCTTCTGAAACAGGTGGTGCAAACAAGCCAGTGAAGGTCAAAGCCATGTTCATCTTTATTTATGATATTAAACTGAGTTAAAGTGGAGATCCATGAACAATGCTGCACAAGATGCTCCTTCAAATTCAATTTCCCTTAAAACAGGGACAAGAAGGGGTTCAATCCCCTGTAAGCTCAGAGTTCGGACAACACTGTCCTGTGAAAGGTTACACACTCCGCAAGAAAATACACAACGTACACAAAGTACACAGTTTACACAGTGTCCTAACAGAAAGGTGAGATAAGAGACTCAGGACTAGTTTAATTAATGCCCCCTGTCTCACTCCTCCTCCTCCTCCCCCTCCTCCTCAGAGCCTCCCACCTGCTCCACAGAGCAGTTCACCTGCACCACAGGTGAGATCGACTGCATCCCAATGGCGTGGCGCTGTGACGGTTTCGCTGAATGCGACGACAGCAGCGACGAGGAGAACTGTCCTGTCTGCTCAGCGTTTCAGTTCCAGTGTGATAAAGGCGGCTGCATCGAAGCTCAGCGTCGCTGCAACGGAGAACCGGACTGTGCCGACCACTCAGACGAGCAGGACTGTGAGAGTACGTTCAATAACCTGAAGATCTGAAACATGAACTGTTCGAGCAGCTACGATAAACATTCAGTGTTTCCATTCCTAAACGTTTCAAATCAGTGAAAGTGTTTCATTAATGTTCAGCTTTTAAAAACTCTTCTTCTGCTGAAACATGAAATCTGCTGCCGTCTGCGGCGATAGACCTTTTTCACACCTCGTGATAAAACAAACTAACATGCTGTCCCGTCTGCTCGTTCATGCTGTTTACTCTGTTTCCTTCGTCCTGCAGCCATCTGTCCTCCCAATCAGTTCCGCTGTGGAGACAATCAGTGCATCACCAAGAAACAGCAGTGTGACAACTACTCCGACTGTCCTGACGGCTCCGATGAGCTCGCCTGCGGTAACGTTCAAATATTCATGCACACATCGCGCTTTCTCTCTCCTCTCCGGTTTGTTTCTGACCGTGTCCCCTTTTTATCTCGTCTGCAGAGTTTGTGTCTCCTCCATCCAGCGGCATCCCAAACACCGGTCCAAACACCATCGGCCCCGTCATCGCCATCATCCTGCTCGTCTTTGTGATAGGCGGAGCTTATTTTGTGTGCCAGCGAGTGGTGTGTCGACGCTACAAAGGCCCCAGTGGGACTTTTCCTCACGAGTACATCAGCGGAACGCCGCACGTTCCCCTCAACTTCATCGCCCCGAGCAGCTCGCAGCACGGCACCTTCCAAGGTAAAAACAGACACACACACAAACACACTCACACACAGGGCTGCAAAACAGTCATAATTGATTCGATTTTCACTAGTTGCAAATAAGCTGTGTCTACTCTGACCACGCCCCTCTCTGGAAGGGCTCGGGTGGCTCGGGCATTCTCGCTTCGTGTCCTATTGTTTATGGTGAGAAGGCAGACTCAGAGGGCAGAGTATTCATACACATTCACACTGATGGTAGAGGCTGCTGAGTAAAGAGTCCATCAGTATTAACTCATCCATTCATACACATTCACACACTGATGGTAGAGGCTGCTGAGTAAAGAGTCCATCAGTATTAACTCATCCATTCATACACATTCACACACTGATGGTAGAGGCTGCTGAGTAAAGAGTCCATCAGTATTAACTCATCCATTCATACACATTCACACTCTGATGGTAGAGGCTGCTGAGTAAAGAGACCATCAGTATTAACTCATCCATTCATACACATTCACTCACTGATGGTAGAGGCTGCTGAGTAAAGAGTCCATCAGTATTAACTCATCCATTCATACACATTCACACACTGATGGTAGAGGCTGCTGAGTAAAGAGTCCATCAGTATTAACTCATTCCTTCATTCACATTCTCACGTTGACGACGAAGCAGCAGGAGCAACTTGGGGTTAAGTGTCTTACCCAAGAACACATCGGACATGTTGCTGCAGGAGCCGGGGATCGAACCCCCGGCCTTCTTGTTGGGTGGCGACAGACTCTACTCACTGAGCCACAGCTGAACAGAAACATTCATTTCCAGATCTTTCTTACGATGTTCAGAAGGAGCATTATTCTCAGCTCAGTGCAACTCTGTCAGACTGTTGCAGCTCGCAGACTTGTTCCATGTAACGTGTGACGTCTTTTCATTTCCTTTCGAGGATTTAAAAGATGTAAGACGTTCTCTTCACCTGTGCTGAACCTATCTACTATTTTCCCCGAGCATCCGTCATGTTTTTTTAATAATAAAACCAATCAAACAGAAGTCATGTGTTTTATGACTGTGCGTGTGCAGGTATTTCCTGTGGTAAGTCCATGATGAGCTCGGTCAGCCTGATGGGCAGCAGCAGCAGCGGAGCGCCGCTCTACGATAGGAACCATGTGACCGGAGCCTCGTCCAGCAGCTCCTCATCCACCAAGGGAGCCTTCTACCCTCAGGTCAATACACACACACACACACACACACACACACACACACACACACACACACACACACACACACACAGCTGTTTTCTCTCCACATAACACCTGAATATTTTCATTTTCATTTCTTTGTTCATGCAGATCCTGAACCCTCCTCCGTCCCCCGCCACAGACCGCTCTCTCTACAACGCAGAGATCTTCTACTCCTCCAACAGTCCCTCCACCACCAGATCATACAGGTAACACACATACAGGTCACACACATACAGGTCACACACATACAGGTCACACACGTACAGGTCACACACGTACAGGTCACACACATACAGGTAACACACATACAGGTCACACACATACAGGTCACACACATACAGGTCACACACGTACAGGTCACACACATACAGGTCACACACATACAGGTCACACACATACAGGTCACACACATACAGGTCACACACATACAGGTCACACACATACAGGTCACACACATGCAGGTCACACACATACAGGTCACACACATACAGGTCACACACATACAGGTCACACACATACAGGTCACACACATACAGGTCACACACATACAGGTCACACACATACAGGTCACACACATACAGGTCACACACATGCAGGTCACACACATACAGGTAACACACATACAGGTCACACACATACAGGTCACACACATACAGGTAACACACATACAGGTCACACACATACAGGTCACACACATACAGGTCACACACGTACAGGTAACACACATGCAGGTCACACACATACAGGTAACACACATACAGGTCACACACATACAGGTAACACACATACAGGTCACACACATACAGGTCACACACGTACAGGTCACACACATACAGGTCACAGACATACAGGTCACAGACATACAGGTCACACACATACAGGTCACACACATACAGGTCACACACGTACAGGTCACACACGTACAGGTCACACGCATACAGGTAACACACATACAGGTCACACACATACAGGTAACACACATACAGGTCACACACATACAGGTCACACACGTACAGGTCACACACATACAGGTCACACACATACAGGTCACAGACATACAGGTCACACACATACAGGTCACACACATACAGGTCACACACGTACAGGTAACACACATACATACCTGTATGTGTGTGACCTGTATGTGTGTGACACACACATGCAGGTAACACACATACAGGTCACACACATACAGGTCACACACATACAGGTCACACACATACAGGTCACACACATACAGGTCACACACATACAGGTAACACACATACAGGTCACACACATACAGGTCACACACGTACAGGTCACACACGTACAGGTCACACACGTACAGGTCACACACATACAGGTCACACACGTACAGGTCACACACGTACAGGTCACACACGTACAGGTCACACACGTACAGGTCACACACATACAGGTCACACACGTACAGGTCACACACGTACAGGTCACACACGTACAGGTCACACACGTACAGGTCACACACGTACAGGTCACACACGTACAGGTCACACACGTACAGGTCACACACGTACAGGTCACACACGTACAGGTCACACACGTACAGGTCACACACGTACAGGTCACACACGTACAGGTCACACACGTACAGGTCACACACATACAGGTCACACACGTACAGGTCACACACGTACAGGTCACACACGTACAGGTCACACACATACAGGTCACACACATACAGGTCACACACATACAGGTCACACACATACAGGTCACACACATACAGGTCACAGACATACAGGTCACACACGTACAGGTCACACACGTACAGGTAACACACATACAGGTCACACACGTACAGGTCACACACATACAGGTCACACACATACAGGTCACACACATACAGGTCACACACATACAGGTCACACACGTACAGGTCACACACATACAGGTCACACACATACAGGTCACACACATACAGGTCACACACGTACAGGTCACACACATACAGGTAACACACATACAGGTCACACACATACAGGTCACACACATACAGGTCACACACATACAGGTCACACACATACAGGTCACACACATACAGGTCACACACATACAGGTCACACACATACAGGTCACAGACATACAGGTCACACACATACAGGTCACACACATACAGGTCACACACGTACAGGTAACACACATACATACCTGTATGTGTGTGACCTGTATGTGTGTGACACACACATGCAGGTAACACACGTACAGGTCACACACGTACAGGTCACACACGTACAGGTCACACACATACAGGTCACACACATACAGGTCACACACATACAGGTCACACACATACAGGTCACAGACATACAGGTCACACACATACAGGTCACACACATACAGGTCACAGACATACAGGTCACACACGTACAGGTCACACACGTACAGGTCACACACGTACAGGTCACACACATACAGGTCACACACATACAGGTCACACACATACAGGTCACACACATACAGGTAACACACATGCAGGTCACACACATACAGGTCACACACGTACAGGTCACACACGTACAGGTAACACACATACAGGTAACACACATACAGGTCACACACATACAGGTAACACACGTACAGGTAACACACATACAGGTCACACACATACAGGTCACACACATACAGGTCACACACATACAGGTCACACACATACAGGTCACACACATACAGGTCACACACATACAGGTAACACACATACAGGTAACACACATACAGGTAACACACATACAGGTCACACACATTCAGGTAACACACATACAGGTAACACACATACAGGTCACACACATACAGGTCACACACATACAGGTCACACACATACAGGTAACACACATACAGGTCACACACATACAGGTCACAGACATACAGGTCACACACATACAGGTCACACACATACAGGTCACACACGTACAGGTAACACACATACATACCTGTATGTGTGTGACCTGTATGTGTGTGACACACACATGCAGGTAACACACATACAGGTCACACACATACAGGTCACACACATACAGGTCACACACATACAGGTAACACACATACAGGTCACACACATGCAGGTCACACACATACAGGTCACACACATACAGGTAACACACATACAGGTCACACACATACAGGTCACACACATACAGGTCACACACATACAGGCACACACATACAGGTCACACACATACAGGTAACACACATACAGGTCACACACATACAGGTCACACACATACAGGTCACACACATACAGGTCACACACATACAGGTCACACACATACAGGTAACACACATACAGGCACACACATACAGGTCACACACATACAGGTAACACACATACAGGCACACACATACAGGTCACACACATACAGGTAACACACATACAGGTCACACACATACAGGTCACACACATACAGGTCACACACATACAGGTAACACACATGCAGGTCACACACATACAGGTCACACACATACAGGTAACACACATACAGGTCACACACATACAGGTCACACACATACAGGTCACACACATACAGGTAACACACATACAGGTCACACACATACAGGTCACACACATACAGGTCACACACATACAGGTAACACACATACAGGTAACACACATACAGGTCACACACATACAGGTCACACACATACAGGTCACACACATACAGGTCACACACATACAGGTCACACACATACAGGTCACACACATACAGGTCACACACATACAGGTAACACACATACAGGTCACGGAGAGCGTGTCCTTGAGAGAGTTGCCGGGGCGTGTATGTCCTACAACTTTGCACCATGCTCTGCTCTGATACGTCGGCAGAACCTGACGTCAGGTTCTGGACAAATCAAAATCCCTTTAAACAAAGAACACCTGCGATCAGCCGGGATTTACTTGACAGTCTTGAAAGTCCTTGCTTTGTAGAAGTGTGATCAGTAACTAACGGGCAGTTTCTACACGATGAATGAATGCATCCTTTGACTTAAAAGCTTGACCTTGAATTGAATATTTTGTCTCCTCCCCTCAGACCGTACCATCCCGTCAGAGGAGCAGCCCCGCCCACGACGCCCTGCAGCACCGACGTCTGCGACAGCGACTACACCCCCCACCACCCGCCATCCGGGCTTGCATCGTCAGCTGGCCGTTGGAAGGCTGTGGGCCACGGGGGCCACGGCAAACACAACAAATACTACATGGACCTCAACTCAGACTCGGACCCATACCCTCCACCCCCCACCCCCCGCTCACAGTACCTGTCAGCCGAGGAGAGCTGCCCCCCCTCCCCCTCTACAGAGCGCTCATACTTCCACCTTTGCCCTCCTCCGCCCTCACCCTGTACCGACTCCTCGTGACCCTCCAACGGCCCCAGAGTCCTGTGAAGAGGGCCGGAGGGGCGGGGGAGTCTGGTCCGGCTCACCTTTACAGGTAAAGAACTCGTGCCAACATTCAGCTCGGACTGACTCACATCTGCTGCTCTGTCTGCTGGTCCAGCTCCTGTGCCTTCTCAAGGTCCCACACCTGTCTCATCATTCCAGTCGTCCTGCAGCTCTCAGGGTGACCTTCATCACATCAGTCTGTCACCAGGTGTTCACTCAGGTGTTCACTCAGGTGTTGTTCACTCTCAGAACGGGGGGCTGCTCCCTCTTTAATCTTCATTCCTTCCTCTGCTGGGCCACGAATCTATCCAATCCCGAGCCAGAATTCTTTCCTCTGAACTCCTCGACATGTTCATGAACTCAGACTGAGCGGTGTGTGTTGATGTGTGCCGACGGTTCGTCCAATCCTTCCTCGCTGCGTCCTTGTTGGCAGGACTGTACATAGTGTTAAGAAAATGAAGAGAAAGAATCAGAGGAATTATTTCACTGTTTGTTCACGCTGGCTGATCCTCCGCTCCTCACAAACAAAAAGGCCAGAGAGACGAGTGGATGTGTGGGCGGTGGAGCGATGAACGAGCCGAGGATGTTTCACTTGATGTAGGACGTTAGATGAATTCACAGACGATGACTGAATGAATGTGTAGAAGTGTGAATGAATAAATGAATGAATGAATGAATGAGTGGGGGGAAAAGGGCCAAGATCAAAGCAAGGCGGGGCTGAAAATATGATCACATTATTTTTTCTATAATGATCAATATTGATATTTATCTCAATGTAATGATTTGATAATGCTGCCAGTTTGAAGAGTATCCCAGTATGGTGGACGCCTGAAGAAACCGCTTTCACTTAGAATGAATTGAAGCAACGGGTGCTTCACTTTTGATGACATGATCATGAAAACAGATTTAAAAACCGCAGAAGGAGGCCGTGAAATTCTGGGTTTGTCAAACACTTTTTAGAGAACACAGTAATGGGGCTGAGAGCCTAGCTGCTGCTAATGACGTTAGCTCAGTTATAAGGTTAAAATCCCTTAGTGTTCATAGCTCACAAGGTTGATACTGTTAGCGACAATATCAGCAGGAGTGTCAAAAACAAACAGAGCCAGTGATAAAACATTAAAGCCAGTAAAACCTTGATAAAGCTACGTTTTGTTTTCCCAATGCATTCTGGCAAAGCTCAAAGGGCTGCCAGCTGAGCTGCAGCTAGCGTGGGCTCAGCTTGTTTCTCTGATAACTTTAAACCTTTAAATGACTAAAATCCTTCATTAGAAGGTAAAGTGAAAAAAATCACTAGATCAAACAGTTTCACCTAAAAGAGTATGTTTGTCCCACCCTTTGCGGACACAGCAGGAGGCCGAGCTCCAAGCTGCTGCAAATAACACTAGCTCAGTTTTAAGGTTTTACCGTTAGCCAAATTGTCCAAAGGAGTGTCCTCCTGTCCAAAACAAACAGAGACACAGTAAAAGTCGAATAAATCCGTGTCGTGGCAAAAATCGTTGGTATTTTGTGTGACTTTTACAGGACTTTGTGGATCGCTAGCCGAGCTGCACTTAACTTTAGCTCTGCTTGTTTCTCTGATGGTTTCAGACTCCTTGATCCAAAATCCTTCATCCAGTTAGAACATAAAGTTTAAAACAGCCAAGATCTAAAAGTTTAAGTTACGCACTGTAAAAAGCCCACAGACAGGATGTTGTTGCGTTCACTTCGACTGTAATTGGAATTCAGATGTTCCTCCATTCAGTAAAAATATCCTCATGAGGTTTATCTCGATTCGATTTTAGCGCCCACGCCCCAAACAAAGAGAAGTCTAAAAAAAAAAAAAAAGTCCCCTTACATTTCAAACTGGGATTTCTTCTGTGGTTAAATGTTGAACCTAATGAGGTGGTCGAGCTTTTCAACAGGAACACGGTCCCGTCTGTGTCGTCTTTAACGGGCGGGTGGGGGTCCTAACATACCAAATGACATGTAAAGCTATTGTACATACGTGTAATGAAGTCAGTGATCGAGTCGTGAGAATCTGAACCTCTTCCATCATCACATTCACCTTCGTCTTCCCGTTTACCAAAAGTCTGTTTGCTGCTATCGTGTACATACTCTATCAGTTATGACGATTACACAGAGAGACCCAAATGACCACGTTCATACTGACCATAGATCATGAAGCTATTTTACACTTAATAACAGATTATTCTTATAGCGACTTTTGTATTTCTGTTTGTGTGTAGATCATTTTGTGTGTTTCTGTGTCATGTTCGTAGGTTTGAAGGAGTTTGTAAGAAACAGGTTTAAAGAGTTCCCCCCGAAAAAAGATGCTGGAGAAGATAAAACTCTACGTGAATCAATTAATCATTATTTGTAGAGCGCCAATTCATAACAAGTGTTGTCTCGAGACGCTTAACAAAAGAGCATATGGGATAAGATGCAGGAAGGATTTCTCCTTTGTATTCCTGGCGTTCCTGTTGTCCACACTTCCTCGCCCCTGAGGGGGAGGTCGGAGCAGGCCATGCATGAATGAGGACGGCGGTGGTCGTGGCGGTGGTCGTGGGGACGACACAGTCCAATGGTGGTGGCTGGGCGTCAGGGACGTCGGGTGGTAGTAGTGCCAGATCACCTCGCTGAAAGGTTGGGGGAGCTCCGTCTACTCGAGAGCCTGGCTGCTGCTGCCGGTTCAAGGCCGTGGAGGGAAGATGTACTTAGACTTGATGAAAGGTTAATGTACACTCATGCAGGGTCACTTTTCTCACAGGCGACGGCGTCGCTGCGTTCTGATTGTGAGTTTGTTTTCACTGACGTACGAACAAAACAAAGTGGCAATTTTTTTAACAGATGAAGCTTGTGTTAGCATCTGAGGCAGAAGTATTTCAAAGGTTCGGATTAACACAGTTTGGTCATCCGTCGAGTCGTAAACAAATATTTTCTCACTGTTCTTCGTTTTCATTAGAGCCTGACCGATTAATCGACCAGCCAATAAGATCGGCCGATATTAGCTTATCAAGTGACTATCGGTATCGGCTAATTTTTTTTTCACAGATATGTGCCGATATTACTAGAATTATTCACCAGTCAAATAGCATTTCATTGTCTTACACAGTTCTCTGTCACCAGCAGAGGGCGCTATTAGTTAACATCAGTGCCATAAATGTGTGTATCGATATCTATCTCTACAGATCTAAGACAGATATCGGCTGATAAATCGGTGTCAGATTTTTTTATCCTCAAAATCGATATCGGTATCATCCCAGAAAAATCTGGTATCGGTCGGGCCCTAAATTTCATTCCCGCCATGAACGCAGGGTGACAGCATCCTGAATGACTTTGTTTGAAGCACGCTGAGGCCTTCAGTTGTCAGGTGCCTACCTGCAGTACACCTGAGTGACTGCACTTATTTATCGCCTTATTGGTCTTCTGACTGCTTTACATATCAACATTCACCCCAATGATGTGATGTAACAACACATGATTCCCTCACACTCATAGCTGTGCCTTCAGGAGCGTTTTAGACACTTCGAGTTTGGCATCAAACCACTGACCGCGTGTCAGCCGAACCTCCGGCCTTATTCTGGACAAAGTTTCGACTACAGAGTTTTAAAATCTCGTCCTGCCTTTCGTCCGGCTCACAGGAAGTTGACTGCTCTCATAAACCTGACATCAGCGGCCTGTTTCAGACGTCGCTGTCCTCCAGGGTTTAAAAGTCTCCATCGCTACATTAGCGAGCTCTCATCTCTGGACGGTGTCAGCGGTGCATTAAGGCAGACCTGTTCCAATCATAAAGACATACATCTCTTTATATTTAATGTTGGGTTTTCTGTGTTCACGCCATGGCGCCACTCCCTAAAAAAAAACACCAAAACGATAAGAGGATTTATGCACTTTCAAAAGAAAAGGGATCGAGAATAAACGAGCGTGTTTGAGAGGGAAGGAGAATAATTCCATTGTAGAGTTTTAGCAGATTAAATTAAACTTTGGGCTCAACAAGGCAAGAGAAGTTTGCGGCTCAGAGACGGAGCTGTTTTGTCCTAAACTTGAACATCATTGGACAGACGAGCTTCCTCTGAGCCGTCCGTGCTGCCTTCTCTGTCGACCGTTAGTGTTTCTCAATCCTCCAATCGCCAGGAATCAGTGTGTGTCAGCTGAGGTTCCTGTGTGTCAGCGTTTTCTGTTTCCGTGGGAACTCTTTGCCTCGTCTGTATTTCAGGCTGCCGGCCTCGCCTCAAACCACTGTGTCAGTAAAACTCCTTAAAACCTGTTTTTGTCGTCTCAGTTAAAAATGCTTTGTGTAATTTACACTTGTGACATTTTTTGTATCAAAAGCATTTTTATATAATAAAGGTTCTATTTTAAGGAACGATGTGTGTGTGTTTGATTTGAAGGTCTGTGAACTACGGTGGCCCTGAGGTCAACTGCAAAAACATTTCCTAAAAATGCAAAAAAAAAATGTAACTAAAGGTCCAATCAGTGAGCTTACTCTATGATCAGACTTTAAGGAAACATGCTATGTTGAAGTGCTGGCTTCTCTGACAACAATGCAGCAGCCAGTACGTCCTCCTTCTAACTTTAGATTCTGGTCCTGAATGGTCTGGATTTGTTTGGACCAGAGAAGGTAGGCGGTTTTAAGGCACCCCCACACGGCCGTTTTGGACGCCCCTCGGTTTGCCAGATATGAGAGCAGTTATCAGGTCAAACCAACAGGTGTTGCAGCGATGGAAGCGGGCAAGAGAACTGGTTCAGATAGAAGTGATTGTACCCGACCTAAAAAGCCTCTGCATGTTTCTAATAAGCTCCACGAGCAGAAACGTGCTCAAACTAGGATCAATATTGGAGATGCTTTTGAAAAATGGAGAGAGGTTAGAACGCAGAAAGGTTTACAGACCGATGCAGAGCTGGATAAACACTGAAGCTTCAGTGTCCACCACATGGTGACCTGCGTGAGCATCCACTTTAGAGAGGAGGGGGGGGGGGTGGGGGGGGCGGGGGGACAGCTCTCTGCAATGTTTAGAATATTTGGATTGCAGTACCCATTTTAAACACTAGGTATCAGAGTTACAGATTGCTCCTTTAAATGCAAAAAAAATGTTAAAAAGTATTATTTTCCCTGCAGGTTTCATATTTTTTACTCCCCTCTGTCCAGGCCATCTCAAAGAGCGTAACACAACGCAAAAACATTTCATGAAAACCCGAAAATCTTTCATCCATCCATTCTCTTCCTCTTATCCGAGGTCGGGTCGCAGTGGCAGCAAGCACAAAAGTCAATCCAGACTTCCCTCTCCCCAGCAACCTTTTCCAGCTCCTCCTGGGGGATTCTGACGCGTTCCCAGGCTAAATAATCCCTCCAGTGAGCTCTGGGTCTACCCCGGGGTCTCCTCCCAGTTAGGCGTGTTCAGAAAACGGGAGGCGTCCAGGAGGATCCTAATCAGATGCCTGAACTACCTCAACTGACACCTCTTGAAAACATTTCATGTTATGCAAAATATTTTCACCAAACGTGAAATTATTCAATTAAAAGCTAAAAATATTTCAGGAAATGCAAAAAGTATCTAAAAAAATTGTTCAGGAAACACATAAGCAGTGTTTCCTTAAAAGTGTTATTGTTTCCTTTAAGGTTTTTATGTTGCATTAAATACTTTGCTTTCAGTGAAATGTTTTTGCAGTTGGCCTTCAGGGCCACCGTAGAAACGTTCACACTGATGTCATTTACTGAGCTCTACTTGTTCTCATTAGTGAACGTGCCATTTCAAACCTTTTTCACGGGCATCATGTTTAGTTGTCTCTTTAGCTTTGCTAAATAAAATATCTTTAATAACTATCAGCTGTTAGAGAGGAGCTGACGTCATCCTCAGCTCACATAAAAACAGATACAAATAAAAGATGGGCTCGTCCGGGATTTGAACCCGGGACCTCTCGCACCCAAAGCGAGAATCATACCCCTAGACCAACGAGCCGCTGTGCAGAGTCAGGAGGAGGTGAGGGAGTTAAACGTCACTACACGTCACTGTTGGTTTATATGTGGTCAAAGAACGCCACCTGGTGGTCAAACACGGCATGCGCAGGATATTGGATCGGTCTTAAAGCAGATTTCTCTTCTTCACGGTCTGTGTGATACAAACTTAGTGATCCGGGTAATATTACAATAAAATAACATTTACTGAGCCTTAAGTTTCAAACACAAGTCAGACAATTTTAAAATAAATGAGTTAACACATGAGCTTTATTTATTTGCATCAGACGTTCATTTATTAAATCAGTTTATTGAATATTTCATATAAAACTTAATCTTACATCATTAGAGTTTTTAATTGAAACGCTTCCTTCTTCACTTTGACCTTTTATTTACTGTTTGTTGTTTCAGTTCTCATCGATCTGAAAACGTTCCCATGAGTACGATATCATTGTGTAAATATCAAGTGTGAGTACTTGGATAACAATCTGGACGATTACAAAAGAAGGCAGTATTAAAAATGTAATCCAGACCAAAAAATGATGATTGAGTAAATAATTTAACATGTATGATAAACACATTTTACGTTTAATACCTGCTGCTCTGGTTTCCAATGATCCACTAAATTAAAGTTAATTATTGTACGTGAATTTAATCCAGTAAATATCCTCATGAAGTTTCAGTAACAATGTCGTCTAATCTTTTTTTAAACCTGGTAAAAATGTTCATTAAAATCATTTTTGTGTCACAGATTGATTTTCTACATGTTTGATATGCTCTCAGCAGCTTTCGGCCCCCTGGTGGATCATCTGTGCACCACGTGTGTCTGCTTATATTCATCAGTGAGGACGAGAGAGGGCTCAAAAAATGTGAATCCAGTGGGGATTCTAGAGTCTTGTTGGGGCCCGAGGCTAAAATCAATTGGGGGGGCCCTCCAACCTGCGCCCTGATGGCAACAGAAGGGGAGAAGGGACAAACAGCACAGGGAACAACATACAGCTGTAGCAACATATAAACTAAGTCTCAGAGTGTCTTGTGTCTTGTTCTAAATCCACTCTGATCCTGTATTTGATCATGCCTATAAACCCCTCTATTTCAGCCCTTGGGGTCTTATCTAACATAGTTTAGCTTGTCTAACAAAACGCCAACATCTCTTAAGCTAGTGTTAACCACAGACCTTATTTCAGGCGTCTAACCACAAACCCATTCAAAATCCCCATTGACTTTTAGAGTTAGGAACCCATGGCGCTAAAATGCTAACTCACTTCCGGGTTTTAGGACTCATTCCTGCGGCGCCTTATTGTGAATAACTCTTATCCTTCATCAAATCAAAACTGATGAGTCATCAAAACATTCACCCCCCGTACAGTGTGTGCTGATCGAGACATGAGCTAATCAGACCTATTTGTTTTTTTGAACCAGGCTGTAAACATGTTAATGTCTGCTGTAAAAACAGGCTTTTTGTTAGTTTAGTTTATTTGAAGAGATGCTTTGTACCAGATTTAGCTAGCTCGCTAATTTCCATCTGTTGTCCCTGTGCAACTGTCGCTCCATTTGCTTTATCAGCAAACATGATTCAATACAATCTTTATCGTTATTTATTCGATGGTTTCTCATGATGGAATAAAACCGTCCCTGACAAACACTGAAGCACATTAACCCTTTATTAACCTACACGTTTATGCTACATTATGACAGTCCCCAGGTGATGACCTCTGTTTGACTCTGCTGCAGACTTTCCCAGACGTTTTCTCTCCTCCAGGTGACTCTCAACTCTCTCGCTCTGCTCGCTTCTTCGACGAGCTTCGAGGGGATTTCCTGTGACTGTGTGAATCCGTCCCCTGATGTCCTGCAGTAGTAACGTGTCTGTGTAATGACGCCCTCAGGCCTGAGCTCCACAGAAGCTCCACAGACTCACAGCGTTACCTTTCTGTTCTTCTTCTGTTCACTCCATTGTGTGAACCACACAGGAGATAAAGGTCATTTCCTCTTTCTGCTAAAATAACCTAAACCTTTACTGCTTTTGTCATCAGAACACTCAAAGCTGTTATATGATCTGGGGGCCGTCTCTGTGCGATATTGTGTCGTGTTTTCTGTATTTCTGAAACATTGGTCACATCTGCAGGAGAATGCATGGCATGTGTTTGTCCCTGCCTGAGGCGACAGCAAGCTTCATAATGAAGGGAGCAGGAGCCAGAGGAGGTCTGTGGCATCACTGAAACCTGCACCAAGACACCAATCATGTTTCCAAACTCTTAGTTTAATACATGTTCATCGATTATTTCAACAATCAATGAATGGTGCTGATAGCAGTGATCGAACTAAAGTCGGACTTTGTGGAGCCCCAAACCTGATCCCATCATCACACCGATGCTTTGTCAAACCCCTTTAGTGCAAACACGCTCATGGTCGCATGCTTCACCTTTCTGTCTAAAGCTCGGCTCAGACTGCATGAGTCTTAAAATCCTTCATGATTTTTAAATCCGGTAGCATCACACACATCAGGAGAAACTTAACGGATCTTCTTCTCTTTAACCTCAGCATGCTCACACTACAAGCCATGACAATCATGACTCATCACATACTTCAAGATGTTACTAAGATTATCAAAGAGACACACCACCTCACGTGACCTCACCAAAACAACGGAGCCTGCGGATACATTTGTGATTATCATGTTTTGAACAGAGAGGACGAAACATTAAAAAATCCAACAAACAACTTTGGGAGAAGAAATGTGACAACATGGACTGTCTGTTCTTCAGAGAGAGCTGGAGGTCATATTGTAACTGTCAGATGCATTGCAGGTGTTCAGCTCACCTGTACGGGTTTCATCTTGCCGCCGGAGTGTTTTGGATAAAGAACTGTAGATGAGGCTGTTGCAGGAGTCCAGTCTGGAAGTGATGAATGCGTGGGTGAGAGTCTCAGCAGCTGAAAAGGAGAGGGATGGGTGGAGGCGGGCGATTCTCAGATGGAAAAATGGCTGTTTTGGTTATTTGTTTGATGTGTTGGTCCAAGAAGGGTTTGATCAAAGATGACACCAAGGTTATGGATGTGGGGGGAAGGGAGCACTGTGGAGCCGTGGATGGAGAGGGAGAAGGTGTTGGTGGCTAGATGAGGGATTTGGGACCGATGATAATGATTTCATTCGGTTTGATGTCATTGTGCGATGGCAGATGTAACCAAACTAGCGCTGGTGCTAACGTTGCTAACTGGACTTTTTACATGCTCACACATACACAGTAACTCTCCCACTATGTTGATGAGCAGAGACGCCTGAATGGACGATGGAGGTCACTGCTGCTTCATACAACACTCCCACCACACAAACCCCACCTTTTGGACAAGACCCGGTCGGACTCGGGGTTGGTGGGACAAATTAAAGGCGATAAAAAATGGAGGGAAACCGGACGTAGGGATGTGAGAAAAGACAAAAAAAAACTACAAAATAAAACAGGCAACACTACAGACTGGTCTAAAAAATAAAACAAGAGATGAAACAAAATGCAATCATTACAAAATAAAACAGGAAACACTAAAGACAAGAGGAGGGAAAAAACACGAGGATACTAATGAGAAAATAAAACAGGAAACACCAGAAACACGAGGGAAGAACATTACAAAATAAAACAGGAAATATATTCTATATCTAAGTCACCCCGAGCGAACTCGGACACCCGGGGTCAGAATGAGCTAGCAGTGGAAAAAGTTGTCCAGGTGAGGTGGGAAACTTCCCCTGCAGGTTGTCCAGCTGGCAGACAGGTGCTGAAGGCTGAACAGAGGCAGAGAGAGGTGGAAACCAGCGCTACGACTTTTTTCTGCCCCTTTATTCTCTCGCCGTGCTCGCCGCTCTGTAATTACACCAGCTGCCTGGAACCTGTGGGTCTCTTTCTCTCTCTGCCTCCCCCGCTCTCACCCCCTGTTTTATCTCCCTCTCTCCTCCTTACATTCTTTTAATGTTCCCTCTCCTCCCTCACCGCTGTTCATTCCCACAAGAAAAGTTGAACACCTGCCCGGCGACCACACCTTTGGGCCTCGCACAGACTTCGGTTGCAGCGTGACTTGAATGTGATATGTGATGGAGGTAACTTTAAACTTTAACGGGACCACAGTGGGGACACATTACTGCAGCATTTTTCATGATGAACTGCTTTAAACTAGAAATGTTCCTGGAGACCAAAACATCCTGAGTCCCTTATTCACTCGTCCCTCAAAGCCTCACAGAAATCCAAGATGGTGGAAGGTGTGAAACTGCCCGACAAGTGTCTGAAAAGCAGTAAGAAGTAAAGCGTATTCGTCCCTACTCCTCTCTTACTTTTCTTTTTTTGTACTCAAAAACTCCAATTTCAATCAATATATTTATTGAGTTTTATACATATCTTAGTAACAAAACACATTTCACATTTCAACAATTAAACAAACTTCTTCTCAGAACAAAAGCCATCTTTTATACAAAAATATGTTCTTTTTTTTTTTTTTTTCCCAAAATATTGCAATGGAGTTTTTGGCGTGCAAAAGACACATATCTATCCTTATCTGATCATTTTTAGTAAACTTGAGAATTTTTGGGAAAAATCCTAAAATAAAAAGCTTTGCATCTTTTCAAACAATCACATTTTTAATCTCTTCCCAGAATAGTTTAATCTTAATACACTGCCAAACACGTTTATGAAGTCCTGTACCTCTGTTGGGCGGCTGAAAGTATGTGATTGCTCTCTATAGGTAACCACCAGTTTAGCCGGGGGTATTATGCCATGCCTGAGTCCAAGCTCCTCAGCTGCTGGCGCACCGAGTCATACTGCCTCCGTTGTTCATGCACTTCTGTGGCGAGGTTGTTGTAGAATATCACGTGCTGGTTTTTGTACAGGATGTCTCTCTTCTCCTTCATTACAAGCATTTTATGATTATAGTTCAGAAATTTCATTATTAAGGTTCTCGGTGAGGCTCCATCATCCCTCCTTGGCCCAACGCGATGTGTGCTTTCCATCACTATTGGAGACCGCAGAGGACCCAGGTCTAGTGCTTCCGGTATCCAATTTTCCAAAAATGAACAGGGATCCGCTGGGAAGTTCACCAATCTCAAGTTGTTCAGTCGGGATCTTGTCTCAATGTCAGTCATTCTCTCTTTGAGTGCTTTATTTCTCCTCTCCAAACTTTCAACTGTATCCTGTAGCATGGTTTGTCCGTCTTCCACTGTTGATATGCGTACCTCCGCCTGCGTCATTCTTTCGGTGCATTCGGCCAAATCCTTCCTCGTTTCTTCGACAGCGGTTATTATTCCATCTAATCTACCCGTAAACTCGGACCGTAGATTATTCATTACCCTCAGGATCTCTTCTTTAGCTTCCATGAGCTCACCTCCGTTTTGCTCGGCTGCCTCCTTGATAGCCTCCTTGCTAACTTTTTACACCGTGCTCTGTGCCCCAAAATCAGTTAACTTTGATTGCACCTGTGTTTTCCCTCTATCGTTGCTCGTCGTCCCAGTAGTTGGCATCTCTGCGACAAACGTGATGATACTGTTTTCGAAAGCGGTTCTGTTGAATTTGTCAGGATTTTTTTCAGGATTGTAGCAGAGCAAGTTTGAACGTGACTTTTCACCTTGTGGCCATAACTGGAACCTTACTTTTCTTTTATTCATTCGTAAGGCATTCCTCAAATATATTTACAACTCACATACAAACAAGTATCCTCAGTTAGCTGATGTGCAACCTAAAATAAACTGGGGACTTGTTTGGGGACTTGTTTGCATATTAACATTATGTGTGGTGACGTGCAGACAGTCTATGGTCGTGCAGTGACCACCCCCTCCCACTCGCTTGAGGTGAATTCTCCTGATTATATCCTGCTGCGTTCTCACATCAGCTCACTGCAGAATAAATACAGCTAGTTAGACTGTTAGCATTTATCTCGTTAAGTACAGTTTACCAACGCAGCTAGTTAGACTGTTAGCATTTATCTCATTAAGTACAGTTTACCAATGCAGCTAGTTAGACTGTTAGCATTTATCTCATTAAGTACAGTTTACCAACGCAGCTAGTTAGACTGTTAAAATTTATCTCGTTAAGTACAGTTTACCAACGCAGCTAGTTGGACTGTTAGCATTTATCTTGGTAAGTACAGTTTACCAACGCAGCTAGTCAGACTGTTAGCATTTATCTGGATAAGTAAAGTTTACCAACGCAGCTAGTTAGACTGTTAGCATTTATCTCGTTAAGTACAGTTTACCAACGCAGCTAGTTAGACTGTTAGCATTTATCTGGATAAGTACAGTTTACCAACGCAGCTAGTTAGACTGTTAGCATTTATCTGGATAAGTACAGTTTACCAACGCAGCTAGTTAGACTGTTAGCATTTATCTTGGTAAGTACAGTTTACCAACGCAGCTAGTTAGACTGTTAGCATTTATCTCGTTAAGTACAGTTTACCAACGCAGCTAGTTAGACTGTTAGCATTTATCTGGATAAGTACAGTTTACCAACGCAGCTAGTTAGACTGTTAGCATTTATCTGGATAAGTACAGTTTACCAACGCAGCTAGTTAGACTGTTAGCATTTATCTGGATAAGTACAGTTTACCAACGCAGCTAGTTAGTCTGTTAGCATTTATCTTGTTAAGTACAGTTTACTAACGCAGCTGGCTGATTAGTGCTTCACCTCTTTACCCGAACCAGGTATGGCCATTTCTACTTTTCTAGATCAATCAGTTACATTTAACAGTTGTCTTGAGTCACATATCGTAAATTAAACGTTACCAGATTATAATGCTAGTAAATGCAGACGAATATCTGCACCTTTCACAAAGTGAGATCCAGAGTGATTCTGATAGACTCATATAGACTTCTGTAAAAGTGTGGTTCTTCTCATGCATACGTAATGTTCCCACAGTTCTTCCTGAACAGACAGGTGAATAAAAAAAAGATGGCTATTTTAGAAGTGCCTTAAACCTGCATTCTTTGGACTTGCCAGCAGGGGGCGATTCCACTGGTTGCAAATCACAGACTGTAAATATGAATGTTTGAATCCTGAGTGACGTCACCCTTCTGTTCCTGCAGGGGGCGCTGTAGTCCCATTGATGGCGGTCTCCATGCTGGAAATGCTGACTCAGCCTAACTTTCAGTCAACCTAACGACAGGCTGAGGCAGCCAGCCTCTAGTGGACACTTGAGGAACTGCAGGATTTTGCACAATAGCATTGGCTTCATTTTTCAACACTGGAGGTTGCTGCTTGGGTTAAGGTGGCAGTGTTAACTATGAAATGCTGCAGAATCACTGATATTCTTGTTCCCTTCCTCTCCCTGGTCATATCTCCTGCTGTGTCCAGCTGGTTTCCACTTCACGGTTGTTGTCTGGTTACTGCAAACGTCACCTCGTCTCTTTAAGAGATGTCAAGTTTCTCCTCATCAGTGTCTGTCACTCACAGACCTCCACTTTAGCTGCTGGTGACACAGCGAGGAAAGGGGAAAGAAAGATCTGCGCACCGTTTGAAAACTCTTCAGTCTGCATCCCTACATTATATCACAATTATTTATTACAAGAGAAGACAAGCTATAAATCTCACATCAGTCACAGAGCGCGAGTTCGTGTCTGAAGGAGCGGCTCTGTTCTGTGTAAACCGTCCTCTTCATGTCACATGAACCTGCTGTGTGTGACAGACTGAAGTCCACCTGAAGCTGTGACATCACTCAGAACACTTCAGGGTCAGGACAGGTCTGACGGTGGAGGGGGCGGGGGGGTTAATTAACCTCCACTGATGGTTACTTAACCTCAGCAGAGGGTGGAGGTCTGGAGAGTTTCTCCTCTTGAGCTAAATCCAGCTGTCTCTTGTTTGGCCTGTGGGTAGATCGAGGCTAATATAACAGTCTCCATCACTTCCAGTGTTTGTGCTAAGCTAAGATAAACACATCAGGCCCTCATCCTGATCTCATGTTTGCGCTCAGGTTGAGACTTCAGGCCAACGGCTTCACACAGTAAGGAGGTGAAACTGTGTGTTTGTTTCTCTACGAGTGTCACGCTGATCTGTTGCTGTGCTGTCACACACTTACACACCAACCACGCACACATGCAGACACAAGTCAGAATCACGGAGACTGACTGATATATCTGTAGCTATTTCAGAGATTGTTACCCATTTCCACAGTCTGTGCTCGCTGCTTTTCATCAGTGCCATGGTTTTGCCCCATCCAAAGGTGCATGCCCTGCCCCATTGTGTCTTTTTCAAGAGCAGCTGTCCTCGCTGGTTCACAAGATCACAGGAGAACTACAAGATCCCAGGAGAACTACAAGATCACAGGAGAACTACAAGATCACAGGAGAACTACAAGATCACAGGAGAACTACAAGATCACAGGAGAACTACAAGATCCCAGGAGAACTACAAGATCACAGGAGAACTACAAGATCCCAGGAGAACTACAAGATCCCAGGAGAACTACAAGATCACAGGAGAACTACAAGATCACAGGAGAACTACAAGATCACAGGAGAACTACAAGAAATCACACGGGAATAAAGAGAAAAACGTGCAAACAACATGTTGCTTTGTCTTTCTGAGGATGAGTTGTTGTTCATTCAGTGCCTGTTTTGACGTCATGTTGATAAAGGGATGGAATATACGATCAATAGGCTGTATATTATTTTTATTTTGAAATTGACCGGATGCTCTGTGCAGTCTCTCGTCTGACTTCAATCTATTCTATTGTGCTTGACGCGAGCTTGCAGGGGGTTCCATCAGAAATAGAATCTATCCGTACTTGTAATGGTGCAGAGCAGAGTGGGGCTGCTGGCACGACTGCAGTGTGTGCTATGGAAACAAACTGCGGCGTATGGAACGTGGCGTGAGTGGACTATATGTGGAAATGGGGGTTTAGGGTCTGTGTCTGTTTACTGTGTTGTCTGTATTGGCAGCTCACAACCTTTCAGAGTGCTTATTGTACACTTGTCCAAATATGGTCACTTCCTTTGACAAAACACTGAAAACATGAACATCCATCTCCTCAGAGCTTCAACCAGACGCTACAGAGTTTATAGTCTTCCACGTTAGCAACCTGTCAATCACAGGTAGCCCCGCCCTAACTCCTCCACTTTTCTCTGGTGTGATGGGCTCTAAATGTGGGTATAATTTACAGGAAATAAAACCCTGTTCTATCTTTATTACTATATATTTATTTAGGATGATAATAAAGCTGAACTCCCCTCTTTGTTTTGAGTCGGTCACCCTGAATAATCTTTGACGCAGGAGGAAAATCTAGCACAATTTTACAGCCAATCATCAGCCTCGTCAGAACACACATTAAAGCTCCACAGTCAAACTGTACACTGCATGTCTCATCCTCACTGTATCATAAAACAGATGGACCTTCTATTGAGATGTAAAGCAGGGAAATATTTCACTGATACATCCCATAATAAGCTGTCCTGGTTCAGTGAATGGAGCAGATGTCCACAGAGCAGCAGGTGCTTCAGTGTGTCCTCTGACTGAAGTCTGCTGCATTCTTCACTAAAAGTCTCATCATGATGGAACAGAGACGACAGTCGAGCTGATGAAACAGAAACTGTGAAGATGATGTTGGTCCTGAGAGGGGAGTTATTGGTTATGACTCTCATTCAGTGGAAGAAAAGCAGCTCTTCATATTTTTCAATGACAGCACATAGGGCTACACGATATGGACCAACACTTATTTTTGAGCTGAATGGCGGTGCACGATATCTCCTTATTATTTTCTGTAAAGAAATAACAAAAACAAAGTCAGTTAAAGTCAAACTGTCACACAGACACTTTTTATTAACGTGGCCAGCTGCACAAAGTTAGGGCCTTGTGGAAAACATGGACGGAATCACAGAATTGGACCATGAAAATGGTCTGTTAAAATGGACTGTTAAACGTGGAATATCGTGGAGTTTGCTGAAATGTGGTCGTGATTTATTAATTAATTCTGTGTGTGTGACCTCGGGAGGGCAGCATCTGAAACTAAGCTGCAGAACAAGATCCTAATGACTTCTATTCATCAGCAGAACAACTTTTCTGTGAGTTTTGTCAACATACAATTTGACTGGACCCGCGAGAACCCGCAATGACCTTCAAGCAGAAACGCATATCAAAAACACAGAGAGGCAGCGTGCAAGCCAGTGCTCATCACTTCAGCAAACTGTCCCTCGTACTAACGCATCGGCAGAAGCCAGACGTGAGTTTGTTGAAGACTTTGAGGCTGTGTGTGCAGAATCACTTATTGTGGAAGAAATGAGAAAGCTTCGTCTTCTTCTTCATAAACATTGTGAAGGAGGAGCAGCTTTGAAAGAACACGACAGTAACCTCCGATCAGGTGACAAAATGTCGTAAAACACAAAGTCCAAGTAAACTAAAATGGAAAAAAACAATTTGTGAAAAGATGTCAACAGATTTTATAGGGCCCTATAATGTCAACATGTTCATGAAGAACATTTCAGTTGATGATACCAAGTCGAGTCATTTTATGCATTTGGTCAAAGTCAGATGATAAGTAATAAAAGGTCAAGACAACAGGCTGATGAAAAATGAGAAAATGATGATGGCGGTCTCCATGCTGGAAACATTCAGTCAACCTAACGTCAGGCTGAGAGCTGGAGCTGAGGCGGGTTTTAAGCCTCCCGACAAACCGTTAAAAACAGGGTTTTTTGAATGGGTGTGTATGTGACTTCCCATGCTGGTGGCGTCAGTGTTCCTCTTTCTGTGACGCTCTGCAGAGGGACTGACGGTCATAATGAAAGTACAAGTCTTTTCTAATCTCAGGAGTTATTAAAGTCCTTCTGCAGTCAGGTGTGATTAAAAACACCGCCGTTACTCTTTAACCCACGAAGACTTTTAGAAGCCTCGTCTTATTTATATTTAACCTGATTAACACTCTTTATCACTTTGCTTCAATATGGACTAGAGGTGAACGTCACCAGTTACTGATATTGAAGAAGATTTGGTTACACTTTAAACTGCATCCTGAAAATGAAAGGGTCATTTCATTTTAACGTGTGATGATAAAAGGCCCGCAGCTCACCGGTTAAACATGTTTGGGGGGGTAATTACTTTACTTTACTTACTTTGAGTTTAAAATGGATTTGAACAAACAAGGACTGACAACCACTGAAATAATGACTAAATGTAATAATAGATTTATGTAGCTGAAATATAGAGGAATGGTAGAGGTTAGTAATGAGGAACTTGATATTGGTTTTGTATTAAGGTATGCAAAAATCACTTGATCAAAAACTTATGTTGAGTTGATTAGAACACTTTAAAGAGCAAATATAAATGCTGTTTTTATTTCAGTTGTGAGCAAAATGAAATCAAAATGTATAATACAGATCCCACCCAGCATAGTCAAACATTTCCAGACGTATGACCAGGAAGTTGTCCTTAATGTGCCAGCGATCAAAGTCTGAATAGAAACGTTTACCTGTGCCTGAGTTTAGTGTGAAGTGTTTCCTTACAAGATATTATGAAAGACTGCCTCTAAGGGTGGACTCACACTAGGAAATCCGTAACATTTCTAAGCACACATAAAGTCCAGTCCGTTTGACTCGTGTGAGTGCTCCGATCCGTGCTCACACTTCCTTGGTCCTGGCACGCTTTGGAGAGGTGTGCTTTGGCACGGTACAGTTCATGCACGGGCACAAGCACGCAAGTGTTCTGTCTGTATCTGACTAAAATGACAAAAAATAAACCACAAAGTCAGTAACCTAGCTGTCATGTCCTCTGTGTTGTTCTCTGATGTGCGAACGCGACTGCACGTCATTTTAATTTTTTTGATCTTTGATTTTCAAGTCCGCCTGTCTTGGAAACTAATGGTCAGAGGGCTTTCCTGAACCTGTGTCGAGAACTGGTGATAAATGAAACCTCCGAACAGCCAATCAGAGAGATTCCTCTCACCGATCTTATCGATTCAACATGTCGAAACGACAAGAAAAGGCCGGCGGGGGCGACAACAGCCGACGATCTCCTTGTTCTTTAAGATAGGATGGTGCCTGACCATTTAGAGCTTTGTAAGTGAGAAGAAAGAATTTAAATTCTATTCTAGATTTTATAGGGAGCCAGTGCAGAGAAGCCAATACAGGAGTAATGTGGTCCCTTTTCCTAGTTCTAGTCAGGACACGAGCTGCAGCATTTTGGACTAGTTGAAGAGTCTTTAGAGATTTACCTGAGCACCCTGATAAAAGAGAATTAATCCAACTTCCAAGAAACAAGTGTGTCCGCACACTATATTGTACATTCAGATCCATTGCTGACTCATAAAGTGTTGGGTGGTGGATGTCCGTGCAGGTGAGGATGTTGCAGTGTGCTGTCAACCCCTTTGTGCTCTCTGTAACACTAATCCGGGGTTAGGTTACAAATGTGAGGAGTGGAAACTGGTATTGAACTTAAATAATGACCCTGTGTTCTAGTAACAAAATTAAAATAGAGCTTGAAGTTAAACTAAGTCAAACTATTTTTTTTATTAAGTTCATACTTTATAAAGTCCAACCATCCATTTACATCCCACATCAGAGGCTGAAAGTTTGGCCTGATATTCAACACTCTTTGTCCATACAATGGCTGCTGTACACACACATGTGCAGCTCTACCGCCTATCAAGAAGCTGAAAATGTAAACAACTCTGAAAGCAACTAAGTCTGTTTTCATCTTTTCAAAGATTTAACATTTTCTAAACTTAAAAAAAGTTTAAACTTTGAAGTCCAGCTGTAAATCAATTATCAGAGCCATGATGTGTGAAATGCAAATAACTCTAATCTTGGGAACAAAGGGTCATTTGGCCCACTTCATAGCAGAGTCTGTGAGCTACTTTCAGTGTGTGTGTGTGTGTGTGTGTGTGTGTGTGTGTGTGTGTGTGTGTGTGTGTGTGTGTACACATTGCACACACATTGCAGCGTACACCATTGTTCAGTGAAATCTGTCTGGCCTGTATTGTCCTTATGTGATGGTATTGTTGCTTGTATTGTTTAAGCCAGTCAGTTTGTACTGAGTTCCTGTGTATCTTGATGGCCATTATGCCGCTGGAGGCCATGCCATGTCAGATCGATCGAAGCGTAGGGGAAACAAAGAGACAGCACAGCTTGGCTTGAACCACGGGGTAATAGGCTGAGAAAAAAAAAGAAAGACGATGAGAAAGCAGAATGCCGAGATGGACGGGCAGAGGCATCATGTGGGTGAGAGGTGACGCAGAAAGAGTGTGCAGGGACATGCTGAGGAGGACCAAGACATGGTGTCTGCAGTTTAAAGTTAGGAAGTTTTAGTGATTCTATATAGCAAAAACTAAGCAGGAAAAGTGGTTCCAAAGCATTATGACGTGACTTATGACAGGTTTTTAAGGAAATCCTCTGACGCTTGTTATTTTTTAGAAGGCTTCAGGCCGATTTAGAAACTGTCTTCATTTGACTGTTAAAATGTAAATCTGAGTCCATAATTAGACCAACATCTCTGGCTGAATTTTTTAGATTTAAATGTCATGGAGTCAAGGAAAGCGTTGACCTTTAACCTTTCTTCTTTAGGGATGAAGACAAGTATTTTAGTTTTTTATTATTTAGTTGTTGGAAACATTCAATCTCTAATTACTTTAACACGTTTAAGCTTGATTTGTACTTCTCTGTCAAATCTCCACCGTAGTGCTGTTGTGCTTTCATGAGCTCTTCATGTGCGTCGGTGTGCTGCGTAGCTACACAATACTCTCAGTCAAAGTGGTGTGGATACCTCCAGAGTGTGCTGAGTCTTTCCTCAACTTGCTCCACGTCTTTAAGGGTACTACCTACTGCAGAATTTTCAAAACGGCAGCGATTCAGGAGATATATTACAATACAGTACAGGGCTTGCAGTCTGCTTTGATTCGACTCACAGATAGCATTATTGAGGAGTTGCACGTCTGCATCACCAAAGGACGCAGTAGTCAATTACACCGTGGTCAAATATTTTATGTTGGTTACACTGTCTTAAAGAAGAAAAGACTCAGAAAGTGTCACAGGAACACTGAACACCAAGTAGGTGTAGGTCCAATTCTTGTTCTGAAAGTATCATTTCCAATATGAACAGGCACTAGGCAAAAGCAGTAAAAAACACGTCCTTTAATGGGTAGAAACCTTAAAAAGAACAGAAATCAAAGAGGGACAGGCATCTGCCTCAGCATACTTTGTTAAGAGAGAAAGAAAGGAAGGAGGTAAACCTGAGTTAGTCCTACCGTTCAGAGAGAGGGTTTGCTACTTGGACCCTTACTGGTAGAGGATTCAAGCGATGAGGAGCATGTAGCTGATGTCTCTACCTCCCATACTACTTCTTATAATCTGGGTACAACAGATCGGCCGCTGAGTTACTTTCCATTAAACCTTGCGCTCGCATACGCAACCAGCTGTGTGTGTTCCACAGGGCATAACAGAGACCAGGGGCCTGTACTACGGAGCAGGATTTGGAGTTAGCGAGGTCACTTCAGGGTTAACCCTGGGTTTTCAGTCCTATGAAGGTCGTTCACTTTTTACCTGGGTATATCACCACGGTAACTTACGCTGCACACCTAACCTGCTCCAGGTTATGTTGGAGATAAGAGATCTTGATGGTGGAGCTGATGGAAAGGGGGGAGGACCCTTCATGTGTCCCGTATGATTTTACATTACAGTCCATAAAGTGAATGATTATTTTATTTACTGATATCGTCCTTCAACAGAGACTAAAACCCAGCGGAGCCTTTGAGTTGTTTTGAAGATGTTAAATGATGAAGAGCTTCTTCTGTCTTTGAATGATATCTTCATATGAATGTTTAGTGTCTCCATGCCGCTCTGTTTGTGATGCTCAGAGCTGCAGCTGAAATAGAACTTCTCTAACTGTTCTACTCTCCACATGAAAGAGTCAGAGCAACACATTCAGTTCAGAGAAGAAACAGGAGTTATTATGCTCAGTTCAAAGGTCAACTAACGATGGAACAATGTTTTGTACCTGCAGCAGTGTAACTTTAGTCTTTGGGTATAGTATGCTCAGATTCTGTAGATATGATGATCTGCTGACGGCAGACGCAGTGATGATTGTGATAGGTTAAATGAAGCTAACTCCGCCCCTTTTATGTGAACGCGCTCTCTGAAACTCTGGGTTTACCTATCAGGTTGATAACCAGCTTCATGTCACTGTTAATCACGCTCTCTTATGTTAGGGTTAGTGAAGCCAGATAACCCAAAGAGACCCGGGTATATTAAACTCTCTTCGTAGTACAGAACCCAGGGCCCGTATTCACAAAGCCTCCTAAGTACTGAGAGTTGCTCGTAGTGAAAAGGAAATTCTTAGAATCAGGACATTTTCTAAGAATTTCCCCTCGAAGTTCAGACTAGATCTTTGTAAAGGTGAAAGTTATTCACAAAGTGTCTTAAAAGAGCTCCTCAGGTGTCAAACTGTGAGGAGGAGTGAGGAGGACTTCTAACAGGATGAACAGCCCTCTCTCCCCACACCCCAGCGACACCTCTTTCAGTCACTGAAAGAGATGTAAATAAGATCTTCAAGAGACAGAACCCCCGCAAAGCAGCTGGACCAGACTCTGTCTCTCCCTCCAACTTGAAGCACTGTGCTGATCAGCTGTCTCCAGTCTTCACAGACATTTTTAACACCTCATTGGAGACATGCCACGTGCCAGCCTGCTTCAAGTCCTCCACCATCATCCCTGTCCCCAAAAAACCAAGGACCACAGGACTTAATGACTTCAGACCCGTCGCCCTGACCTCTGTGGTGATGAAGTCCTTTGAGCGCCTGATGCTCTCACACCTCAAAGACATCACAGACCCCCTCCTGGACCCCCTTCAGTTGGCCTACAGAGCCAACAGGTCTGTTGACGACGCTGTCAACCTGGCCCTCCACTCCATCCTCAAGCATCTGGACTCAGCAGGAACCTACGCCAGGATCCTGTTTGTGGATTTCAGCTCTGCTTTCAACACAATAATCCCGGCCCTGCTCCAGGACAAGCTCTCCCAGCTGAACGTGCCTGACTCCACCTGCAGGTGGATCACAGACTTCCTGTCTGACAGGAGACAGCAGGTGAAGCTGGGGAAGAATGTCTCGGACAGCAGGACCATCAGCACTGGCTCCCCTCAAGGCTGCGTTCTTTCTCCTCTGCTCTTCTCCCTGTACACTAACAGCTGCACCTCCAGTCACCAGTCTGTGAAGCTCCTCAAGTTCTCAGACGACACCACCCTCATTGGACTCATCTCTGGTGGGGACGAGTCTGCCTACAGGTGGGAGGCTGACCATCTGGTGACCTGGTGCAGTGAAAACAACCTAGAGCTTAAAGCTCTGAAGACAGTGGAGATGGTTGTGGACTTTAGGAAAAACGCAGCCGCCCTCAGCCCCATCACCATCGGTGACTCCACGGTGTCTACTGTGGAGTCTTTCTGCTTCCTGGGGACCACCATCGCCCAGGACCTCAAGTGGGAGCTGAACATCACCTCCCTCATCAAGAAAGGACAGCAGAGGATGTACTTCCTGCGGCAGCTGAAGAAGTTCAACCTGCCAAAGACCATGATGGTGCACTTCTACACTGCCATCATCGAGTCCATCCTCTCCTCCTCCATCACAGTCTGGTACGCTGCAGCCACAGCAAAAGACAAGTGCAGGCTGCAGCGCATCATCCGCTCTGCAGAGAAGGTGATTGGCTGCAATCTTCCATCTCTCCACGACCTGTACACCTCCAGGACCCTGAGGTGTGCAGGTAAGATTGTGGCCGACCCCTCTCACCCCGCACATGGACTGTTTGAGACTCTCCCCTCTGGTAAGAGGCTGCGGTCCATCAGGACCAAAACCTCTCTCCACAAGAACAGTTTCTTCCCCTCTGCTGTCAGCCTCATGAACAATGTCCCTCCCCCCCCCCCCTCCTCCCACATAACACAGACTCTCATCAGCCCCACAGTCAGAAAACATCTCAGTGATGTGAAGGCTGAAACTGTTTTTATGAGTTACATTAACGCTCACTGGACTTTACATTCTTTACATGCACTCCATCACAGCTTGTAGATTTTGTTATTTTTTATTATTCTTTATTTTTTGACATTTTTTAAATTCTATTGTTTATATTGGTAAGTTTCTTATTTTTTATATTATTTAAGTTCTTGCTTTTTCTTGGCTGTTTTTCCCTGTTAACTGTTTTTTGTTTTTTGCACCAATACATCAAGACTAATTCCTTGTATGTGTAAATGTACTTGGCAATAAACACGATTCTGATTCTGATTCTGATTCGGAAGAGTTTCTTAAACTGAGGAGGAAACAGAGAAATGTTCTTTAAACACGACATGAAGAGTGTTTTTGACTCATAGTTGGGCAGGACAAAAATTATTTGTGCAGACTTTTCAATCCATTGCTGACTTTTTTGAGCAAGTGAGACATGCATGTTGTGTTTCTCTACATGTGGTCAGCTCCACAGGTGCATCAATCACTGATTAAGGCCCTTTACCTGCCTCCTCACTAAGATAAAAGTTTCTGTCTCTTCCTCGCTCAGAGTCGCTCTGAGAATGTTCCTAAATCACTCTTAAACTAAGGGCCTGATTTACTAAGATCCCAATTAAAGAGTACAAAATTGCGTGTTCACTCCAAAAAATTGCGCGTTTGGCTTGTGGGCGTTTTGCGGGTGATCTACTAAAAAACTTTGCGTGAATGATAACGGGTGCAAACCTTGAGGAGGCGGTAGTATTTAAGTCAGGCTTTTGCGTGTTCTACTGGGTTACGTCACGGAGAGTTTGGACGGAAAGCAGAATGACTGCAAGCGCAAAATAGGTATTAGTGGGAGAGGCAAATAAACGTACAGTATTTTAGAGTTATAGCAGATACATCTGAATATAACAAAAAGAACATTTGGCTTATAAGAAAACCTCGGCATTAAACAGGGCCTCTCTTTTCATCCTCCATCCTTTGAATGAATTGTCATACATTGCGCAGGAGGTGCGAGCTGTGACCTATGTGGCACCGGCGCTCAGGCGCGCCCCTCGGGCTATTGTTGCGCACCAGACTGCTGGCCAGCGCTGTGTCTGATCGGACATAGTTGCCCTGGCAAGAGGTATCGAAGACGGGGGTACAAGCAGTGGTGAGGTCCCCCAATCCAAGTGCCTACAGCTTGGCAGCAGGGGGCTTTAGAGGTTGGAGGCGAGCGCGATAGGGAGAGGAGCGCACCGGAGGAGACGAGCTGGAGAGACGCGCAACCCGAGAAAAAGGAAATGCCCAGTTTAAAATGTAATGTTGGTGAGAAAAGGGAAATAGGACATAAATGTCAATGTGTAAATTCTTTAGAATGCAGAGGCAGTGAATGTTCAGTTATATTAGTTTAATCATGGTGTTTCTCTTTGTTCACTATTATTGAATCCAAATAAAAAATAATGCATGTCATTTATTTTTATGTCAATCGAAAACATGTTAACATGTTGGGGGAAAACGTGATCTTTCTACCTTCTTTTATTGAGCCTATGTCTCCTCCTAACTGCAGCCTGTTGTGTGTAACACTGGGCTCCTGGATTAGCACCTTCCTTTCAAAGGTGTTAAATTCAGACACCGTCACAATCACCGCAATTTTTGCCAGACTTGGTAAATCACAATGCGTGTACTAACTTAACTTATTTGAATTTTCTCCTCCCAGTATTTTGCACGCTACGGCAGAAACGCCCCATATTACATATTCATTAAGGCAAACGTGCTAAATGGACAATGCGTGTTGTTTTGCTCATATGAAAGACGCAATCTTCACTGCGTGTCGTTAGTAGATCAGATAGCACATTTTTTGCTGGTGGTATCAAGTTTGCACACGTTTTAAGACACGCAAACCTTTAGTAAATCAGACCCTAAGACTCCTTGCAAGGATTTTTTAAGCTAAGTTAGGAGCTCTCTGAGAGGATCCTCAGAATGTTTGTGAATACGGGCCCAGGTGTGTAGGATGTCGAATACAAACATGGCGACCCTCGAGGTTACTGTCATGTTAATTCAATCGGAAATATCATAATATCAACATCAATAATCAATAGTAACATCGGATCAGCTGTCAACCGTCTGCAGCCTCCTCTCTCAGTTTCTCCACATTTCCCTCCGTGCACGGAGGTAAAGGTCCAGAGCCCGTATTCACAAACATTCAGAGAATCCTCTTCATGTCGTGTTTGAAGAACACTCGTCCTCACAGTTTGACACCTGAGGAGCTCTTTAAGGGCTAAGACACTTTGTGAATAACTTTCACCTTTACAAAGATCTAGTCTGAACTTTGAGGGGAAATTCTCTGAAAATGTCCTGATTCTAAGAATTTTCTTAGAATTTTGTCACTACCAGCAACTCTTAGTACCTAGGAGGCTTTGTGAATACGGGCCCTGGTGTTGCAGTTGAACATCTCAGAGTCAGTCAGTGACTTTACCTGTAGGGCTTTCTAACAAGACAAGTGACGACTGTTTCAGAGGGATCGTACCAGCTCACCCTAAGTTTTATTGTTCATGAACAGGCGGTCAAGATGGGCACGGATAGATACACGTGGACATAGACAACAATGGAGATGAACTTGATGATTTTGGCGGCTTCACCAGAAGAAGAACTGTCAGAGAGAGAGAAGGAGCGCTTGGCGTCAGAGGTCGCTGCTGCTTGTTCTGCCTCAGCGGGAGGGATGGCCTGCTTCATCGTCAGCTGAATAATGTCACATAAAATTAATGTGTCTTATCAAGCATAGACTCCAGCATTGTGATGGACTTGGGATTCTTTTCCCAAGCTCTCCTACGCACACACACACACGCACGCACGCACACACACACACACACACGCACGCACGCACGCACGCACGCACGCACGCACGCACGCACGCACGCACGCACGCACGCACGCACGCACACACACACACACACACACACACACACACAAAGAAAGTCCTGAAGTCCAAGAAAGTTTGGTGGCATCTTCAGAGCCCGCCCACGTCGTTTACCCTCCACTGTCTGCATTAATTGATTCATGTAATCATCGTACTCAAACTGTCGACTCAAATCAAAATAAAATAATGTTGATAAATCTTTGATGAGCTTCATTTTCTGTGTTGACACCACCTGTTCATCTCATGGATGTGGTTAAATCATGTTATCTTTGTTTGTGTGTCCTGATGCAAGCGTCCTTGGGTCCCTTGAAATAAATGTATAAATTCAAGCTATCGTTATTATTCATTCTGTAGTAGCAAACTTAGTTTTGTTGCATCGTCTCTGTAATCTGCTATGGTGCTTCAAACCTGCAAAAAACTCCTGGGCCCGTATTCACAAACATTCTGGCTTTGTTCAGACTGCCGCCCAAATCCGATTTTTCCCCAAATCCGATCAGAATCCGATCTAACTGACTGACTGTCCGCAATACAAATTGCAAGTGCCCAGATCTGATCTGCCTGTCCGTATTGACATGGTCTGATCCACATTGGTTTCTATGGTAACAGGTTACGCCCAGGAAATAGAACTGCAAAATGGATGACAGAGAAGTGTGTCTATTTCTGACGTAAACAATCTTGTGGAGCAGTCCGTCCACAGGCTGTTGTTTTGCTCCATGTTTGTTTTTATTCTTGCTGTTTTCTTCCCACGACCAAAGCTCAGACCAGTTTGTATAATGAGCCTTGAATTAACTTCCGGCTTGCTGGATCTACGTCGTTGTTATTATTGTCGATGGTGTCGCGTTACGAGTGACGCAGAAGACACATTGAAGCGACCGAGACGTTCAGATTGAATCAGATCTTTAGGAATCCGATTTGAATCACATTTGAAACCACCTGCTTATGTGGTTTAAATCAGATTTGGAAAAATCGGATCTCATGGCTTTTTGTGTCCAGACTGGCATAAAAACAAACTACATACAATCTGGATGAGCTAAAAATCAGATTTGGAGGTGCAATGTGAACAAGGCCTCAGAGAGCTCCTAACTTAGCTTAAAAATCCTTGCAAGGGCTTTTAGCCTAGGAGTGATTTAGGAAGAGACAGAAACGTTTATCTTAGTGAGGAGGCGGGGTTGACCCCGTTGCTAGGTATGACACATTTTTTCAGAAGCTGTGATTGGTTACTCCAAAAAAAAAGAGAAAAAAGTCAAACATAGAATCTAGTCAGACATTGTGTAATAATGAACACTTTGAAATGATCATCTTGTGTGATCATGTGTAAGTCGTACTTTAGAAGCATAAAGCCTACAAGATGTTTGAAATCACTTGTCCACTTGTGCAGCAGCTTCTTCACCTGCTGATCGTTACATCATCAGGTGAAGGGCCTTAATTAGTGATTGGATGCACCTGTGGAGGTAACCACATGTAGAGAAACACAGCATGCATGTCTTAGTGGCTGCGTTTACATGGACACAAATAATGGGAATAAAAGCCTGATCAGAATCAAAATGCTGCATGTAAACATGTCAACCAGAACAGACTGATCCCATCAGGCTCATTCGGAAAGAAATGTTATTCTGATCAAGAGGGGGGGTTTATGCCGATCGTTGTTGGGATCAGGATCCATGTACACGCTGGATCTGATGGTGTCTGCCTGACTGGGGTCAAATGGTCCTGACTGCATGTCTGCCCCAGTAAAGTGACGTGTTTCCATCATTACCTCTCCATCAGAGCTGAATGTTTACAGATCAGAGCGCAGAACTTCATCAATGATTGCCGTGTCATTTGACAGTCTCCACTCTTGATGGGTGAACTCCATGAGGACTGCCCTCTCCCACCTATCGTTTGGATCACATTTGTGTTTTATAAATATATCTTATTAATCTCGTTCATAGAGACGATTTCATACCACCTTATTTTATCAAAATATTACATCGTGGTAAAAAGAGTCTACTTTGGAGCGATAGTTAGCGTCTTTCCCAGCGAGCTACAGTAACATCTCTGATATCAACAGATTCATTATAAACTGTTCATTCAGATGATATCAATGTTGTCGTGCTAGCATTACAATTGATTCCGCTACGTCTTCCTAAAAAAACTACATTTTTAAGGTCAGGTGAGACAAATGATAATGCAGTGAATCAAAGTGAACTAACACAGCCTCTTTTTAAAGTCATGATGACAAGTGGCAGCATCTCATTCACACTGATTGTTTACAGTTTATCTTTAATGTAGAACGTTTCAATAACCAATCAGATCACGTTTAGAACATGAACTATAGCAAGTTAAACAATGCTGCTAGAAATGGTTCAAATGTCTGAAAGATAGAGAGATGACAAAGTAACAAAGCAGAGTTTCAAGTTTTTACGGGTCATTAGTGATGATTGTTTCCAAACACAGGCTGAAATGTCGCCTCTTCTTCTTCTGCTGATGTTGCAGCAGATAAGACAGGCGGGATCAGTCTGCGCATGTCACAATGCTTTTATTCAGATTTAATGCCGATGCATGAACATGCACGGCATAATCCTAACATTACATTTAGCGTCCATGTAAACAGTGGAATCGGAATGATTTCAATCAGATTGAAGAAATTGTGCACATGTAAACGTAGCCACTGTGAACTGAAGAAAGTCATAGATGGATTAAAATGTCTGCACAAATAATTGTTTCTGTTCAGCGAAGCTATGAGTCAAAAACACTCTTCATGTCGTGTTTAAAGAACACTCCTCCTCACAGTTTGACACCTGAGGAGCTCTCTTTAGGGCTGAGACACTTTGGGAATAACTTTCATCTTTACAAAGATCTAGTCTGAACTTTGAGGAGTTATTCTTAGAAAATGTCCTGATTCTAAGAATTTTCTTAGAATTTTGTAACAAGGAGTAACTCTTACGTCGCGTCTTACCTCAGGAGACCCTCTGACCGGGATAGCTTAAGCCCCTTTCCGTCATGCACTCCTGAACAGAACAGGCTCGACCTAAAATCTGCACATGCATCTCACAGCGGGAGACATGACGTGAAAAGGATGACACAGAAATGGAGGACGAAGCAATACTGACAGTATGATGTGAATTTCTGCCTGTCTGACAATGTTACGTGTCGTTAAACATATTCACAAAATCAACAAGATCATAACTGAAAACATCATGAAGCTGTTTCATTACGTGCAAGGAGATCATAGCGGTGGCGTGTAGACAGTCTGTTGTCTTGTGCCGTTCGCAGGATGTAACGTCATAATGTAACGGCAGTGGTAAATTTGCCTGAATATTTCTTTCTGCGTCCTCACATCAGCTCCCTCTGACTTCACATAGAACATTTTCTTAGAGTTGTACAAACATTCAGTCGTCATGAAGAGAGAAACGAGCTCTAGAGACCCAAACTGTTTTTGTACCAGGCTGTAAACATGTTTATTTTAACATGGGGCTCTATGAGGACTGACTCACTGCAGGAGACAGACTCTAGTGGACACTGGAGGAACTGCAGCTGTAAAGTTGGACAATTTAACATGGGGCTCTATGGGGACTGACTCACTGCAGGAGACAGACTCTAGTGGACACTGGAGGAACTGCAGCTGTAAAGTTGGACAATTTAACATGGGGCTCTATGGGGACTGACTCACTGCAGGAGACAGACTCTAGTGGACACTGGAGGAACTGCAGCTGTAAAGTTGGACATTTTAACATGGGGCTCTATGGGGACTGACTCACTGCAGGAGACAGACTCTAGTGGACACTGGAGGAACTGCAGCTGTAAAGTTGGACATTTTAACATGGGGCTCTATGAGGACTGACTCACTGCAGGAGACAGACTCTAGTGGACACTGGAGGAACTGCAGGTTTTTGCAGTCCCATATTAACTTCAGTTTTTTACATCGCAGTTTGCTGCTTGCTCTCAAAAAGCTTGAATGCTGCGGGCACAAAGAGACTTCAAATGAAACAGAAGATCCTGAGTCTCTTGTTTCATCACAGATCAGACAGTTTTATCTCTCAGCCTTCGGTTCAAACTGTTTTATTTTGAACACACTGTTTATATGATTCAGCTTTTATCAATCTATCAGGCAGTTATTAACTCAAGCAGAGAGGGTGTAACACTCACATAAACACACACAGGTTATTAAAGAGGCAGTGAGTGTGTGTTCAGATAGTCAAACCAAGCTACGCTTCAGTGGGCAGAGATAAAAGTTCTCCTCCTCCACTTTACACACCACAAGCCCGGCTGGTTGCCAGGCAGGCAGCTGGCATCAGCTGGCATGGTTTTGTGTGAATGTTGTTGTTTGTCTGTGTGTGCGCTCAGCGTTCAGCTGCTCAGCGAGCACACACGTCTGTGTTAACACAACAAAGAGCCGAGAGCGGTGGGGCGCTCAGAGGGGCCGAGAGGCTGAAGAAAACATGTCATTAGACAGTGAGCAGCGCTCAAACGGAGGATACAGCTGAGTGAGTCACTGTGAACACAGAGCTGGTTTATTACTGCTCAGGTGTTTCATACAGGGGAGTTAACAGGTGTCACTCACTATGTTTACATGTACAGGTCAATGGAGCCGTGGTTACAGGTTCTACTGTCCTTGTCACAGTATACAAAAACAAAAGTCTGAATTCAGATGCAAAACATCTGAAAACCTCTGCAGAGACAAAACAAAAGAATGATCTTGAGACCTGACTAAAGCGTCAAATTAAGCATAATAAACATTCAGAAATGGACGACACAGTTATGGGATTGTAGTCAAGCAGCCAACTCCGGTGTTGAAAAATAAAGATGATGCTGAAGTGTAAAATCCTGCAGTTCCTCAAGTGTCCACTAGAGGCTGGCTGCAGAAGCACAGGAAGTCACATACACACCCATTCTAAAAAGCCTGTTTTTACAGCAGACATTAACATGTTTACAGCCTGGTTCAAAAAACCAAATAGGTCTGATTAGCTCATGTCTCGATCAGCACACACTGTACGGGGGGTGAATGTTTTGATGACTCATCAGTTTTGATTTGATGAAGGATAAGAGTTATTCACAATAAGGCGTGTAGCTGACCTGATTGAAAGACGGCACGTTGTAACGGTTTGTCAGGAGGCTTAAAACCCGCCTCAGCTCCAGCTCTCACTCCCAATTTCCACATATAGCGAACCGCGGTCCGCTGCCACTCTGGTCAATGCGCTCACGCTCCAGAAATGTGAACCAGTAGGTCGGGGCGTGTGCCATCCGACAGAGCAAAACCATGATACCATGATATTGGCTGTCAGCTTGTCGTTAGGTTGACTGAAAGTTAGGCTGAGACAGCATTTCCAGCATGGAGACCGCCATTGATGGGACTCCAGCGCCCCCTGCAGGAACAGACGGGTGACGCCGCTCAGTCACTCTGTGGTTATAGTGTGTTTTGTGGTTGCACATTTCATTTGATGATAAAACAGTTTCACATGAACTGAAGCTACTTGTTTGTTAAATGTTTGCTTTCTAAAAGCCGAGTCCGCTCAGTGAAGACAGTGATGATAAAAAAAACTGCTTAAAATGAAGAGGAAGTCCATTTATGGGCTTCCTGCTGGTCTATAAAAAGAAACAGCAGGTATAAAGTGTGTTTGTTATTTAAACTCCAGTGGACACACCCACCTCTGTGATCCATTGAAAGAGTTTTATGAATAAAGGTTTAACGTGGTCTGATAAGACGAGATAACAACACAGATCAGAGGGAACACGCCGACACGTTTGACTTTGTGACTCATTCTGTTCTCTCTCCAACTCATTCACATCCATCTCCCTCAGGTCGACTTTATCTCTCACACTTCAGGCTGAGTTACTTTACTGTTTAAAACACGCCACACTGACAGTAAAGAAAGGAAGTACTAACGCGCTGCATGTTTCAGTTTTCACACGGCCAAGTTTTTCCTCCTTCTGTAAGTTACTCGATGAGGTCACATCGGTTTGGATGTAAACGTGATTGTAAATGTCACACGTTAGACAAATATTGTTAAAGAGTAATCTGATGTTGTGCTCCCCGCCCTTGTCTGCAGTTCAGGGGGGTGGGGGGGTCTGATGGTGCGTTCCATCTGATTTGTTACTGTTCTCGTTATCATTAATGCCCACCTGAAGTCTGAATTCCGACTTGGAAACTCAGTTACTTGAGTTAAAATCCAACATGGCTGCTATGTGCATCAACAGTAACGGTTAGGCTGTTACGTAGTCCTCTCTTTGTTTTATTAAATCAATCACATCGATAGTATCGTGAGAGTTCCATCTGTAGACGTGTTGTCATGTTATTTTCGTCAAACTATCTTGTAGTGTGTTGTTATTGTTAGGTTTTAGCTAACAAAGCAACGGTACTCCTGAAGGCATCCACGTGCTGGTCGACTTGCATCTGGAACGCAGTTCCTCGTATGACTTCATTCACAGCTCCGAGATCTGAGTTAAATTGAACGCCATGAGTCCATAATCCTCGCTCCCCCTCTGAGTGCATGAAGTCATCATGACGGAGTCTACATGGAGTCTACATACAGAGCTGGTTTTTACTTTGGGCTCGTCTCAGCTCCGTCAGTCCCTTTTTCCAACAGAAACACAAATCTTCTATTTTTGCCGGAGCACAGGGCATCAATTTACCACAGAGCAGATCGAGCGGCGCAGGAAGTCAGACACCAAAACAACATTAAAACATCCGGTTTATTTTCAGAATAAAAGACTCTGCTTTGATGGTTCAGAACAATGACCGTATGTGTGGAGCTGACACGCAACACATACATACACACGCATCGTTCTGGGTTATCGCCAAAGACATTGCACGTTTATCTTTTCCCTAAACTGTAAAATAGATGATTGTTCACTCTTAGTGAAGTATCTCCTGATTAAATAGTGGCTGTTAAAATCAAAGTCTAAGTCCATAATTGCACCAAGGTTTCTGGCCTGGTTTGTAGGTTCTAGCGACCTGGAGTCCAAGTGAACACTGACCTTTAACCTTCTTAAACTTAATTCTTCTTGAGGGCCGAAGGCGAGTATTTCAGTTTTTTCTTTATTATGTTTTAGATGAGAGGACATCCACTCATTGATTCCTTCGATACGAACATTTCTACTGACTCCACCTTTAAGTATATTTTTGTTCTTCTCTATATTTTAAATGTCATCAGTTACTGAGTAAAAAAATAAAACTAAAGGGCAAAAAGAGGAGGTCCGGGCAAAGGATGACACAATAATAAAAATGTAATCAATCGATCAAAACCCAATGAGCTGAATGGTCCCTCCTTTGTACAATCTAACTTGAAACTTGAAACTTGAAAATACCAGAAGATACCAGAAGATTCATCATTTCTTCTTCCCTGGCCTTAACTCACCCCAAACTCTGCCCATTAACCCCCCAACTACCCCCCATCCACCCTAACCACCCTGCCCCCCACCCCACCCAGCCTCGCCCTCTGTGCGCTCTCTCTTCCCACAGTCTTGTGTATGTGACCTTTAGTCTGTCTATTGTTCTGTAAGTGGGCCAAGAGGAACCAGTCATCTGCTTACTGAACCAGTGTGTAGCAAAACGGGTCTGTGCTAAGTGCCAGTTATGGACTGTGTGTGTGTGTGTGTGTGTGTGTGTGTGTGTGTGTGTGTGTGAGTGTGTGTGTGTGTGTGGGTGTGGGTGTGGGTGTGGGTGTGTGTGTGTGTGTGTGTGTGTGTGTGTGTGTGTGTGTGTGTGTGTGTGTGTGGGTGTGCGTGTGCGTGCGTGCGTGTGTGTGTGTGTGTGTGTGTGTGTGTGTGTGTGTGTGAGTGTGTGTGTGTGTGTGGGTGTGGGTGTGTGTGTGTGTGTGTGTGTGTGTGTGTGTGTGTGTGTGTGTGTGGGTGTGCGTGTGCGTGTGCGTGCGTTCGTGTGTGTGTGTGTGTGTGTGTGTGTGTGCGTGCGTGCGTGTGTGCATGTGCAGGATATGAACCATATGTTGTTCAGTCCTAATCCCCAGAGGATATCCTGTTGTTTATTTAAGGATTATGGATAAGACGCATGTGCATATGGTCTGTTACATAATTCTGTGTGTAGTGACAACTACACTAATCTGTCGTGAGATATTACGGAGATTTAACAGATTGTAACACACTGTGTTGTCACGTCTACGACCACTTTTACATTTCAGAACATCTGTCGGGTTGGAGGAGAGTCGGCTCTCGCTGTGGGAGGGAACATTTCACTCTATTATCATGTATGGACTCTGTTTCTTGATTATGTGGGACCCAGAATATGCTATATATTCTATTAAACACATTATGAACGTATGTTGACTATGTGTTTAAGTTAGCACTTTGAACCCTGTTTTCCCTGTGGTTTAAGACTGCGCTGTGCCATGTGTACACGTTTGGAGGGTAAGTCTTAAGGGGTGTGAGGGTTGGAGGGTGGAGTGTAAATGCAAATCTGTGCAATATGTGATTAAAATGTGGTGCATAATTATTAATAAAAATAAGTGAAGGAGTTTAAGTATCTCGGGGTCTGGTTCATGAGTGAGGGTAAAATGGATCGCCAGTATTGCTTTCGTTGTGCCTGGCTGTTGTGGTGAAGAGGGAACTGAGCCTGAAGGCAAAGCTCTCGATTTACCGGTCAACCTTAGTTCCAACCCTCACCTGTGGTCATGAGCTTTGAGTAGTGACCGAAATGATGAGATGGCGGATATGAGTTTCCTCCAGAGGGTGTCTGGGCCTTAGAGATGCCAGGAGAGCTCGGAGTAAAAACCGCTACTCCTTCACATCGAAAGGAGCCAGTTGAGGTGGTTTGGTAAATCTTATTAGGATCCTCCTAGTCGCATCCAACTGGGAGGAGACCCCAGGGTAGACCCAGAGCTCGCTGGAGGTATTATATATCCCGTCTTGCCTGGGAATGCCTCAGAATTCCCCTGGAGGAGCTGGAAAATGTTGCTAGGAAGAGGGAACTCTGGGTTTACTTGCTTAGCCTGCTGCCATCGTGACCATTTCTGGTATTTTCTCAACCTTGGAATAATTTATTAAAGTTGGAAATAGAAGAGCTTGACTCACACGCTACAGTTAGATGAGATGATTGATGTCTAACTGATCTAAAGCCCAGTTTACACTTCACAGTAACATCCCTCCTGTGATCGGATCACAAGTGGACGGCCTTAATGCGCCCTGTGAGTGCGTAGGATATTTTAGGGATGTGAACAGTTAGTGGACGAAACGGTTTAAGGAGCAGTATGTAACTCTGACACCTAGTGTTTAAAATGGGTACTGCAGTCCAAATTCAAAACATCATAGAGAGCTGTCTCCCCCCGCCCCCTCCTCTCTAGAGTGGATGCTCATGCAGGTTGCCATGTGGTGGCAACCTGCATGAGCACCTGTTGGTTTGACCTGATAACTGCTCTCATATCTGGCAAACCGAGGGGCGTCCAAAACGGCCGTGTGGGGGGTGCCTTAAAACCGCCTACCTTCTCTGGTCCAAACAAATCCAGTTTTTATGTCCCGAAGTTAGTTTAAGCACACTTTGAAGACAATCACATTGTGATGTATTCCTTAAGCACTGCGGTAAGATTGTTAGCGTAGACAGAGAAGAGAGAGGGGGACGGTGATGGAAAGGAGGGTTAAGGGAGGTGAGGGTGGAGGAGAAAGACGTCAGAGTGAAAATGGAAGTAAAGGGTCAAGGGGGGGAAGGGAGGGGAGAAAGAGGAAGGAGAGGAGCAAAGAGAGTGAAGCAGAGGGGGTTTCCAGCCATGTATCTCTCTCAGCTTAGAGATTCATGGCTGTCAAGGATTAGATGGAGAAAGATCAGAGGTCACACAGCGCTGCGCTCCCCTGCTGGCTGAGCTGATCCCGTCTCTCCTCTGTAACGCCTCTGTTACTACCTCTGAAGATGGTACAGAGTTGACGCCTCCAAGACATTCAGATTGAAGGCTAAACATCACAGAGATATAAATATCGCGGCTTGAAATGGCAGTCTGATTAGGGCTTTTGGGTTTGTTGTCTGGCACCTTTAAGACTGCCCCCATACAAACCACCACTCAATCTGTATGTGCAAACCCCTCTCACTTTGCCACCGTTGCAACTGTCCTTAGTCACACCACTGTAAACCACCACGCTACTGGTGACAGCTGACATCCTTCAGGTCCAAAGCTCCTCTGTACAGTAGAGGAGATAAAATAAACCCTCCCCCAGTGCTCACAGCTCCCAGACTGGGCAGAGTCCGCTGATTGTACTACCAGCTTCATAGACCCGGAGAAAAAAGAACAAAGTGGAAGGGGTGGATGAAGCACCAGAGGCCTCTATACGACGCTGTAATGAGAATATTTGCCTTTATATCAATGCTACGTGTAGTTCAACAGAATCACAATATAAACTAACTCAAACCAACATTTTTTTTTTTACCTTTTTGATCCCAAAATCATAACCTTTAGATTTGACATAACAAAGCAGTGAGGAATGCATCACACAAGAAACTGTGCAGTCCTGGTTTGACCATGATGATATATTTAGATCTAAAGCTGAATCGTGACATGTTAACGTTGGATCACCCTGACTGCAGGTCTCCTCTGGGATCCTAACGCTCCTCCTGCGTGTCTTTTTGGGGGGTAGAGACAGAGTGTGGGGCACCCATTGGGGAGGGCATTGTCTTCAGGTTTTCCTCTTGTTAGCACCCTTGGCCCCTCAGTGTGCTGTGTCACACACACACACACACACACACACACACACACACACACACACACACACACACACACACACACACACACACCGCCTCCCTCTCCACCCCCTCCCTACCCTGTCTTTTCGGATCACTTAACAGGACAATTACTCTATCCATCTTTTCATTATGCTCCATTGTGTTTGTACCCTCGGTTTAGAAAGCTTTTATGGGGAAACCATCTCTTTCTCTTCTTTCAAGCCTTTCTTCTGGGCTACACTCACATTGTACCGTTTAAACCAGAGATGATCCTGATTGAGGTTCAGGGTCAGTAGCAGACCAGTCAAGATTTAGTGCAGTCTTAAAGGCATGTTTAAATGATTAGAAATTACTTGTTTCCTACCAACAGTGTCTCTGAGGGCTTTCCTGTATTGATCTTATAAAGCAGTTGATGCAGCTAACAAGCTGCACAAAGCTAACAGTGGAGCTGCTCAAAACAAAAGTCCAGCGTTTCTGGAAGAGTAAAGAACATGAATATCAGATTCATCTTGCAGAATGTCTAAGCTAAGCTATTGCTAACTGCTGACTAAATAACCTCTAAACAGAACATGTACATTTAATCTTTGAAAATAGATTTTATGGGGCAGCGGTAGCCTAGTGGTTAATGTGCGTGCGTACGGAGGCTGTAGTACTCCAAGCGAGCAGCCCGGGTTTCAAATACAATTTCTGACTCCACTGTCCTGTCTACCAACCCAAAAGTAAACCTTTAAAAGATATATTTGTTTTGAGTACAGCCTTCATTTTGTCACAGCAGAAAGCTTTGACCATCAACGTTCACGTCTTCACGTTGTTCGTGTGTTCATGAGGTGACAGCAGACTGATAAAGGCAGCTGAAGACATTCAGGTTATCAGGATCTGGAAGCTGGAGACGGTTTTTTTGTTATTGACTTAATAAAAATATGGACAAAAAAAGCGGGACTTGTTAACAGTTTGGTTTTGCAGATTTTAGAAGTTTGATTCATTTAACAGGGATGTGAACGGCAAAGGCCGAAAAGCAGGAAAAAAACATCCAGCACCCACCGATCACACTAAAACCAGAACACTTGATATGTTTAACTTTTGGGATGTCAAACGATTGAAACTTTTCATCTCGATTAATCACATTTTTAATTGCATGTTTGAAATTCAATTATTTTGCATTAAATAAAAATGGTTAGGCTTTTATTTTGAATTCGTGTACTAGGGTTAGGATTCATTTGACCCTGGTGAATATTGGAGCCTAGTAAAGTGCGAGTTCTCTTCTTTTTTCAGTGACTGTTCGACTCAGGACCTGCCCTCTTTGGTGTGGATGTGAGTGTTTATTGATTGTTGTTTTCCGTTCAACCCTACTTTTATTTTGAAATACAGTAAGGCCCTTCCTGTAGAGTGAAGGTTAGGACATAAAGTTAAGCACAGAAACAGGAAGTGGTTAGGGATCCCAAAGTGACGTCAAACAGCTCAAAGGAACGGTAACAAAGGTCAATGTGTGATGTCATCAGGTGGATATGACTTTGGACTCGTCAGCTGAGCTGTCTGAGAGTTTGTTAAAGTGAAATGAGACATTCAAAGATGCAGCAGTGTCCTTCTTTTACATCACTGAGACTACAGGGAGACACTGAGGACCACTATCTACAGGGAGACACTGAGGACCACTATCTACAGGGAGACACTGAGGACCACTATCTACAGGGAGACACTGAGGACCACTATCTACGGAGAGCCTGAAGGGACAAAATAACATGAGGTTAATCGTGATCTAGCATTAACATCAGACCTCAATTAATCATGATTAACAAGTTTATCCTTACAGCCCTAATTTAAGTGACACAAATTCTGTCGTTAAAACGTAAGGGTTGGGGGGCGTCTCTTTCTCTAAAAATTATTAGCCCCAAACGTTTCCTTTTTTGCATTCTGATGAATTTTTGTGCACCATTGTATGCCTTTTGTGCAGCACTTTATACATGGCACAGTGATCAATGAATTCATCAGAATACTTTTACAAACGCGCACTTTAAGAGTTCTTGTGTTTCTGTTTTCTTACACAAACTGAGGTACAGAGCTCGCCGATATCAACGCCTCCCGTTACCCAAACAACACAAATTCAGTTTTAAAGTGTTGTTGATGAGCCCCTTGTTGTAGGGATGCTTAGTGATGAATGATGGAGCAAAACTAAGAAAATGCAGAATAACATCTGCTGCACAAAGTGATTGAAACAACAGAACTAGAAGGCTCATTAAACGTGACAGGTCACACCACCATCATTAACTCTTTAATTCTGCACTAAGGTTGTAACAGTTTCAAACACTCAATTACACAAGTGGAAAATACAGTGAAGACATCTGATGATTTTCTGCTTGTAAAATCACTGTTCTTCAAACTGTGGCTGCTTTCAATTGTTCCAACAGGTTGTAGTGAATTCTCCAGTTTAAACCCCCCAGTGGAAACGCAGCCCAGCCCCCACATCCCACTCCCCCCACCCCTTCCCCCGGTCAGGAGCAGAGATGGGGGTGGGTGTCTGAGGGATGAAGGGGCAGCGTCTCTGAGAAGAATCCCTGGTTGTTTTCTGTCCTGGTGTCCAGACTTGATAGCCGTGATACGAGGCCTTTCATGGGCTTAAAAGACTCTGACGCAAACTGAGCCAATGGGAGCGTCCCTCCGTCAACACATGCGCACGCACGCACGCACGCACGCACGCACGCACGCACGCACGCACGCACGCACGCACACACACACACAGACACACACACACACACACACACACACACACACACACGTTCTCTTCTGCAGAATCTTTGACTTGATATCATTGACTGTATATTAATATGGACAATATCTTCTTATTTATAAATGTAAAGCCAAAATACCCCCAGGACGGAAGCAGGAATAAGTTATTTGGATGCAGGACATGTGCAGAGTGGGGCGGCTTGTGGAACTGCGTATTGATGCCTTGTCCCTTCCTCAAACCAAAAAACACATTCAACTTCCGGCCAAAAGGTCAAAGGTCACTCAGATGGGTTCAGTCCACAGCAGAACAGACTCTTGTGTCTGTTTGAAGCAGACACTCATGGTTATGGAAACTTAAATGAAACTTGTGTTTTTTACATTTCCTCTCACCGTTCCTCCTCTACCCTGATAATCCGGAGAACACAGCAACGCAGGAGTCTCATTGGTCAGCAGAGCTGTCAATCATGGCATTACATCCCCTTTTTGTATGTCAAACAACTAATTAAAACTAAACAGAGCACTGAACACTTCCACATAAATGAGCATGATACGAACTATAAAGACATAAAGGCAAACATTTATTTGACGTGTATTTTGATTTTGTAGTTTGACCCGTGTTTAATCTGTTAACATGGAGGAGGCGGAGCTTGTCCTGCAGCTAGTCAGCAGGGGGGAACTCTAAATATTTTTGGTTTCACTCCCAGGTAGCTGTTGCACCTTTTTTCTAAGGCCGTGTTTAACACAACAACGATTTCAACAGAATATGGCAACCCTATGTCGTGTTAAAAAAAAGGTTCCAGAGTGCAAACGGCTCCGTTTCCGTTATATTAAATTAGCTTCATAGGCTGTTTGCACATTTGGCTCGATTGTTTCTTACCCTGCCTGAGCACGATTGATGGTTTGACTTTGCTGGCTGTTGATGTAAACCTGAAAACATGTACCAGAAAAAAAAACAATATCTGAACATTGTTGCGTGTATTATGTCCAGATTCACAGGAACTACATGAAGGTGACAGGAGGATTATTTATCAGTGTTTGCATGGAAATCGTGGAAGTAACCACAGTGTGAATCGGCAAATAAAAGTTCTTAGACAGTTCTAATCCAAAGCTGGAGCAGCAAACTAAGCTCTGATCATTACTCTCCCCCTGTGTCTCTGTGGAGTCCCCCCGTCAGCTCCATCTCTTTTCATGACTCTGCAGTGAAGGATGGTGAGTTAGATTCCTCAGCATGGAGACCTCTGTGTGCTCTCTAACACATTCATCTTCAGCATTATCACTGCGTTCACACACTCTGCAGGGCTGTCCCTTTTATTGTACACCTGCTCTTAACTCAGAAAGCATCTTTGTACAGCTGTGGGTGTGTTTAAATGGACCAACGTTGAAGTGTGATACAGGAAATCCAGATGAATTAGATCGGATGCAAGCTTCTTTGGTTAAACTTTTCAGAAACTCAATTTAAAATCATGTCAGCAAGTCTTCAGACGCAACAATTCCACGAGGAACTCAAATGTGTCTCTTCCTGGATGCTTATATCCCAATGGTACACTTTCTAAACTATTATCACGTCTCCTCTCAGTCAGAAGCTCTACAGGCTAAAACTCATCCAGAATCATTAAGGGACGTCATGGCAGAAGGCGAGCGAAGCCGATCACCACAGATCAGTGTCTATTGTAAGAGGGATCAATCACGGCATATCAATAGAATCTATAGACTGCTTTTGTATGCTGTGTCCAGAGAATGACCCTGCACCCGACCACCCTGAGAAACTGAGGTTAAAGATCACACACAGGCAGAGACATGGAGACGTAGATCTCTGCCCCCGTCTCTCTCCTGAAACCATCGATAACTTTAAACCAGTTCATCTGACGCAGAAGGATCTCAACGTGACGAGCAGTGAGAGGTTTGAAAGGGATTTAACAGCAGACTTAAAGGAGTAATGTTGGGCTGTTAAAAAGACTGTAACGTCTGCAGCAGGTAAACAGGCTGTAACGTCTGCAGCAGGTAAACAGACTGTAACGTCTGCAGCAGGTAAACAGACTGTAACGTCTGCAGCAGGTAAACAGGCTGTAACGTCTGCAGCAGGTAAACAGGCTGTAACGTCTGCAGCAGGTAAACAGGCTGTAACGTCTGCAGCAGGTAAACAGACTGTAACGTCTGCAGCAGGTAAACAGGCTGTGACGTCTGCAGCAGGTAAACAGACTGTAACGTCTGCAGCAGGTAAACAGGCTGTAACGTCTGCAGCAGGTAAACAGACTGTAACGTCTGCAGCAGGTAAACAGACTGTAACGTCTGCAGCAGGTAAACAGGCTGTAACGTCTGCAGCAGGTAAACAGACTGTAACGTCTGCAGCAGGTAAACAGGCTGTAACGTCTGCAGCAGGTAAACAGACTGTAACGTCTGCAGCAGGTAAACAGGCTGTAACGTCTGCAGCAGGTAAACAGGCTGTAACGTCTGCAGCAGGTAAACAGACTGTAACGTCTGCAGCAGGTAAACAGACTGTAACGTCTGCAGCAGGTAAACAGACTGTAACGTCTGCAGCAGGTACACAGGCTGTAACGTCTGCAGCAGGTAAACAGACTGTAACGTCTGCAGCAGGTAAACAGACTGTAACGTCTGCAGCAGGTAAACAGACTGTAACGTCTGCAGCAGGTAAACAGGCTGTAACGTCTGCAGCAGGTAAACAGGCTGTAACGTCTGCAGCAGGTAAACAGGCTGTAACGTCTGCAGCAGGTAAACAGACTGTAACGTCTGCAGCAGGTAAACAGGCTGTAACGTCTGCAGCAGGTAAACAGGCTGTAACGTCTGCAGCAGGTAAACAGGCTGTAACGTCTGCAGCAGGTAAACAGACTGTAACGTCTGCAGCAGGTAAACAGGCTGTAACGTCTGCAGCAGGTAAACAGGCTGTAACGTCTGCAGCAGGTAAACAGGCTGTAACGTCTGCAGCAGGTAAACAGACTGTAACGTCTGCAGCAGGTAAACAGGCTGTAACGTCTGCAGCAGGTAAACAGACTGTAACGTCTGCAGCAGGTAAACAGGCTGTAACGTCTGCAGCAGGTAAACAGACTGTAATGTCTGCAGCAGGTAAACAGGCTGTAACGTCTGCAGCAGGTAAACAGCTGTAACGTCTGCAGCAGGTAAACAGGCTGTAACGTCTGCAGCAGGTAAACAGCTGTAACCTCTGCAGCAGGTAAACAGGCTGTAACGTCTGCAGCAGGTAAACAGGCTGTAACCTCTGCAGCAGGTAAACAGGCTGTAACGTCTGCAGCAGGTAAACAGACTGTAACGTCTGCAGCAGGTAAACAGACTGTAACGTCTGCAGCAGGTAAACAGGCTGTAACGTCTGCAGCAGGTAAACAGGCTGTAACCTCTGCAGCAGGTAAACAGGCTGTAACGTCTGCAGCAGGTAAACAGGCTGTAACGTCTGCAGCAGGTAAACAGACTGTAACCTCTGCAGCAGGTAAACAGGCTGTAACGTCTGCAGCAGGTAAACAGGCTGTAACGTCTGCAGCAGGTAAACAGGCTGTAACCTCTGCAGCAGGTAAACAGGCTGTAACGTCTGCAGCAGGTAAACAGACTGTAACCTCTGCAGCAGGTAAACAGGCTGTAACGTCTGCAGCAGGTAAACAGGCTGTAACGTCTGCAGCAGGTAAACAGACTGTAACGTCTGCAGCAGGTAAACAGACTGTAACGTCTGCAGCAGGTAAACAGGCTGTAACGTCTGCAGCAGGTAAACAGACTGTAACGTCTGCAGCAGGCTGTAACGTCTGCATTAGGTAAACAGACTGTAACGTCTGCAGCAGGTAAACAGGCTGTAACGTCTGCACCAGGTAAACAGGCTGTAACGTCTGCAGCAGGTAAACAGACTGTAACGTCTGCAGCAGGTAAACAGGCTGTAACGTCTGCAGCAGGTAAACAGACTGTAACGTCTGCAGCAGGCTGTAACGTCTGCATTAGGTAAACAGACTGTAACGTCTGCAGCAGGTAAACAGGCTGTAACGTCTGCAGCAGGTAAACAGGCTGTAACGTCTGCAGCAGGTAAACAGACTGTAACGTCTGCAGCAGGTAAACAGGCTGTAACGTCTGCAGAAGGTAAACAGGCTGTAACCTCTGCAGCAGGTAAACAGGCTGTAACGTCTGCAGCAGGTAAACAGGCTGTAACGTCTGCAGCAGGTAAACAGGCTGTAACGTCTGCAGCAGGTAAACAGGCTGTAACCTCTGCAGCAGGTAAACAGGCTGTAACGTCTGCAGCAGGTACACAGGCTGTAACGTCTGCAGCAGGTAAACAGACTGTAACGTCTGCAGCAGGTAAACAGGCTGTAACGTCTGCAGCAGGTAAACAGGCTGTAACGTCTGCAGCAGGTAAACAGACTGTAACGTCTGCAGCAGGTAAACAGGCTGTAACGTCTGCAGCAGATAAACAGACTGTAACGTCTGCAGCAGGTAAACAGGCTGTAACGTCTGCAGCAGGTAAACAGACTGTAACGTCTGCAGCAGGTAAACAGACTGTAACGTCTGCAGCAGGTAAACAGACTGTAACCTCTGCAGCAGGTAAACAGGCTGTAACCTCTGCAGCAGGTAAACAGGCTGTAACGTCTGCAGCAGGTAAACAGGCTGTAACGTCTGCAGCAGGTAAACAGACTGTAACGTCTGCAGCAGGTAAACAGGCTGTAACGTCTGCAGCAGGTAAACAGGCTGTAACGTCTGCAGCAGGTAAACAGACTGTAACGTCTGCAGCAGGTAAACAGGCTGTAACGTCTGCAGCAGATAAACAGACTGTAACGTCTGCAGCAGGTAAACAGGCTGTAACGTCTGCAGCAGGTAAACAGACTGTAACGTCTGCAGCAGGTAAACAGACTGTAACGTCTGCAGCAGGTAAACAGACTGTAACGTCTGCAGCAGGTAAACAGACTGTAACGTCTGCAGCAGGTAAACAGACTGTAACGTCTGCAGCAGGTAAACAGACTGTAACGTCTGCAGCAGGTAAACAGACTGTAACGTCTGCAGCAGGTAAACAGGCTGTAACGTCTGCAGCAGGTAAACAGACTGTAACGTCTGCAGCAGGCTGTAACGTCTGCATTAGGTAAACAGACTGTAACGTCTGCAGCAGGTAAACAGGCTGTAACGTCTGCAGCAGGTAAACAGACTGTAACGTCTGCAGCAGGTAAACAGACTGTAACGTCTGCAGCAGGTAAACAGGCTGTAACGTCTGCAGAAGGTAAACAGGCTGTAACCTCTGCAGCAGGTAAACAGGCTGTAACGTCTGCAGCAGGTAAACAGGCTGTAACGTCTGCAGCAGGTAAACAGGCTGTAACGTCTGCAGCAGGTAAACAGGCTGTAACCTCTGCAGCAGGTAAACAGGCTGTAACGTCTGCAGCAGGTACACAGGCTGTAACGTCTGCAGCAGGTAAACAGACTGTAACGTCTGCAGCAGGTAAACAGGCTGTAACGTCTGCAGCAGGTAAACAGGCTGTAACGTCTGCAGCAGGTAAACAGACTGTAACGTCTGCAGCAGGTAAACAGGCTGTAACGTCTGCAGCAGATAAACAGACTGTAACGTCTGCAGCAGGTAAACAGGCTGTAACGTCTGCAGCAGGTAAACAGACTGTAACGTCTGCAGCAGGTAAACAGACTGTAACGTCTGCAGCAGGTAAACAGACTGTAACCTCTGCAGCAGGTAAACAGGCTGTAACCTCTGCAGCAGGTAAACAGGCTGTAACGTCTGCAGCAGGTAAACAGGCTGTAACGTCTGCAGCAGGTAAACAGACTGTAACGTCTGCAGCAGGTAAACAGGCTGTAACGTCTGCAGCAGGTAAACAGACTGTAACGTCTGCAGCAGGTAAACAGACTGTAACGTCTGCAGCAGGTAAACAGGCTGTAACGTCTGCAGCAGATAAACAGACTGTAACGTCTGCAGCAGGTAAACAGGCTGTAACGTCTGCAGCAGGTAAACAGACTGTAACGTCTGCAGCAGGTAAACAGACTGTAACGTCTGCAGCAGGTAAACAGACTGTAACGTCTGCAGCAGGTAAACAGACTGTAACGTCTGCAGCAGGTAAACAGACTGTAACGTCTGCAGCAGGTAAACAGACTGTAACGTCTGCAGCAGGTAAACAGACTGTAACGTCTGCAGCAGGTAAACAGGCTGTAACGTCTGCAGCAGGTAAACAGACTGTAACGTCTGCAGCAGGCTGTAACGTCTGCATTAGGTAAACAGACTGTAACGTCTGCAGCAGGTAAACAGGCTGTAACGTCTGCAGCAGGTAAACAGACTGTAACGTCTGCAGCAGGTAAACAGGCTGTAACGTCTGCAGCAGGTAAACAGACTGTAACGTCTGCAGCAGGTAAACAGGCTGTAACGTCTGCAGCAGGTAAAATGTAACCCCTGCCTCAGTCAGATAGTTATTTTATGATTTGTTTGAATTCGTAACGGACACTGAAGCTTCAGTGTTTATCCAGCTCTGCATCGGTCTGTAAACCTTTCTGCGTTCTAACCTCTCTCCATTTTTCAAAAGCATCTCCAATATTGATCCTAGTTTGAGCACGTTTCTGCTCGTGGAGCTTATTAGAAACATGCAGAGGCTTTTTAGGTCGGGTACAATCACTTCTATCTGAACCAGTTCTCTTGCCCGCTTCCATCGCTGCAACACCTGTTGGTTTGACCCATAGACTGTAAATAATACTGGACGAACCCTGAGCGACGTATCCCGTCTGTGACGGAGGCTTAAAAAGAGTCCAATCGACGGGCGCTTCCATATTGGATTTGTTGTCTCAACCTAACTTGGATCAAAGCGGGATCAACCTAACGACAGCGTTAAGGCGGGACTAAAGTCCGCCGATGCTCGACCAGCTCGACGCTAGCTAGCAGTCCACTTCACAACAAAGCTAACGTCTGCTTTACATCACCCCCTACGGCTCTCCTGCTCCCACTCGTCCAGAGATAACTCTATAAACAGTAAGTTAACATTAAACTTTTCTACAACACAGTTACAACGAATTATCGTTATCCCAAATATATCATTTAAGTATTAAAACTACACTTTTTTAAATATATAATTATGGTCATTAGTTATTTGTCACAGCAGTTAGTAGACCGGGTTAGCAGAGCAATACATTAGCATCGTTTTAACATACAATTTAAGAACCACTTTGAGGCTGATCTTTACAAATAAATTCTCCTATTGTGTTACAAATCATTGCTTGGGTGTAATTACATATTAAAGGATAAGAAGTCCGTTTGAAAACGATGAAGGAGCTTTGTTGTTGTTGTTAAACTACTGTTAGACCATAGACTGTAAATAAATGAGAGACATCCAGAAGAAATCAATATTACAATGCATACAGTTCATGGTTGTTACTGTTCTGACTAACAGAGGAATGTCTGTGACTTATATTTACTGATAGCGATGTGGGTGAACATGACACTTGAAAAACAAATGCTTTATATTTATCATAAGATATTTATTTTCTATAGAGCCCTGAAGTCCTGGAGTCTGTGGCCAGTGATGACGAAGGGTCAGCTGCACACCCCAAAAACTGTAGGTATTAGAAATGTATCTCAAGTCTGGCATCTATTATTATGAGTTGTGCCTACCTTGTTCAATATTATCCCTGCAGATGTGGCTAATAACAAAACACACCCTGAGCTGTCACGTGTAGTGAACTGTACATGTTGCCTTATCTGAGGCATTCATTGAACATGTTTGTTTTTCTTCTATAGACAGTGTGGATTATTGGTGACAGCTATGTCCGTCCATGTGCCCAGAGAGCTGCAGAGACAGAAGAAGAAACCTAGGCCTCAACAACATCTGCATTTGTTGGTTCTGTTGGGGTGGACTTCAGTTGAAAGGCCTGCTTCCCTTCTTCAACAACTCACTGCGAGGCAGGTCTCCCCCGGATGGCCTGAGAGATGTAACCCACTTGTTCCTGCATCGATGGCGGTCTCCATGTTGGAAGTGCTCTCACCATAACTTTCAGTCAACCTAACGACAGGCTGAAAGCTGGAGCTGAGGCGGGTTTTAAGCCTCCTGGCAAACCGTTACATCGAGTCCCTTATTGTGAATAACAATTATCCTTCATCAAATGTTTTTTTGTACCAAGCCGTAAACATGTTAACTTCTGGTGTAAAAACAGGCTTTTTTGAATGTGTTTTTTCAGATTAAATAAATATTTAAATGCACTCCTTTGTTTCTACTTCTGAGTATACATTTTAGATTTGAAATGACTAAAATGTGCATTAATGCTCAACTCAATAGCTAAGTTTTTACTTTGGCACAACTTTTGACCAAATACTAACGCAGTTCATTTCTGAAAATGGGATGGAACAGAGTCATTGCAAGAATATGCCCTTAGACACAGCCCCATTCTTAAATCAAGATACATACAGAGTAAATACAATCAATAACTTGTGAATAAAAACACAGTTCAAAATGTCTTCCCAGATCAATATCACATCATATCAGCTTTCTCCCATCTAAACTAGACAAAGGGTTTAAACATGTGAAGAAAAGGGTATGACTGCAAGTTGTTTGATGGAGATTTATTTTTATTGAACAGCTTCTTACACCACAATTGTTGTCAAGATGCAAACCCTCCTTCTCCTGAAGCTTGTGGAGCTCCTTGATGTACGGCCATCTGATCTGCTGGCCATCTTCTCTCAGCAGAACTTCCACTGATGAAAAGACTGAAGAAGCTTGAGCATGTGACATGGATCCAGGAGAGACTTTTAGTGCAGGGTCTCCAGGATGACAAAACAAGACAGAAAATAGCAGTTATCCATTAAATCCATTTGTGTGCATTTTCTGTTTTCATCTGTGTGTAAGAGTGCATTTATAAATTCAACCGTGTACTACCCAGACAACAAAGGTATGAAGGTAATCAACATGGAAATGATTCTTTCTATTCTAAGAGAAACCTTATTGTAATCAATCTACTGTCAGCTCTCACTCACTTGCAGAATGATATTCCACATACAGCCACAGATTTAGTGTAAGGAAACATGAAGGCATTTATTTGGTATAGTACTTCATCTTAACATGAAATAAATACTTCAATGATTTAAAGATAGATAGATACTTTATTGATCCCGAGGGAAATTCAAGCTAATATAATAACCGGTCCCAACTCTCTGTGAGCATTACAGTCTGTGGTGAACCATCGTGTTGGGCCTTTAGTTTATAACATCACACAAACTCTTTCTTTTCAACATCTAAACAATTCAAATTCTAACATTTCGGACTTAGTTTAACCCTCCAGTTTATTAGTGCTGGATAGCTAGCTATGTTTCATTAGCATCTGTGTCTCTTGATCGGCTAAAGTTAAACCATTGACCGTAAATAATGGGCTACACTGAGGCCAGTCTACATAGATACCGACACCTCCCGATGAGTATGCAGTACATTTAACAATATCACTATATCATTAATATTTACAGTCTATGTATATCACCAAGCTAACGTTAAACAAGCTAGGACCGCAAAAATAGACACCGTAATATTTACAGTCTATGATACCGACACGAGTATGCAGTTAATATAAAACTACTTTATCACTTACCGTAAAATACTGAAGCATCACAGTCTTGGATGGTCTGTTAATCCAATTAATCGCACAGCAAGCCATATTTGTTGCTGACAAACACTCCACACGAAGAAAAAAAGTCCGACGGACCAAGCTAGTGCTGCTAGCCTCCTGCTCTGAACTGCTTCTGACCTGAGACAGCTCAGCGCTGCAGCTGTCAATCAAATCTCCACAACCCTTATATGGGCATGACCGTTTTCCTTAATAACAAAAAATCAGAGGAGTTAGAAAAAAATTCACCCCCCCCACAGTGGGAGCACATGATGCCACTAACTTATCAGATGTATTTCGTTTTTTGTACCAGGCTGTAAACGGGGTAATTTTTGTAGTGAAAACGGCCTTTTTTGGCTGGGGGCTTATGGAACTTCCGGTGCTTCTGGAGCCAGCCTCAAGCGGACACTCGATGAACTGCAGTTTTTTGTACTTCCGCATTGGCTTCATTTTTTTGGAACGGAGGTTGCCGCTTGGTTTGACCTGATAACTGCTCTCATATCTGGCAAACCGAGGGGCGTCCAAAACGGCCGTGTGGGGGTGCCTTAAAACCGCCTACCTTCTCTGGTCCAAACAAATCCAGACCATTCAGGACCAGAATCTAAAGTTAGAAGGAGGACATACTGGCTGCTGCATTGTTGTCAGAGAAGCCAGCACTTCAACATAGCATGTTTCCTTAATGTCTGATCATAGAGTAAGCTCACTTTATCATCTCACTCACTACACATCTCACTGATTGGTTCTTTAATAAAATAACCCATAATTCTTTGTGTGTTTGTAAATGTCCACCAGGAGCATGATGGGAAATCATTTCAACAGGAATCTAGTCGTGGTCTTGTAAAGTGACCCTTCAGAATACCCAGTCTTTGTGAAATCATTTAGGGATCGAGTCCGAGTCAAGACTGAGACTATATTTATCACTGAAGGATCATCATCTTAATGTGTGCAGGGGGCGTGTCACTCATTCAGACCCTATCACCGGGAAGGTTGCGACCAAAACTGGGGGGAAAAATCTAAATGACCGGTCTGGCAGTCTTGATTTAAAATCTGGAATCCGCCTATGCAGTCTGACTGATCCTCTCTGCCACTGAACTGTGCTCTGATGATCCTGAGTGTTCAAAGAAAAAAAGGATGACATGTTATTTTAGCTCTCTCTCTCTCTCTCTCTCTCTCTCTCTCTCTCTCTCTCTCTCTCTCTCTCTCTGTGTTACGGATAAAATTAACCAAGCTTAGCTCTCATACCGGAAGTACATCGTCTTCTTAGTTAAGAAAATAAAAGTAAAAATGTGAACTAGTTTTAATGACAATAGATTCAATAATAAGAGACATTAATTCTTAAATAACCTTCAGTTTAATGTTTTTATTAAACATTTAAAACATTTTAGTTGTTTAATAATGATCTTGGATTAAAGTGAAAAACATCAAACGATCAAAATCTTTAACTCAGCTCGAGTTTGGACGAACACTTAAAGCGATCCTTTAGTCACCTAGGTATATCAATCATTTTTAGGGCCTGACCGATATGATACAGATATATCGGCCGATATCTTTCTTTAATCTATGTTCAATCTGTAGAGAGAGAGAGATAAAGAGAAACACATTTATTGTGTTGTTCCCTCAAATGCAGTTATCAAACACGTGTGGAAGAGCGTCCTGGCCAAGACAGGCAGCAGCACAGTTCACAGGGTTTCACACATAAAAAACTTAACATAAATAAAGGAATCACAAAATGAACCATTCATCAAAATCTGTCATAAATCATCAACAACAAGGCGATCAAAAAGGGCGATTTAGTTAAAACATCTACAGTCAGATGTGCCAGCCTCCAGATCATTAAGAAGACCTTTAAAAACATTCAGATAAACCAGCTCCCCAAGATTTAAAGTAGCTTGCAACCCATTCCAAGAAGAGGGAGCAGCATACCCAATTCAGTACGGGCTTTAGGGATGGTTAAAAGGTATAAATCCTGGGAGCTAAGATGGTAACGTCCAGCACTTTTTTGAAGTAGCTCCGTAGGTAGGATGGAAGCAGACCGAGAATACCCTTATGAATAAAAACATGCCAGCGGTTTAGTCTACGGGCAGACGAGGCAGACCAACCAACCCGAGCATACAAGGAGCAGTGATGAGTAAGGACTTTAAGATTGGTGATAAACCTCAGATCCCCATGGTAGACAGTATCCAGCGCATGGAGGCATTGTGAGGATGCGTGCATGTAATATTGGCATGGACACAGAAAGAACAAAACTATATAGAAAATGTGGTCCAAACAACCAACAAAGAGATGAATAAATATGAAGGGTTTGAGTATTTTAAATGTTTTTATTTATTTACACATTTTTAGGCAACGCCTGGTTTTTATTGAGTCTGATTCCTATTAATAATCCTTTTTTTACTACATGGTTTCCTTTTACTGTGTTCCAGTTTGTGGATTTAGCAGATATCATCTGTGGAAACATGAAAATCTGTTTTAAATTCTGAAATATTCTCATTTCTTCTTCTAAGGTTGGACTTGTGTTTGGTTTCTGGTAATTTTCCATAAAAATAAAATAAAAAAGCCTACATGTTGTATTTTATATTCATTTCTGCTCAAATGGACAGAACTTAATTTATATTTGTTTCTGGTCATTTGTGTGATTAACTTGATTTTTTCAAAATCTCAGCATGAAAAATTTGTGACAGGAAATGACTTCATGAAATCAATTTAAAAACAAAAGGGAAGAATATTTACTAAAACTTTGGGTCAAATACTGTAAAACTTCTAATAACAGCCCTGCTTTATATTTACTTACTGTAAAATGACCTGGCCTTTGTTTTATGTTTTATGTTATTTAAAATGACCTGGTGCTCTGTACATTTGACTGCATGCTTTTGTTTTGTAGCATGTGCATTAATACAAATGTTGAAATACGACGAGAAATGAGACTACAGGAGAGGATGAGGGACACTGCCAAAGAATCGTCCTGCGTTTTGACTTTTTGTTAGAATTCAGATGTTCCTAGCTCATAAAGAAAAAATCCTTTCAGACACCCCAATCCTCTTCACAAGCTTGGTCTAAAATTCAGCCTTATTCTAAACTTGTTTTTTGGCCAGCCAGACGTTTTAGACTTGATTCGGCGATTAAAAAAACACCCCATATTGTTTTATTTTGACATGATTGACCGGATGTGGTTTGGTGTTATCTGATTGGTTGTTTCGGCCCGTATAAAAAGCAGCGCAGCCGCAGGTCCGAGCTGAAAGCAAACGGTCCTATCCGCTGGTGGAGACCACAGCACCGACTCTCCAGTGTGTCCGGTTACTGAGCCTGTTGAACAAAAGACAGAAAGTGAAGTTATAAAACCGGACAAAGAAGGAATAAGCTAACACACACACAGGACTCATCCAGCTAACCGCCAGCTGATTTAAAACAGTAAACAGCTCATTTAGAGAGGGTTTTTTAAGCTAGCGGCTGAAACAGACTCTCGGAGGTAAATGGAAACAGCGCAGTTGTTGTGCTGTGAGGGGGACAGGCCTGCTATCCGGAGGGCCTACCGGGACACCAACCTGTTGACTGACCGGGTCCTGCATGCTCTTCTGCGGGCAGAAGACAAGTTCCTCCCCGCTCCCAACTACTTCAAATGCGTCCAGAAGGAGATCTCTCCGTACATGAGGAGGATAGTAGCCACCTGGATGCTGGAGGTGAGTCAAAACAGCCAATAAATGAATCTTACTTTATAATAACTTCTACGATTTTGAACTATTCTGACAGATTTAGACCTTCTGATAAATTCGGCATACTTACTTTTATGAAATTCATGTAAATGTAATTTCGATTCAGAGGGCTCTCTAGCACCGATGCTGTGTTAGTGGGAGAGTTCGTGGATGATTTAAAGGTGTAGCGTCTTAAAATCAATATACAAGAGTATGAAATGTGTTCCGAATTAAAGTGTTAGACCTTACTGAACAGTACTGTGGAGACAACGTTAAATAAAATGCAGTCTTGTAGATGAACGAGTAGATTTAATGTGTTTTTAGATGGGGTTTGGAGCGGTGTGTAACTAACTGGAGGTGCTCAGAAACAACACACAGGTTAAACAATGGCTTCATATTGTGTTCAATAACTGTATGCATTGAATGAAGTTGTAGCGGTAACGCTGCCATGTGTGAAAGGTTTTTATTTCAGCACTTTATGGAGTTACATGAAGTTGTCATCGCCCCAACAAACGCTTCTCGTCGCTTTTTCCACTTAAATGAAACGACATCCATCCGCTCACATGCTCGTTTAACATCACAACGAGCCGAGACGTGTCAAGTCTGCAGAGGATGCCGACCTATGTTGTGTTTAATCGATTCAGGGATTTATATTTTCAACAGTCTCGAGCTGCCAGGCTGCAGACCACGCGCTGCCTTTGTGTTGGAGGATCATGCAGGATCTCAGGGTGCTCGGGTTTTACTGAGGCTCCACATCCCCACAGTTAACACTTTTAAACTTTACAGCCTTTAACACAGTCACAAAGTGTCACAAAGACACTCACCATGCACTGCATTCTTGTTCCAGTCTGTGTGCATGAGGGATTATTGACGTGTAATAACGGATTTATATCCTTATTTCCTATCTGCACCCTTTTATGTAGGGATATAACTTTTATTGAGCCGATGACCAATATTAACCTGCTCCTGATACCGATAAGATAACCGATCAATTTTACATGATTGCATTTTAAAAAGAAGTTCATGGAATGTAGTTTCTGCACATCTGGGGGTCCGAAAGGTTCAATATGTAGTCAGCACAGATGTTTATACAGGTGTATGTTAATATTCTGTAGTTAGCTGGCTCCACCAATGTCAACACCCAAAAACAAAACAGTTACGGCTTTTCAATTCTTTATGATTTAACCATGTTAACAAGTTAATGTTTTTACTATCTGCAGAAAACCAATGAGGCTCAACAGATAGTATAAACATGTAGTTAACGAGACCCTTAAAAACAACCAAAAGACTTTAAGTAAGACTAAAAGTTTTATACGTTCATATTTTCATGAGGTTTATGTGGATGTTGTGTTCTCTAATCTACACATTGAATATCTCCTGCCTCACAGAACCGTTGCGAGGCGTGGAGTCTTTGTTTACGTCTGTTTTTACGTAACGTCCACAGGGGGAAAGTGAGCTGAAGTTTACAGCTAGTGATGCGTTAGCCTGCGGGCTGTCTCTGTTAACTTTCTGCAGTTTTCGAACACCTGTCGAGTGTGCGCTGAAGCACTCGCCTTTGACTTGGTGCTAACCAAGCGGCAAACCTCCTGTCTTGAAAAATGAAGCCAATGCGGAAGTGCAAACTCCTGCAGTTCGTCGAGTGTTCACTAGAGGCTGGCTGCAGGAACACCGGAAGTCACATACATACCCATTCAAAAAAGCCGTTTTACAGCATAAATAAACATGTTTGCATCCTGGTACGAAAATCAAATAAGTCTGATTAGTTATTGTCTTCACTGGCACACACTGTACGGGGGTGACTTTTTTTAAACGGCTCCGTTTTGATTTTGAAAACGATATGTGTTATCCATAGTTAGGCGCGTAGTTGACCTGATTGACAGGTGGGCGCGATGTAACGGTTCGTCAAGAGGCTTAAAACCCGCCTCCGCTCCAGCTCTCAGCCTGTCGTTAGGTTGACTGAAAGTTAGGCTGAGACAGCATTTCCAGCATGGCGGCTGCTGCCGATGAGCCTCGGGACTCCCTGCCGTAACAGATGGCTGACGTCACTCAGGCTTCGTCTATTAATATTTACAGTCTATGTCTAACGCTAGCAGCTACTGATGCTTTGTATGACTTAAATAACTTCCTCTTCTCTGTATTTGATGGTGGCTTGCATCCCGCCACCTACTGTGTCAGAAAGTGTAGGCTTGTTAATAAACAAACGCCATAATTATTGGTTGATTCTATCGGTTAAAATGTGCCTCAGTGTTCACTGCACGACAGACGATCGGGCTGAAATGTAGCCCAAAATGAGTCGTAAACTCTACAATCAGGTCTGAATAGGCCTGAAATCGTACTATACGGCGGGCTTTACACGAGGCAGCTGTGACTTAAACTAACAATGAATGACTGTTTGTGGAAACAGTGTTTTTTATAATGAAGATAAATAAACAGGGTTGTGTTCTGGTTTCCTTGTTCAGGTGTGTGAGGAGCAGAAGTGTGAAGAAGAGGTCTTCCCCCTCGCTATGAACTACCTGGACCGTTTCCTGTCAGTAGAGCGAACAAAGAAGACTCACCTGCAGTTACTGGGAGCTGCCTGCATGTTCCTGGCGTCCAAACTGAAGGAGACGATCCCCCTGACTGCAGAGAAACTCTGCATCTACACTGACAACTCCATCTCACCTGCTCAGCTGCTGGTAGGTCTGCAGGAGAGGACAGAGCTCTTAAAAGGGGAATATCTGAACTGAGTAGTTTATTTGACCTCACACTTTGTTTGGATCCTAGCAGCAGATTGTTCTGGATTCAGGGTCTCAGAGGATGTGTCCTTATAGTTACTGTGATGATACTACCTTTATGCCTGATCTTATTGATCAAGTTCACTGTTGGCGCTTACGTTCCCCGTGGAGGGCTCCTAATGGTCTTGATGTCCCCTGAGCTTCCCCCCTTAAAGCCAAAAATCCTCGTCTGCAGACAGAAGTCACCTCTCGGCGTGTGCGTGTTAATCCGTTCATCTGTCTGTGGATCACTCTTGAACGTGTCCTCATCCCTTCACAGCAGATGGAGCTGATGGTTTTGAACAAGCTGAAGTGGGACCTGGCCTCTGTAACCCCCCTGGACTTCATAGACCACTTCCTGTCTCAGCTGGCCGTACGGCAGGAGAACAGACCGATCCTCAGGAAACACGCACAGACGTTTGTGGCGCTCTGTGCAACAGGTACACTTCAGTCTTTTTTTAACAACGTTTAAATATAGTTTGTGAACGACTCAAACCGCTCATCTGACTTCCCTTCCATTCTCTTATCCACACACACTCACACACACACACACACACACACACACACACACACACACAAACACACACACGTTCACACTCACACACAGTGGCGCTCAGGGCCCCACTCACACACGCTCTCACACACACACACACACTCACACTCACACTTGTGCTCACACACACAGTCACGCTCAGGGCCCCACTCACACACGCTCACACACACACACACACACACACATACACACACACACACACACACACACACACGTTCACACTCACACACAGTGGCGCTCAGGGCCCCACTCACACACGCTCACACACACACACACACACTCACACTTGCGCTCACACACACAGTCACGCTCAGGGTCCCACTCACACACGCTCACACACACACACACACACACACTCACACTTGCGCTCACACACACAGTCACGCTCAGGGTCCCACTCACTCACGCTCACATACACACACGCACTCTCACGCTCACACACACCTGCATTTTCTGCACAGCTTGTCCCTCCTTGTCTCATTCTGTAGCTTTGTTTATTTTCTGTTTTTGAAAATATTCACCAGCAGTATGAAAGCAATGAAGAAGTTTACTGGCATTGTGAGATGTTTCATGTTTGTCTATGTGGGAAACACGTTGTTATTAAGAACGTGATGGATTGTGACACTAACTAATCTATACAGAGACACATTGGCCTTGTCTGCAGTCTTTTAGTGTCAATTTGTCTCACTTGAAACCTTACGGCACTGCTAACAGAAATGATCCCCCAAAATGTTTCCAATAAAAGAAAAACAAGCCTTGTGGTGGAGTCCAGCTGTATAATCGTAGCACAAACTGAGAACTGTTCTTTGTTTAGTTCAGTTTTTGACATTCACAAACTACACACACTCTGTTCTTTAAACTGGACCTCATGGGTCTTATTTAATCTCTTACTGGTCCCTTATGGTTTGAATCTGAATGTTTTGGCTCGTGTTTGTTTCTCTTTGTAACCATAGCAACGTAACATTTGATGTTGCTCCTGTACAGACGTGAAGTTCATAGCGAGCCCCCCGTCCATGGTGGCTGCAGGCAGCATGGTGGCAGCAGTGGAGGGTCTGCAGATGAGGATGGTGGGAAACAGCTCCATGTATGAGAAACTGACGGAGCAGCTGGCTCAGACCATCAGGAGCGACCCGGTGAGTCCACCTGTCATCACTCCATAAAATGATATTATTTACACTGGGGGGGGACACTAAGAGGAGACATTAGGAAGTTACACCAGGGGGAGACACCAAGAGGGGATACTGGGGGGACACTAGGGGGGACATTAGGAAGTGACATTAGGAAATGACACCAGGGGGAGACACCAGAGGGAGATGCTGGGGGGGACACTAAGAGTTGACACTAGGGGGGGACACCAAGAGGAGACACCAGGGGGAGACACTAGGGGGGGACATTAGGAAATGACACCAGGGGGAGACACCAAGAGGAAGATGCTGGGGGGGACACTAAGAGTTGACACTAGGGGGGGACACCAGGGGGAGACACCAAGAGGAGACACTAGGGGGGACATTAGGAAATGACACCAGGGGGAGACACCAAGAGGAAGATGCTGGGGGGGACACTAAGAGTTGACACTAGGGGGGACACTAGGAAGTGATACCAGGGGGAGACACTAGGGGGGACACTAGGAGACGGACCACAGGGGGAGACACCAGAGGGAGATGCTGTGAGGGACACTAAGAGTTGACGGCAGGGGTGGACACTAGGGAGAGACGCAAGGGGGGACAGTAGGGGGAATGCTATGTTAATATTAGGGGGAGACATTAGGGGGAGACACAGTGATCATTCTCAACAAAGTGGATCAAAAGTTGGTTAAGTTAACGACAGCTGAGGCCATATTTTAGATGATGTTTATCACTGCAGCAGAGATGGTAAACAAACCTAAGGCAGCCAGAAAAAGATTGAAATTCAAAGACCTTCAAGAGACCGTCTTAAAAACGCCAACAGTCAGAGAAAATCTTACTGTGATTGTCAGAGCTGACAGAGAGTCTCTGTTCACAGAGACAGGTGAGTGTGTGACCAACACACAGCTGTTCAGAGATTAACTCACAACCTCTCAAAGCTCCTGATTAGATGAACAACACCGACCAAACAGCTGCTTTTATTAATATGACAACATCTGAGAGGTGAGAAACCAATCCAAGTAATATATATATAATCAGGGTCGTCTTATATTCGGACCTATACAGTCATTCATTTATTCAGCGCTGTCAATCAAAGGGCATCTCATGGATGAAAAGTGTGGCCGCTGTCTTGGTATCAAACTGACCTGATGCCTCCCTCCTCAGGACTGTCTCCGAGCGTGTCAGGAGCAGATCGAGTCCCTGCTGGAGACCAGCCTCAGACAGGCTCAACAACAGCAACACTCCGTCGCCATGGAAACGAAGAGCAGCGACGAGGGGCAGGACCTCTCGGCCACGCCCACAGATGTCAGAGACGTAAACATCTGACGGAGGAGAGTAAAAGAACACGGTCGAACTGATGCAGTCTCACACACACGAAAACACACACGGTGTCTCTCTGTGTGTGTGTGTGTGTGTGTGTGTGTGTGTTCAATAAGCTCCACAGGGACTGAACGGTGTGTCCGAACTCTAAACAGGAAGTCAAAGATGAACCGTGCAGAGAAAGGAAGAGGAGCTGATTGGACAGAAATGTGTCCAGGACGAACCTAAGACTGAAATCCAGCTGACGGAGCGTGAAGCTCCCACACACAGTTTGTTTGAAACTCCACGATGATGATTCCTTTTCATTCAAAAACTTTTGTTACGTTTACGCCGGTAGTCCACGCGACTATGGACAAACTGCAGAACGTGTTTCAGTTTGACTCTGCGAGTTGTGTTTAAGTGATGACTCACACGGCCACGTTGATCCTGATTGGGTGGCTGTAACACACCTTATACTTGCCTTATTGGTTATGACTATCACCTGATCACCAGAGCTGTTTCAGCGGCTAACTCATCATGAATAATCATCCCGAGACTGCTCGCCAGCTCAACATCTCGGGGCCTGTTTTAATTAAAGCTTTAAGAGATACTAATTTCAGACTGAGGTCATTAAGCCCCGCCCCCTCTGAGTTATACAGTTAGCTTTACATGACACAGGACAGCAGAGCCTGGGCTGCTCATGGTGGGACTATTATCTCTCTGTTAATAATAAACAGAGTTAGATGACATGAATGAAATGTGTTCTGTTTGGTGCTGTAACTGAATGATATATAACCTATGATGTAGAATTCATTTAAAACATGTTTTATAAAGTGTGACATTCAGGAGCGTGGTTTTAACGGTTATTTTCCTCTTGAAGCAGTTTAATAAATCTACGCCCTGCTCAACGTGTTAAGTCATCTCTCAGTCCTTCTGCAGTCATCGTCTCAGACATCTCCTCCTGTGCTGCTTTTAAACGTCTGCAGCGTAGACGTAACATACAGATTGTTCTTAACTTTCAGGAATGGTGAGTTTTTGATCCAGTAAATGTCACCTTTTAGCAACAGCTTGAAACTAAAACAAACTTCTGTTTGGCCACACCTCCTTCATACTGAAGCCTCCGCTCTCCTGCAGTGAAACACCTCCAGCCCCTCTCCACGAGCGTTCACATGAACGCTCTAGTCCTTGACTAAAACAGCTTTTATACACAAGGGGAGGAGCCGGCCGTCCCGTCCATGTAAACACGGCTCTGACAACAACACAGCCAGCGGGACTCGAGCTTCTCCCTCATTGTAGACAGTCATGACTCAGAGACACATTTACACAGGAGAGACTGGATTTCTGATTTATTTATGGGTAACATGTCGCACATTCTTCTTCATTTAAGGGTTTGCTGAAATAACATCAGAAGTAAAACGTCGAGCTTTGCCAACTCTGTCGTGAAGAACAGAAAAGGACTTTTAAAATGTTTGTTTTTCAACTGAACTCAGATCGATCAGTTATGAGGCCTTTCAGGTTGTCGGGAATCTGAACGCTGATCTGTGGTTTTTGTGTCGATCATGGGATAGTTGCATAAGTTAAAATGTTTGATCTCTATCTGATTGTGAGCTTCACTTTGATGCAGATTTGTGTCTACAGAGACGAACAAAGGGAAGGGAGCCGGTATGTCGTCAGCACTGATTGCGTTCCTCCGGCTTTTGGTCTCTATTCGTAGGACCGTCTTTCCTGCACATGGCAAAGCCTGGTGATACGTGATTGGTCAATAAATGTGAGACTACAAATGGAAATAACACTGAGACAGAGATCACATGTAAAGTGATGTGTTGTTTTACACACATGAAATAAAATGGTGAAAATTTGTGGGAGGAGTTAACAAGGGGTGTGTTCTCTGAAGGGGTTACCGGAGGCTAATTTCACTTCATTTCAAACAAAGTGTGTTCAGTTCGGGTCTCCAGCACTTTGTGCAGTAGAATATCTTCAAGTTTAAATCCAGATGGAGCTCAGCTGGATTGTTGTAAAACGGGCTCAGGGTCCACTTTGTGTCAGGTCGGGGGTCATTTGAGAGCTCCAGGTTTTGACCAACATGCTCATCATAATATTTAAATTTCACTCTGGGAGGTTTGGACTCCTCACTTTGATTCTGGTTTGATGCAATGTAGTGCACTTTTTACACCACTAGAGGGAGTCCCTTCAGTTTCAGTGGATTGTGAGCAGAGCTTAAAGCTGTCTTCAGTCTGTGAAGAGCATCAGGGGGGTCTTTGAAAGCATCAAACAAACACAGAACATGTTAAGCTAAACAACACATACAATCTAACTTAATTGACGTCATTGTATGATGTCATCATCACACTGTGAGGTGATTGGAAGCAACATGACGACTAACAGAACTCACACAGTCCTTCTGATCCGTTATATCAGCTGTTTTCTTTCTTCCTGTACAGCTGAAGATGTTCTAACAGAGAGGATGTACTGCTCTGTTTCACCTTTCCTGCCAGATAAACCCGTGATACAGTCTGTGGTAGGATCTTTTCTGACAGACGCTTGTATCTGTCTTTGGACGGGCGGTGAAGATGAAATAAAGGAAAACGATCTCATAAAAGTCTTTTGGCTTGTTTGTGATGTTCTCAGCATTTGTTGTTTAATATTTTGTGGTGACATTAACATGTGTTTACTGATCTTAAAGACAGAGTCAGCAGCTTTGTCCTACAAACTAAAATACAGACTTCTCCTACAATTCACTTAGCAGACGCTTTTATCCAAAGCGACGTACATCAGAGAGTAAGAACAACACAAGCAAGGATCAAGGAAAAATAAAGGAACAATGTCAGTAAGGACGAACGATCAGCTTTGAGTCCGATTGGACACACAGGTGCTGAAAGGCATTGCCCAGAGGCAAGGCACAACATGAACTGCCGTTCTGAGAATCAGTATATAAACCATCTTATACGTCGTCGTTTTCAAACAAAAACAAAAACCATCATCATTACCATCGTTACATCAATACTATCCAGATCATCATCATTAAGCTAAGTTAGTAGGTATTCCTGAAAGAGCTGGGTCTTTAGCTTTTTCTTAAAGGTACAGAGGGACTCTGCAGATCGAATGTAGTTTGGAAGTTCATTCCACCACCGGGGGGCGACAGAGGAGAAGAGTCTAGTCCTCGTCTTTGGACCCTGTTGTGAAGGTTGGATCAAACGCCTTTCATTGGCAGAGCGTAGTGGACGGGAGGGAGTGTAGACCTGAAATAGAGAGTTAAAGTAAGGAGGAGCCGTTTTTGTTGCTGTTTTGTAGGCGAGCAGCAGAGTTTTAAATTTAATGCGAGCAGTGACTGGGAGCCAGTGTAAGGAGATGAACAGCGGAGTGACATGAGCTCTTTTTGGAAGGTTGAAGACCAGTCGTGCTGCTGCGTTCTGTATCATCTGCAGAGGTTTGGTTGTGCATGTAGGAAGACCTGCCAGTAGAGAGTTGCAGTAGTCTATGCGTGATAGCACAAGAGCCTGTACCACAAGTTGTGTAGCATGTTCTGACAGGTAAGGTCTGATCTTCCTGATGTTGTACAGGGCAAAACGACATGATCGGGCAATCGAGGCTACTTGAACCTTGAAGGTTAGCTGGTCATCAATCATGACACCCAGGTTCCGGGCAGACTTTGTGGGCATGAGTTTGGTTGTTCCAAGTTGGATATTGATCTGTGGCTGCATAGAGGGACTGGCTGGGATGACAAGGAGCTCAGTCTTTGAAAGGTTTAGTTGAAGGTGCCGTTCATTCATCCATTTAGAGATATCGGTGAGGCATGACGAGACTCTAGCTGAGACTGTGACATCGCCTGGTGGAAATGACAAGAAGAGCTGGGTATCATCAGCATAGCAGTGGTATGAAAAGCCATGAGAGCGGATTATCGAACCAAGTGAGCTTGTGTATATGGAGAAGAGGAGGGGACCAAGCACTGACCCTTGAGGTACCCCTGTGGATAAGCTGTGCGCTTTGGACACTTCTCCCTTCCACGACACTCTAAAGGATCGCCCAGAGAGGTAGGACTCGAACCAGCAAAGGGCGGATCCTGAGATGCCAAGCTCAGAGAGCGTGGAAAGGAGGATTTGATGGTTGACTGTGTCAAAGGCAGCAGACAGATCTAGGTGTAGTAGAACTGATGACTGACCTGCCGCCCTGGCCGCCTTTAGCGATTCTGTTACTGAGAGTAGTGCAGTTTCAGTAGAGTGGCCCCGCTTAAAGCCTGACTGATTTGGATCAAACAGATTGTTTTTAGACAGAAACTCCGAGACTTGCTTGAAGACTGTGCGCTCAAGTACTTTTGACAGAAAGGGCAGAAGAGAAACCGGTCTGTAGTTTTCAACCTGGGCTGGGTTCAGTGTGGGTTTTTTGAGCAGAGGGGTGACCCGAGCTTGCTTGAATGCTGTGGGGAACACACCCGTTGACATAGAAGAGTTGATGATATGCTGAAGTGCATCATTAAGCGGAGAGGAGATGGTCTGCAAGAGGCTTGATGGTATCGGGTCCAAAGGACAGGATAGTCGGCCGAGAGTCTAGCACAAGCTTAGAGACTTCTTCCTCAGTCAGAAAGGAGAATGAGTCGAATGAGGCACTTTTGGTCGGTGCTTTTGGGCTGAGTTGGTCAGGCTCAGAAAACTGGTTACTGATGGTTGCAACCTTTTCAGTAAAGTACGAGGCAAACATGTCGGGTGTCAACAGATCGGAGGGTGGAGGAGGAGGAGGTTGAAGCAGTGAGTTAAAAGCAGAAAACATTTTTCTTGTATCTGTGGCATTGCATATCTTGTTCTGATAATATGTCGTCTTGGCCGTTTTTAGGCTGGAGGAGAATGAGACAAGTCTTTGCTTATAGTCATTGAGGTCAATGGATTGTTTTGATTTTTGCCATTTTCTCTCTGCTGCCCTCAGCCCTGCTCTTTGCTCTCTTATGACTTCAGTGAGCCAGGGACTAGGCTGGTTTTTTCGAGCGGGCTTGGACACCAGAGGGCAGAGTTTGTTCAGAGATGAGGCTAGAGTGGAGCAGAGTGCGTCTGTAGCCTCACCTGGAGAGAGTGCAGTAAAGACCTCGTGGGCAGGCATGGCAGCCAAGACCTCGTTGGACAGCTGGACTGGCTTGAGCGAACGCATATTTTGGTGGTATGACACCATTTGAGGTTGTGCCTGAGGAAGTTCGGGTAAGGATATTGTGAATTGAATAAAGAAGTGGTCTGATAAGTGTAGAGGGGTGACAGTCAGGTTTGCTGTCGAGCAGTTCCGGGTCAGAATTAAATCAAGGGTGTTGCCAGCTTTATGGGTAGGAGGAGTTGGGACCAGTGTGAGGTCGAAAGAGGACAACAAAGCAAGAAAGTCGGTTGCCTGGGCTTTATCTGTGTGTATATTCATGTCTCCCATTACAATAAGTGGTGTTCCATCATCAGGGATTTCTGAGAGTAGCATGTCCAGTTCCACAACAAAATCATTCAGATTACACCCTGGTGGGCGGTAGATGATAGCAATGTACATTTTAGTAGGAGCAGTAACCATGATTGTGTGATATTCAAATGAGGAATTGTTGCTCAGTGGGAGGAGTTTATTGAATTTCCAGGTATTAATAATAATAATAATAATAATAATACATTTTATTTATAGAGCGCTTTACACGGTACTCAAAGACGCTTTACAGATTAAAACAGTGAAAATGCATTTACAAATAAAAACACACAATTAAAATCAAACACCCGTTGTTATAAATTAAAAGCAGTTTTGAACAGGTGGGTTTTGATGAGTTTTTTGAAGGTTGTTGGATGTGAGCAGTCTCTTATATGTTTTGGGAGAGAGTTCCAGAGGGAGGGGGCGGCTATTGAGAAGGCTCTGTCGCCCCAGGTTCGGTGCTTGGTCCTGATGGGAGGGGCAAGGAGATTTGCTTCGGAGGAACGGAGGCTGCGGGAAGGGGTGTGATGATGGAGGAGGTCAGTGAGGTAGGAGGGGGCCTGGTGATGGAGCGCTTTGTGGGTGAGGAGCAGGATTTTGAAGTGGATGCATTGTTGGATCAGTAACCAGTGAAGGTTCTGGAACACAGGGGTTATGTGGTCACGGGAGGGGGTGCGGGTGAGGAGGCGAGCAGCAGAGTTCTGAATATACTGGAGTTTGCTGAGTAGTTTTGTGGGTATGCCGTACAGGATGCTATTGCAGTAATCTAGTCTGGAGGTGACAAAGGCGTGTATCAATGTTTCAGCAGCAGGAAAGGAGAGTGATGAACGGAGACGGGCAATGTTTTTCAGGTGAAAAAAGGCAGTTCGGGTGATATGGGATATGTCGTGTTCAAAAGAGAGGTTGCTGTCAAAAATTACTCCAAGGTTGCGGATGTGGGGGGACGGGGACAGAGTGGAGTTGCCGATGGTGATGCTGAAATTGTCAGTGGTTTTGGTGCAGGATTTTGGGCCGATGAGTATTAGGTCTGATTTGTCACAGTTAAGTTGTAGGAAGTTTTCTTGCATCCAGGTTTTAATATCGTTGAGGCAGTTGGTCAGTGTGGAGTGGGTGGCATTGGAGATGGTTTTGGTGGAGATGAAGAGTTGGATGTCGTCGGCGTAACAGTGAAAGTGGAGGCCATGGCGACGTATGATGTTTCCAAGTGGGAGTATGTAGAGGATGAACAGGAGGGGACCAAGCACTGAACCCTGGGGGACACCTTGGGAGACAGGAGCAGTGGAGGAGGTGCAGTTATTGATGTGGATGAATTGCTGTCTGTTTGAGAGGTAAGATTTTATCCAGGAGAGGGCGGTGCCGGTGATATGGAGAGTTGATTCAAGTCGGGAGAGGAGAATGGTGTGGTTTATGGTGTCAAAGGCGGCAGTGAGATCAAGGAGGATGAGGATGTTGACATGTCCAGAGTCGGAGGAGAGGAGGAGGTCATTGGTGACATGGAGAAGGGCTGTTTCAGTGCTGTGTTGAGAGCAGAAACCGGATTGGAATTGTTCGTACAGGTTGTTGGAGGTGAGGTGGGTTTTGAGCTGAAAGGCGACGGCACGTTCGAGTATTTTGGACAGAAAAGGGAGGTTGGTGATGGGGCGGAAGTTGCATGGATTGTCAGTGTCAAGACCAGGTTTCTTGAGGATGGGTGTGACGGCAGCCAATTTGAGAGGTTGGGGGACAGAACCAGTACTGAGGGAGGAGTTGATGATCGCAGTGATTAGTGGGGAAATGGCAGGGAGGGAGTCCATTAAAAGCTTGGATGGGATGGGGTCAAGGTAGGAGGTGGAGCATTTCATGCCGGCCATGAGGGTGGACAGTTGCACAGGGGACAGAGGGGAGAAGTGAGACAGGGGCTGAGTTATGAGGGGGAGGGTATCAGGCGGGCAGGTGGGAGTGGTGGTGGGGGTGGCGGTGGTGAGGTTACTGTAGATGGTATTGACTTTGGTTTGAAAGAATGAAAGGAAGGATTGGCACTTGTCGGCTGTGAAGGATGAGGAGGTGTTGTCGTCAGGTTTGAGGAGTTTGTTTATTGTGGAGAAGAGTGCCTTAGGGTTTGTGGAGCCAGAGTGAATGAGGTTGGAGTAGTAGGTGGACCGGGCTGCGTTGAGAGCGTCTTTATACTGTTGGAGGTGGTCTGTGTAGGCTTGAAGGTGAACTGATAATCCGGTTTTCTTGCAGAGTCTTTCCAGTTGACGTTTACGTGTTTTCATGCTGTGAAGTTCAGGGGTGTACCAGGGGGCAGAGTGTTTGAAGGAGACTGTTTTGGATTTGATGGGGGCCAGTTGGTCAAGACAGGAGGAGAGTGTGTCGTTATAGTAGTTGACAAGGTCAGAGGGGTTATCGGATAGCGGGGGAGGGGAGGCGGACAGTTTATGGCTGAGAGAGGCTGAGACTGTTGACGGGGGAATGGATTTAAGATTTCTGAAGGATATAGTGCGTTTGTGTTTTGGGGTAGGAGTGGGGATGTCGATGACCATAGTTATAGCCAGGTGATCTGAGATGTGAAGGTTGAGGCTGGATAGGTGGTGGATGGTGAGACCAGTGGAGCAGACCAAGTCCAGTATGTGACCACGGCTGTGTGTGGGGAAGTTGATGTGTTGTGTGAAGTTGAAACATTGCAGTAGGTCCAGAAAGTCAGTGGCAGATTTGCATTCGGTGTTGTTAATGTGGATGTTGAAATCACCCAGAAGGAGAACGGATGGTGATATGGCACATATTTGGGTTAAAAATACGGATAGGTCAGAGAGGAATGAGGGGTTTGGCTTAGGGGGGCGGTAGATGATAGCTGTGACCAAAGGAGTGGGACCACAAAGTTTGAAGGCAAGGTGTTCAAATGAGTTTGCAGTGGGGATTGAAATTGTGGTTGCTTTGAAGTCCTTCCTGTAAACAGCAGCAACCCCGCCCCCCCGTCCAGAGGGGCGGGGTTTGTCCATGTATGTGAATCCTGATGGAGTGGTTTGGTTGAGTAGAAAGTAGTCCAGAGGTTTTTGCCAAGTTTCAGTGAGACAGAGTAAATCCAGGTTATTGTCCAATATAAACTCGTTCAGAATGAGGCTTTTATTGTTTAGGGAGCGGGTGTTGAGAAGAGCCAGTTTCATTTGATGGTGCTTTGTTATTGGCTGTGTAGAACGAGGAAGTGGACGGAGATTGGACAGATTCACGTGTTGTTTGTTGTGATGACGTAGTGCGACAGGACCAGATGGACGGGATGGAGTTAGGAAACAAGGAGTGGTGGAAAAACTTACGGCCGGAGCCTCTGTGTGGAGGGCGACGTTGGCGAAGTATTCCATTGTCTTTGAGAATGTCCGAGCAGTCCGGAGGCAGGTTGTGGTTGAAGGAGTGGAGATCGGAGACGGAGTACAGCGGCGGCATGGTGCGGTGGAGGAGCGCTAGCACCGAGCTAGCTTTAGCTGGGTACCAGGAGCCAGGTGTCGGTGGGCAGAAAAGCAGTATGTACCCCAGTAATATCACTTCTGCGCCGACGCGAGTGGCCGCATATCCAGTAGCTCCGTCCCTGTCGTATTTGTTTTTAGTTTTTTTTTTTAGTATTTTATTGGTTGTTTTATGCCGACTTTAACTTTGTAGTACACTTTACGGTGTAGAACTTTGTATATCCTATGGATACGTTTTCTCCTTTTCGGGAATATAGCAGTGGAAAACTTGTTTATTCAAAGGAGAAGCTGCTCTCACTCCGAACAACGGGACAAGCCGGCATCGTTCACCCCATACCGGAGGAGCTGAGGCGGAGGTACAGAGGCTGCAGAGCCGGAGCCAAGGTGAAGGCTAGGCTAGCGGCTAAGCGCTGGAAATACAAGCCCTCTGTTCCCGCGATAGTTATGGGGAACGTGAACTGTTTAACCAACAAGACAGATGAGCTGGCTGCCCTTGTGAGGAATGACCGGACATTTAGAGAGTGCAGTTTAATGTGCTTCACAGAAACCTGGCTAACTCAAAACACCCCGGACGCTAACGTAATCCCACGTCATGAAGACCTTTGAACGGCTGCTGCTCCATCACCTCAGACCCCAGGTCCACCACGCGCAGGATCCACTGCAGTTTGCGTACCAGGCGAAGGTGGGCGTGGACGATGCCATCCTCTATCTGCTACACAGGGCGTACTCTCATCTGGACAAGGGGAGCAGCGCGATGAGAATCATGTTCTTTGATTTCTCAAGCGCCTTTGACACCATCCACCCCCTCCTACTGAGAGACAAGCTGACTGAGATGAGGGTGGACTCGTACCTGGTGAGATGGATCACTGACTACCTCACAGAGAGACCACAGTACGTCAGACTGAAGAACTGCACATCTGACACTGTGGTCAGCAGCACCGGAGCACCACAGGGGACTGTGCTCTCTCCTGTCTTGTTCACCCTGTATACCTCTGACTTCCAGTATAACTCCGAGCTCTGCCACATGCAGAAATACTCAGATGACACTGCGATAGTTGGTTGTGTCAGGGATGGACAGGAGGAGGAGTACAGGAGCCTGATTGAGGACTTTGTGACGTGGTGCAGTTCGAACCATCTGCAGCTGAACACCTCCAAGACCAAGGAGATGGTGGTGGACTTCAGAAGGAACAAGCCACATCTGCAACCTGTTTCCATCGGGGGGGTCGACGTGGAGGTGGTCAGGACCTACAGATATCTGGGGCTGCAGTTGGATGACAAACTGGACTGGTCACCAAACATGGACACTACCTGCAGGAAGGGACAGAGCCGTCTGTACTTCCTGAGAAGGCTGGGGTCCATCAACATCTGCAAAAAGCTGCTGCAGATGTTTTACCAGTCTGTGGTGGCCAGTGTCCTCTTCTACGCTGTGGTGTGCTGGGGAGGAAGCAGCAAGAAGAGAGATGCAGCACGGCTGGACAGACTGGTGAGGAAGGCTGGCTCTGTGGTGGGCACAGAGCTGGACTCTCTGGTGACGGTGGCAGAGAGAAGGTCTTTGGACAAAATGCTCTCCATCATGGACAACACCCACCACCCTCTGCACAGCACCTTCACCAGGCAGAGGAGCATGTTCAGTGGCAGACTGCTGTCACAAGCGTGCTCCACGGACAGACTTAAGAACTCTTTTGTCCCCCTGGCCATAAGACTGTATAACATCTCACTGTCACGGCAGGGATAAAGCACTCAGTGACTCATGGACACATTTTTTCATCTGTACTGCTGTCCTAAGAGTCAGCCTCTAGTTGGACACTTTAATGCTCATCTGACAATCACTTTAATGTTTGCACTGACTGTTTAATGACTGTTTAATGTCTGCTTTCACATATTTTTGCTTTTCACATTTGACCATCACTTTATTTATTTATTTTTTTGCACCTTTAATGTCTGCACTGACTGTTTTCACACTCCTTGCACTACCTCCATCTTAAACACTACTGTAACACATACCTTCAGAAGGTCAACACTCTCCATCTCTTATGAACAGGTCTAACTACAGATGCTCTTTAACTGTTTATAGGTTTCTTTTAAATTGCACATATATTTCTATTCTGGCACAGGTTTGTACATTTCATTATATAAGTTGTATAGGTCTATTTTTAATTGCACAGGTTTAATTTTATAGGGGCTCCTTAAATCTTTGTTGTCGGGTTAATATATGTATGGGAGGGGGGACAGGGGGTGTTTATGTAACAATTGCTATGTGTCTTACATGTTTGTATACTGCTACTGGATGCCTTGAATTTCCCTCGGGATCAATAAAGTATCTATCTATCTATCTATCTATCTATCTATCTATCTATCTATCTATCTATCTATCTATCTATCTATCTATCTATCTATCTATCTATCTATCTATCTATCTATCTATCTATCTATCTACTGTAAGATCCACAGCATGGCAGAGGAGGATATCAGCAGTCCGTGGAGGAGATGTAGCCGGGGGACCACCAGCCTGAAGCCGCTTGGAAGACGTGGTCGGGCTCCCAGCCTGTTAGCCGCCTCGGGTGGTCTAGTCGGTGCCGTGACAGCCGATGGTGGTAGCCAGCGGAGGAGACCAGCGGACCCAACAGCACTGTCGACACCAGGACGGGAAGATCCTGTGAGAAGAGCTGTTGGGTCTTGACGTCCGGTGTTGTGGCGGAGATGGAGAGACCTCAGGGTACGTTGGATCACTCCTTGTGACTGGGCTACACCGGCGTCTCGGTGCTATCGGTGCTAGGAGCTAGTCTCTTGACAGGTAAGTGGCAGTCAGATACCTGAGGCGTCTTAAATTGCAAGGATCAGGCAAAGTTGTAGTTGGTTAATTACAGGCAGTCATTAAAGAACTTATCCAGCTCTAGGTTTGTTGCAGCTCGGCGGTTAAAACGCCAGGAATAGGGTAACTACAATGGTTAGAGACGGAGCGGCAGCCAACACGCGCCAGCGTCCGCCATCTTCTTCATGCTTGTCTTCTGCCATTCAAATCTCCTGGTATTAGAAAGTAGGATACCTGTTCCACCTCCGCGTCCAACAGAGCGGGGTGTGTGTGAGAACACTGTGTCAACAGAAAGAGCAGCTGGTGTGACTGTGTTTTCTGGGCGGATCCAGGTTTCAGTGAGGGCAAGTGCCTGAATGTCTGACATTTTTGCAAGTGCTTGAATGAATTCAGTTTTATTCACAGCAGATTGACAGTTCCAGAGGCCAAAAGTGAATGAAGGTTGTGGAGAAGAGGCTTTCTTAATGAAGGACAAGTTGTCAGGATTGCGTTTTCTATGACATATGTGTCTTTTTCTGTTCCCATGAATGACAGAGATTTCTTTGTAGCACATGTTGTGTTTTTGTAGAGGACAAGAAGCTATAGGCAAAACATTAGTAGTGGCAAAGCAAGTCGTGGATGCCCAGGTACAGTGGAAAAGCTGAAGCGTTAGACGCTATCAATATCTACTCAAAGCAAGTTTCAGTTCACTCACCTAGCTGACAATTCTATCCTAGTTTTCAGATCAGAGCTTGTTCTGCTGGTAGTTTCAGATTCAGACTCTTTTAAGGTTGGATTTTTGTGAAATCCCGCCCCTGATTTCTAGTTTGCAATCAACAGAGGGTGTGACACGAGTCAACTGCCTCTCCTGTTGGTGCTCAGAGAATGAAACTCAAGTGCTCAGATTTGTGAAATCCCGCCCCTGATTTCTAGTTTGCAATCAACAGAGGGTGTGACACGCATCAACTGCCTCTCCTGTTGATGCTCAGAGAATGAAACTCAAGTGCTCAGCCCGAACAAAGCCTAACAACGACCCACTATCAATATCTACTCAAAGCAAGTTTCAGTTCACTCACCTAGCTGACAATTCTATCCTAGTTTTCAGATCAGAGCTTGAGAAAAGCTAAAGAAAAGCTGCTCCATCGTCCCTTCTGGGCCTCCGTACATGTGTGCTGGTGACTGTGTCTGCAGAGACCCTGTCCTCTGACTGGATTTTACTGTTCTGGTTTGTTTTGGTTGACTCGGGACGTTTCTGGACAGAGCTGGTGTGTTTCCTCCAGCCAATGACAGCGCAGCAGGTGAGTTTAGGAGTGGATACAATTCAGTGATGATTCTAGAGTCTGTTGGGGCCCTAGGCAGAAATGAATCGGGGGGCCCTCCAACCAGCGTTCATAACCATTATGTTTACTTCTCTTCCTTTTTTCTCTCTCTTATAGAAGGATAACTCCTTTTTTATTTTTCTTTGATGACTTTCATTGACAAACTTTGGTTTTCACAGCAATTATTCGTGAGACGCTTAGCAGGGCAACGAGAGTGAGTGCTGTGAGACAGGGTCTCCTTAGGGAGGTTTCCTACTGTCCTCACTAATGATCTGGGGCACAGAGCAGTTGCCTGCATTGCCCGTTGACAAGCAGCGTGATTGAAGACTGTAAATATGACGGACGTGGACATAGCAGCAAAGAAGAGAAAATATAATCACAGTGAGGAGAAACACCAAGCGGATAAAGCTCGTTCTAAAACGAGGGTGAACCTTGTGTTGTCTTTTACCCGTGGACGTGGAGTTGGTCTGCTTCCTGTTGGACAGGCAGGTGACAAACACCGGTGGTTAGCTTGTGCTAGCGTGTGTTAGCTTGCAGTGTAGGTACAAACAGTAAATGTACACACTAGGTCCTGCAGGGAGTGTGAGCTTCTGGGGGCGATGAGCCCAGGAGGAGGGGCCCAGTATGAATGTTGTGTTTACATTTCTAACTTACACTCCACCTTTAAATGTTGTAACAGAAAATACAGCCTTTCCTCTAAAGAGGTTTGACCGCAGATAAGGAGCAGCCAGAAAAAAAGTGACATTTTTACAGATTTAAATCTGGCAAACAAAAGGTTAAAAGAAGAGCAACAGGATGAATGCATCAGTTAAAACCTGCTCCATTTAACTCAGAACATTCGCGTCTGCACACAGACATACATACATCCATTTTATTTACATGTTTCCTGTGATAACATGTACATTTCTTCTTGTTAGCTTGGGATAAAAACGCTGTGTTCTCTGTTTTTAAGAGTCAATTTCTCGAGATCTCTCCCATCAAAATGTGAAGTTAAGTCGTTATTATCCAGTGGAAACAAGATAAATCAGTCAAGCTCTCAAACAAACTAAAATAAACCCATTATCATAAGAAAATAGTGAAATAAAACGTGTCGATGCATTAGGGCATCCATATATATCTACACTTTCACTTCAGGGAGCACTTATACACATTTCTAGTGTCCTGAATGACGGCTTCTTAGCAACATTTAATATATGTAACTCGGAAAGTGCAGGTCACCATGTGGTGGACACTGAAGCTTCAGTGTTTATCCAGCTCTGCATCGGTCTGTAAACCTTTCTGCGTTCTAACCTCTCTCCATTTTTCAAAAGCATCTCCAATATTGATCCTAGTTTGAGCACGTTTCTGCTCGTGGAGCTTATTAGAAACATGCAGAGGCTTTTTAGGTCGGGTACAATCACTTCTATCTGAACCAGTTCTCTTGCCCGCTTCCATCGCTGCAACACCTGTTGGTTTGACCTGATAACTGCTCTCATATCTGGCAAACCGAGGGGCGTCCAAAACGACCGTGTGGGGGTGCCTTAAAACCGCCTACCTTCTCTGGTCCAAACAAATCCAGACCATTCAGGACCAGAATCTAAAGTTAGAAGGAGGACATACTGGCTGCTGCATTGTTGTCAGAGAAGCCAGCACTTCAACATAGCATGTTTCCTTAATGTCAGATCATAGAGGAAGCTCACTTTATCAATTCACTCTCTACAGAAAGAAGAAAGAAAGTTATAAAATAAAAACTATAAAGATCTTTGTGCATAAATCAGCAAGTTTTGATTCTAAACTTTGACAGTCTCTTCTTCAGTCTGAATATCACCTTTAGAGGGGTTGTCTTTACACTGAGTCATGTGATGTGATGTTGGTTCCACTAGATGGCGTCAAAGCGTCTCTTAAGGAGTGAAACATGTCATGGAGAAATATAAAACCTTGTTGGGTTTTTTCTCGGTCCTGTCTAAAGTCCTCTCCATTAATCCACCAGAAGTGACAGAATAAAACCCAACAGCAGCATAATAATGATATCACGTGATGAAGATGAATTCCATCCATTCCACAGAGAGCATGGCGTGTGTTTCACAGAGAACACGATGAACCGTTGGAGGTCGTGATGACTCTGAATCATGAGGACGAAACGTTCGAGCTCTGAACACACAGTCTTTGATCTGAACTCTGAAAATCAACAAGGGTTCGTCTCTTTAGGTAAAGGTAAAGAAATGAGCGATCTGTTGGGCTGGTTAGGAAAGGACGATCTCTAACATTATAAATGAATGAAAGCACTCTGTGTTTGACATGTTGTGGTTTGTTAGAACTGTTTGAGTGCAGTTTGATCAGCTTGGGTCGTTATTCAGGCGGTGAACTCACCTGTAATAATGAAAACACTTGAATGAGTCAGACGGTTTAAACCGGACTGGTACGTCTCGGTCACGAGATTCTGTGATATAATAGTTATTTGTTCTAATGTGGGAGGAGGAGGTGGAGGAGGTAGAGGTGGGCCAAGAGGAGGAGGAGGAGGAGGATGAGGAGGAGGGGGAGGAGGGGGGGGGGGAGGTAGAGGAGGAGGAGGAGATAAAGGAGTAGATAGAGGAGGAAGAGTGGGTGGTGGAGGAAGAGGAGGTGGAGGTGAAAGGAATGTTTTGTGCTAAAAGTGTATGGGGTGAAACCCGAAGACCTTCTGTAACCTGGTGGTAAATGTTCAATATTTCATGGTGTCATGGCGGTCTGTTATCTCCTTATCATCAAAGAGATATTTGAATTAAATGAACTTATAGTCACATCATTTGATTCAAACATTTCACATGTTTTTTTCTACTTCTTAGAGAGAGAGAGAGAGAGAGAGAGAGAGAGAGAGAGACAGAGACAGAGAGAGAGAGAGGGAGAGAGAGAGAGAGAGACAGAGACAGAGAGAGAGAAAGAGAGAGAGAGAGAGAGAGAGAGAGAGAGAGAGAGAGAGACAGAGACAGAGAGAGACAGAGAGAAAGAGAGAGAGAGAGAGAGATAGAGAGAGAAAGAGAGAGAGAGAGAGAGAGAGATAGAGAGAGAAAGAGAGAGAGAGAGAGAGAGAGATAGAGAGATAGAGAGAGAAAGAGAGAGAGAGAGAGAGAGAGACAGAGACAGAGAGAGAGAAAGAGAGAGAGAGAGAGAGAGAGAGAGAGACAGAGACAGAGAGAGAGAAAGAGAGAGAGAGAGAGAGAGAGAGAGAGAGAGAGAGAGAGAGACAGAGAGAGACAGAGAGAGAGAGGGACAGAGAGAGAGAGAGGGACAGAGAGACAGAGAGAGACAGAGAGAAAGAGCGAGAAAGAGAGAGAGAGAGAGAGAGAGAAGAAAGAGAAGAAAGAGAAAAGAAGAAGAAAAAGGGACCAACATATTAGAAACAACTCAATTCAATAGAAGAATCCATTCAAACAAACCACTTCTCTCTAAACAACAACACGAAGACCTACCGATCCAACATGGAGACGTATGGATAAACCACTTCTCCAACCTTTTTGGCCCGATAGAGCAGAACATAGAACAAAAACACATAGAAGATAAACTACAAAGTCTAGAGTCCACTATTAAAGATTATCAGAACCCCTTAGATTCCCCAATTACCTTTAAAGAACTTCAGGATCAAATCAAGTCACTAGGATCCAACAAGGCCTGTGGTGTTGATGGCATCCCAAATGAAATGATCAAGTTTACAGACCTCAAATTCCAATTGGCTATTCTAAAACTCTTTAACGTCGTCCTTAGTTCCGGGATCTTCCCCGATATTTGGAACCAAGGACTAATAACGCCCCTCCATAAAAGTGGAGACAAATTTGACCCCAATAATTACCGTGGGATCTGTGTCAACAGCAACCTGGGAAAAATCCTCTGTATGATCATGAACCACAGAATCCTACATTTCCTAAATGAAAATAACGTCCTCCACAAATCACAAACTGGCTTTTTACCAAATGATCGTACAACAGACCACGTCTTCACTCTTAGCACCCTAATCGACAACCAAATAAACAAAAAGAAAAGCAAGTTATTCTCCTGCTTCGTCGACTTTAAAAAAGCATTTGACTCTATTTGGCACGAGGGTCTGCTGTACAAACTGTTAGAAAGTGGAATTGGAGGAAAAACCTACGACATCATAAAGTCCATGTACACAAACAACAAGTGTGCTGTGAAAATTGGCAAAAATCACACAGACTTCTTCAGCCAAAGCCGGGGGGTTAGACAGGGATGCAGCTTAAGCCCAACCCTCTTCAACATTTACATCAATGAACTGGCAAAGGCCTTAGAAGAGTCTGCAGCACCCGGTATCCCCCTGTAAGACACTGAAGTCAAGTGCCTACTGTTCGCAGATGACCTGGTGCTCCTATCTCCAACCAAGGAAGGGCTACAACAGCACCTGGATCTTCTGCACAGTTTCTCCCAGACCTGGGCCCTGACAGTCAATCTGTCCAAAACTAAAATCATGATTTTCCAAAAAAGAAACAGCCTCCAACACCACACATTCAGATTCTTTATAGATACAGTCGAAATTGAACACACAACAAACTACACTTACCTGGGCCTTAACATCAGCGCCACAGGTAACTTTAACAAAGCTGTGAACGACCTGAGAGACAAGGCCAGAAGGGCTTTTTACTCCATCAGAAGGAACATCAAATTAGACATCCCTATTCCAATCTGGCTTCAAATACTGGACTCCGTTATAGAACCCATTTCTCTGTATGGTTGTGAGATCTGGGCTCCTCTCGCAAACCAAGATTTTAATAAATGGGACAAACATCAAATTGAGACTCTGCATGCAGAATTCTGTAAATCCATCCTCCGTGTCCAACGGAAAACCCCAAATAATGCATGCAGAGCAGAATGAGGACGATACCCTTTACTCATTAAAATTCAAAAGAGAGCTTTTAAGTTTTATAACCACTTAAAAGAAAGTGACCCTGACACGCTCCATAACAAAGCCCTGACCTCCAGAGAGCTTACAGAGACCTGCCCCCTCGGACACCTGGTTCTGGGACTGTATTCACAAGCAGAGCCCTCAGACAGAAACCCAATCAGAATCAACCAAATTATTAAAACACTAAAAGAAAACTATTTAACACATTGGACAGAATCAACCAAAAAACAGAGCAAATTAGAACTGTATCTGACCCTAAATAGAGATTACACAGTGGCAGAATATCTGAGCACAGTGACTGATCCAAAGCTGAGGAAATGTTTGACCATGTACAGACTCAGTGAACACGGCCTCGCCATCGAGAGAGGACGCCACCGACAGACCTGGCTCCCCAAAGAGGACAGAGTCTGCACACATTGCACCCAACAGGAGGTGGAAACAGAGCTGCACTTTTTAACCACCTGTCCGCTGTATCAGGACATCAGAGACACATATTTCCCACTCATCACTAACACACAGAAACATTTCAATTCAATGGACAATGAGCACAAACTGGTGTACCTGCTGGGTGAGGTCCAACAATGTGCCATCACTGCAGCACGTTATGTGAGCTGCTGCGACCAGAAGAGAGCGTCCAACACTAATCTGTAAATAACTGTACACACACACACACACACACCACAGAGCTGTACACACACACACACACACACACCACAGAGCTGTACACACACACACACACACACACACCACAGAGCTGTACACACACACACACACACACACACCACAGAGCTGTACACACACACACACACCACAGAGCTGTACACACACACACACACACACACACACCACAGAGCTGTACACACACACACACACACACCACAGAGCTGTACACACACACACACACACACACCACAGAGCTGTACATACACCTTTATTTCTTTTATTTATTGTATTTTATATACTTTATTAATCTTTAAATCTTGACATTTTTATTTTATATTTATGTAATATGTAGTCATCTGTATAAAAAAAAGTTAAATTAAATTCTAATCATTATATATTTTTTTCTTTCTTTCTTGTATTTAAAAAAAAGAAAAGAAAAGAAAAACAAGGTAGACCTGCACAGCTCTGTTAGTTAAATATTGAATCTTTGTTTATTCTTTCATTGTACATAACTTTGTGTTTTATTTTGATTAATGCTTTAGTAATGTTTACGTATGTTTACCATGCTAATAAAGCTCTTTGAATTGAATTGAAATTGAGAGAGAGAGAGAGAGAGAGAGAGAGAGACACACAGAGAGAGACAGAGAGAGAGAGATAGAGAGAGAGAGACACACAGAGAGAGACAGAGAGAGACAGATAGAGGAGGGACACACAGAGAGACAGAGAGAGAGAGAGAGAGAGAGAGAGACACACACACAGAGACAGAGAGAGAGAGAGAGAGAGAGAGACACACACACAGAGACAGAGAGAGAGAATGACATGCGGTGAGGGGGCTACAGGTCGGACTTTAACCTGGGCCGCCCACTTAGAGGACTTCAGCCTCCATACAAGAGGCACATGCATTAACCACTTAGCTACCTGCACCCCATGTTGTTTTAACTTAAAGGGTTACTTCACCCATTGAAACATGAATCTGTAGTGACATTGGGTCATATATGTAGTAGAAATGTGAAATACAT